>JAHLJT010009419.1:146707470-147307470 GCA_031308135.1 Acheta domesticus | reverse complement strand
AAATCCCGGCGGGCGCCCAATAAATGAGACAATCATCCGGACGCCCGCCACAAACTCTTTCCAAAAATCATCTTCGAAAATAAATATATGGCAGACCTCCACCCCGGAGCTGGCCATAAGCCTTGAAAACAGCCCACCTCGTCTCACGGCGTCAGTCGCCAGTGCGCACTGCCAGCGATTGCAGTCCAAACGCACGATTTGAATGTTGGCGGTATCTGCAAGCACGTAGATCAACGCCCAGCTGCAAACTCATATTGTAAATAATACACCGTTTGATATTAAACTCAAGGTGTCGGTTCGTTAAGATATTCAATACGCAAACATAGTTTGAACAACAATTCTGTGTACCGAAGTGAATTCTAAGCCTACTAATTTGTTTCTAATGGTAACAAATGGTATTTAGTACTCAAAGGTAAAAATATTACTTTGATTATTTTTTGGCTCGGGGTTGCTTTTCTCGAGGTACATTAGAACGCAGAAAATAATCCAATACTTTTTAGTATAGAAATAATTTTCCAATTTCGCACCCCAGCAAGCTGGCACCCTGCCTCTCCAAAACCCCCTCTGTTCCACATAACAAATCAAGGAAAGTTAAATGATATTGCAAAGAGTAGGGTTGTACTTGCCCGATCCGGTACTTTACTTGGCCTTCTCAAGAGTAAAAACCTTTTCTAATATTTTTGTGACAATCAAAGAAGTGAAAATCAAACTTTTGAGAAAGATTAAATTATTTCTTCAAATGTTGTTTTTAAAGAAGTAAGAATTTTTCCAAAAACATCTCTCTATAATACTGAATAAACCGTTATTGGCAATTTGTTAAGAAAATAAATAGTTTTATTATTTTTGTTTGATATTCTGTAAGTTCATTAGAAATTCTATTTATACAGTTTTAAACAAATAAACACGTTTCATTAACAACGGTCCTTCTTAATAGAAAGGATAGACAAAGGGATAGGGAAAGGATGGGATTTAACATGCGAGAGTTCTCGCACGGGTATGCTAGTTATACTTACGTGACAAAGCGTATGCGGTACGGAGTGCCGCAACCGTTGAAACTTTTGAATTACTAAAAAATAACGGTCGATCGGCAGCGTCTAAAATCGTGATTTGAGTGTCATCCAGTTAAAAATATAATGAATAAAGAATAACTATGAGCTCAATAGTCCGACACTAATTATTTACACGAAATCAACAAAAATGAAAGAATGCGGCACTGAGTGCCGCTACGCGCCCGCCGGAGGGTTAAGGTCATGAACAATTTTTAAAAAAGTAGTCATTTTCGCGCAATATTGCGTGCAATGTGTGCAATTTAAAAAAACAAGATTTTCTCAAAAACGGCTCCAACTTCTTTCTTTAAACTTATATAAGGAATTTGCTAAGTGTACTCTATTAGATGATATAAACGCCATATTTCTTTATTCTTTTGATTTTTCAAAAATGTTTACAAAAATGTAATTTTTTTAAATAGTCCCTCACGTCGTTAATATTGACACTAGTGGCGATTTGTTGACATTATTATATTAATGAGTACATGTGCTTTAAACAATGTCAAGTAACGTTTCTCGAAAACAACCGTTTTCTGTGAAAAGTTGCTGAAAATTTCGCATTTTCAGAAACACTTAAACGCCATTTTCTTATAAATGGTTCCAAATTTTTTCTTCAAACTTTTGGAACGGATAGTGCTAAATGCACTTTTTAATATGACGTAAAGTTCTTTGTGAGGTATTTTTTTGTTTTTTCAAATGTTACGCCAAAGTAATTTTCTTGAAATATATCTTACATCTTTAATATGAACATTACCAGCCATTTGTAAACATGATTCTGTTTGTGAGGGTGTGTGATTCAAATGAAGTTTTTTGAAAACTAAAAAATTTTCTGTGTAAAAGAGCTTCAAATTTCGCATTTTTAGTTGCGGTTATACGCCATTTTCTTAAGAACAGCTACAATTTTTTAAAGAAAATTGTAGAGCGATTAGAACAAGGTTTTAGTGTTCTTTAATATTCTAAAATTAATATTTCCGTTCTACCATTAGGAAACAGAAAAATTAAGAAAATATCAAAAAATATACTTTGGGTGGCGATAGATGGCAGTTGGCAAGAGTATGTGGTAATTCCAAATAGCTAGCCGAGACCCAAGGAAATAGAAAACAAATACGGGAAAGTCTGGTGCCATTCTATGTGCTATAGAATAGTTAGCACTTAGCACTAGTTTTTATATCTTCAATGGAGGATGGCAAGTTTTCGGCGTCGACTCAGTGGTTAAACCGAGTGATACCCGGACGACAAAGTGCAATATATAAAGAATTGAGATTCACATTTGAAGTGATAGCAGAGCTTATTCTGGAAAAAGTGTTTTCAGACACATTCTCACTCCCTTGATAAATTATGTCAAACTTAAATCAGGCAAGTTCGAGGTGCCATCGTACAATTTTCTTATTACTTTTTCGTATACCTACGTATACACGGAGTGATATACGTAGTATAGGGAAAGTGAAGTAATGCTGCGCGAAAAAAATGGCAAAAGTTCGGCGGAAAAAAAAGCATTGCCGGGCCGTAATAACGGAAAAGTGGATAAAACCAGTTGCTAAATTAAGAAAAAAAATCCCTAACACGTGGAAGAAACCCTGTTTTGTGGGTGTTTGATACCGAAAAACCAATTGAAAGGAAAACGTCCGTCTGTCTGTCTGTCCGTCCGTCTGTCTACCCGACTGTGAACACTGCTAGCACCTAAACCATACGTACGATTTCTTCCAAAATGGATATTCCCTGGTCAATCTAGTTGTAGTCAAAGTTTTGTGATTTTTGAAAAAGATTCTGTAAAATTTGGGGGTACTTTACATGAAGCCCCTCCGACATTTTCAAAATTTTCTCAGAAACGGCTCCAAATTTTTTCTTTAAATTTCTTGTAAGAACAGAATGAAATACACTTATTAATATTAAGAGATAAGATGGATCGGAGGAAAAAGGGCGAAAGAATGAAAAGTGATGAAAGAAAAACAATTTTAAAAGTATTCAAGTACTTAAAAAGAAATCATCCAAAGCGCAGTCAATCTTTCGTTGTGAATGAACTTTGCAAAGCAACAGGCATTAGCAGGCGTTCGTTCTATAGAATGAAAAAGGAAAATGAGAAAGGAGAAATAACAACCCCGAAAAAACAAAGGCTACTGGACTGAAGTATAGAACAAGTAGGGAAGTGAAGAATGATGATTTTGTACGCAGCGCGATACGTCGCAAATTCCACGCATTTCTTTTTAAAAATGTCCCTGCAACAATCGAATGTATAATGAAAGATGTTAATGATGATAAAGAATTACCAAACTTCAAATATACTACGTTTTTCGCATATTGAAAGAAATGGGAATGAATTTGAAAAGCGAGGAAAAAGTCTCTACTGATAGAGAGAAATGCCAATATTGTGGCAACATTCATACTTACGAAAACTGCGACAGTATAGAAATGAGGAAAGGAATATAGTATACATAGATGAAAGTTGGATAAATGTTGGACATATTGTATCGAAAGTTTGGAAGGACAAAACTGTAAAAACAACGAAGGATGCATTTCTGGCTGGATTGTCCACAGGTCTTAAGGGCCCTACAGCTCGGGGACCGCGATTTGTATTGTTACACGCCGGTGGCAAGATGGGATTTATAGAGGGAGCGAAACATGTTTTCTTGGCGAAGAAGAATTCTGGTGGCTATCATGACAAAATAGGTAGTGTTAGATTTGAACGTTGGTTCAAAGGACAATTATTACCTAACGTAGAGCCAGGAATTGTCATTGTTATGGAAAATGCTCCCTACCATTGCAGAAAAAAGAAGCAATTCCCAGCTCCAATTCTCGTAAGGAAGAAATTAAGAATTGGCTGACATCGAAAAACATTGTATCTGCAGAAGATTCTCTCGAAAGAGAATTGCTCGATGTCGGGCATTCTGTGGGCGGACAATTCAGTAATAATAATGTCGACTTAATTGCACAGGAGTATGGGGCAAATGGTTGCAGATTACCTCCATATCATTGTGAACCTAAGCCAATTGATTTGGTGTGGAGTCAGGTGAAAGGGCATGTTGCTCGAAATAACACTAATTTTAAGGTCAAAGAAGTGGAGATTTTGATTCATAAAGCGTTTGAATCAGTCTCCCAGGAACAATGGATGAATTATTGTAGACATGTTCAAGAGGTCGAAAATAATATGTGGCAAGCAGATGAACCTCAGGATGACATTCAACCTCTAATCATTCGGTTGACAAACAGTTCTTCCAGCAATGATGACGAGAATTCTGTTGGTGATAGCAGTGAAGAGATATCCGAAGCCTCGATGGAGGGTATCAAACCATTATCCAATTAGGGAAGAGAAACTCTCTGAAATAAATGTGAAATTGGTGGCTTATTGCGTAAATTAATAAACCAATATTTGACGGCGCAATCAACAATTTAGGAATCTTCTTCATTTTAAAAGATAATATATGAAAAAGGGTCCCTGTGTATTAGATATGTTTGCTAATAATAATTACTAATATAACATTATTATTATTATTAATAACAATAATAAGCTGGTGCCGTGGCGCAGACGGTTGCGGCAGCCATCCTCTGCACCGAGGAGGCTGGAGGTTTGAGTCCTACGTACGCGTGATTGTATTTATGATTGTCCCTTCACCCCTCATCGTCATCCTCATAATTCACACTTCAAGGCGTAGCGAGGGATACACCTGAAAAGCTGATCCTAAAAATTACACACGTTAATCGTGTAGCTTGGTCAGGAATGGCCGTTATGCCAATAGTAGTAATAATAATAATAATAATAATAATAATAATAGTAATAATAATAATGTACCATGAGCGACCAAACCTTTTATTTAGTAGAAACATCCATTACAACATTACAAAGAATACCAGCCGGGATTTTGACGCTTCTTGAGCGAGTAAGGCAGAGTGACGTTTTGGCAACAACGCGCGGATTCTCCATAAGACACACAGTGCCTTCTGAACGTGAAAAGCGGTATAGAGCGTTTTGATTTTTGTTTTTCATAAATATAAAGACAATTTTCTTTAGCTAATTTAAAAAGTTTGTTCTTTGTGTTGATCCATATCACAAGTTTTCCCCTACTACCTCCGTGTACCCGTGCGAGAATTCTCATATGTTAAAGCCCACACTCATCCCTTCTATTTCCATTCTAAGAGGGAAATTTGTTAATAAAACGTATTTATTTATTTAAAACTTAAAAGGTAACTTTCAACGTACTAACACAATACCAAATAAAAATAAAAAACAATGCAATTGACATGTATTCTTGATGTCTTCCGGGCTGATGGGCCGTGGTCTAATTGGCTTGGAACTGCCAAACGTTTCGCCCACGACTGCGGTGGGCATCTTCAGTCGCGAGGTCTCGGGCGAAGTGTCCGGGACAGCGGCTTACTGGCGACTGACGCCGTGAGACGAGGTGGGCTGTTTTCAAGGCTTATGGCCAGCTCCGGGGTGGAGGTCTGCCATATATTTATTTTCGAAGATGATTTTTGGAAAGAGTTTGTGGCGGGCGTCCGGATGATTGTCTCATTTATTGGGCGCCCGCCGGGATTTTCTAGGCACTGATTCAGAGTCTGTCTACTTTCGACACTTGCACAGGCGCACATTTGGTACAGATGCAGTTGTTCACTAGTTTCACAGTTCACAGCTTCAGCTGTTTAGTTGTTCGCAATTTGCACAGTTTTTTCTTTCACAGACGCACTTTTGATTTGGTTGCCTCTCCGTCCTAGCTCTCTTGTTTATTACTGTTGTTGCCAAACGGTCCTTCTCAGGGCTTATTTTTTTGTTTCTTTTATTCGTTATTTACAATGGTGTTTACAGGTTCTAATTGTTACGTTTCCTTACGTGCTAACTTAATCCTATTTGAATTTCTTATTTTTACCCTCCACCTGGTCCTATTACTACTATTTACAGTTTTCCTTATGTACTAAATCCACCTATTACTATTTACAAGTTGCCTTATGCTCTAATGAATAATGAATGAATAGCGTATGAATTTGATGAGAGATATCCTGAGAGCGCCGTCACCCCTTTCTCCGCAATACTCTCCTGTAGGAGGGGTTGCCTACATTCAGGCGTGGGGTGGCGGCGCTCTCTGCCATCTCGCTAGCTGATTTCAGCTTACTAATTGTTACTTCTTATGGACTAATACATCTTAGGAGCTAGTGATGTTTATTTCTAATATATTTTGTTAACTGACCTAACCTATCTTATTAACTAATACATCTTATTTCTAGCGTATCTTAATTTTATCACATCTTAGTATCTAGTGAATGGGGATGAGTGTAAGTATGAATGAATGAGTACATGGTATATTACATACGAATGAGTAGTGGATTGATGAAATTGAAGCGTTACATAATGAATGTTAATACATAGATAGATTTTATGTATTTAAGTGTACTGTTAATGACTGAAGTGTTGCATATGAATGAAAATGATGTGAGTGAATGATATATTTACATGATATGTTACAATTGATTGCCGCGAGGTACATGGTGACATTTATGGCTGTTGGGTGTTTTTGTTGAAGCGCTGGGAGCTGCTCTTTGCTCTGGTGCGACTGGAAGTGGCTAGAAGTGGGGAGAAAGAAAGAGAAGAGAGGGAAGATAAGAGGCGAGAGGTGGAGAAGCGAGGAGCAGAGAAGAGAAGAGAAAGAGAAGAAGAGAAGAGAGGGAAGAAAGAGAGAGGGAGAGTGGTAGAGAGAACGAGTGAGTTATGTTTGTGATAGATTTTTGTGGGTGTGAGTGGGTGTGAAAGTTTGATTTATGGGAGTTTGAGAAAGATGACGTCCGATGGGAGTTTTTTGATTCTGTGATGTGTGTTCTTATTGTAGTACTGAAGGTATGGGAGAAAGAGAGGGTGGGCATTGATGTTTGTGAAGATGTTGTGCATTCTTTCCGTGGCGAGCGAGTGGATAGTAGAAGTAATAGTTTCGGTATGATGAGAGCGGAGAAGGTTGGCGAAGGCGTCACCTGGAGCTGGGTGTAAAGCAGAGCGGATGAAGTAGTTTTCCGCTCTGGTAAGGAGGTGCTGGTTTGATTCCGCTGCCGTGGCCCACACCTCGCACGCGTAGAGCCCCGCATTTCTTACGCACGCGAGGTACAGGCGGATCTTGTTTCTCTCCTTTAGGGAGCGGCTTTTGAATAGTGGCAGAAGAGAAGAAATACGCCACGTCATTTTTCTTCTTGCCTCCTTTAAATGCACTTTCCAGGTGAGCCGGAAATCGAAGGTGACGCCGAGATAAGTAATAGTGCTGCGTCACGGAATGGTGTGTGCATCTAGGCGGATGGGCGCGATCTTTAGCGTGTTGTGTTTATGTTTGCGTTTGAGAGAGAAGATAACGGCCTGACATTTCTGCGCATTCAGCGCGAGGCCGTGTTCCGCGCTCCAATTCGATAGCGCGATTGCGGCACGCTGAAGACGTTTTACGGCAATGTTCACCCTACTATCTTTCACGGCGTAGGCAATGTCATCCGCGTAGATGAATTCATGTACGCCCTTGATGCTTGGCGCATCATTGATGAATAGAGAGAAGAGGAAAGGCGAGAGGACGGCGCCCTGAGGGACGCCGGCGAGAATGGGGCGAGAGGAAGAAGTGAAGAGCTGATATCTGATAGAGAAGGTGCGGTGCGAGAGATAGCTGGTGATGAGAATGAGAATGTGGGGCGGAGTGTATGGGCGAAGTTTGTGAAGAAGTGTGTGATGAACGGTGTCAAAGGCGAAGGAGAAATCGAAAAATAGAGCAGGTAGAGAACAGCGATGTTGTAGAGGAGGCGAAGAATGCGAAGCGAAGCGCCTGCATCGCGGACGAACGGTGCTTGCGAAAGCCGAACTGCGCCTCCTTGATTACGCCTTTCTGCGCGAGGTCCCTTTGGATTCTCGTGAGAATGAGTTTCTCAAAGAGTTTACCGAAAATCGGCAGGAGCGAGATGGGCCGGTAGTTTTCCGGGAGGCGTTGGTTTTTATTCGGTTTCGCAAGCAGGATGACGGTTGCCGCTTTCCAGATATTAGGGAAATACTGCACAGAGATGCAGGCAGTGTCGATTTGAGCTAGAAGGTGGGCGGCCCTAGAAGGTAGATGTTTGATCATGTTTCCGGTGATTTTATCAGGGCCGCCCGATTTCTTTGTGTTTGTCTGTTTGATTAGATCGCTAACCTCATCCGCTTTGATGTGCCAGTCGGACGGAATATCAATAGAAGGTGAAGGAGTAAAGATAATTTCCGCGGCGGCGGAAGCTGCAGCGGGTTTGCAATGGGCGGGGGCGTGAAGCGGCGTTGAAGGGTGTCGGCAAATACCTCGGCTTTGATTGCCGGGTCATACGTGGGCGGGAGCCCGTTTGGGCGCTCGAGAGCTGTGACGGCGGGGGCGGGGTTGCGGAGGGCGCGCTGCAGTTTCCACAGATCTTCGGCGTTGTTTAATTGCGCTTTCTCGACGTACTCCTCCCACATCGCGTTCCTGTGCTCGCGCATGAAGCGAGACAATTTCCTGCGGATGCTTTGAAACGCCGCCTTCGCGTCGGGGTCGCGCGTGCGCTGGTAGACGCGCTGCGCCTTTCTGCGCTCCTGAATGAGGCGGATCAGCTCAACGGGTGTTTGTGAGGCGGGGGAGGGCGTGGCGAGTTTATGAGATGATTCGTGAAAAGCAGTTTTAGTTTGATAGTTTAGATGATTTATGGCGATTTTTGAACGGGAAGCCATAGAAATGTTCAAACATCCGAACAATTTCAACAGGAAAGAAGAAAGAGTCAAAATTAGTTCCGTCTGGCATCCCGTACTCCATTACACCAAGACAAAACCTTACAATAACAAAATTCCCAGCCCCACTCCCATCTCGGTCGATGTCCAATCGGAAGCCAGTCCGCGAGCCAGTCAGAAGCCAGCGCGCGAACCCCCCCCCCCCTCCGCTACCACCACCCAAGGCCTATTAATACCGCGGCCGAGACCAACACGGCGTCAGATGAGCTCAATTCAGTTTTCTCCTCCCGCATTCAGTTTTTGTGAGTTTTTGTTTGCGTGGGCGAGAGGTCGTTGCACGCTCCGCACCCTCCGCCCTTGCTCCGACCGCGCGCCCGGCCGCCGCGCCGGGCCGAATCCGCCGCGAAGCAGGTAGCGCCCACCGCGCGACCGACCGAGGCCGCGCTCGCTTTCCCTCCACAAAATTTGTAGTTGTTTTATTGTTATCATTTTGTTTTGTGTTATCATTTAGGGTAGTAGTTAGGGCAGTAGATTTAATGTTTTGGCAATAATTAGTTGGTGTTTCAGTAATATTTGTTAAATAAAATAAAAATGAGAAAAATAGAATAGGTATGCTAGGCGACGAGGACACGCAATAGGAAAAATCTGTCGCCTTTGCAAACGCGCCAGCAGCGGCTGCGCATATCCACGTCGGTCCCGCCGTCACGGTCAGAAAGACCATCTATTCGTTTTACCACGCGAAACCACTGCGAAGCGTGCCGCCGGCTGCTGCCGTTCGATGGGAGCGTGGTGCATAAGTGCATCCTCCCGCGTGTGACTGACCCGCGCATCACTGCCGCCCACGACCGCCTCCTGAGGGAAGGCAACACCACCGCCGCCACCCAGCGAGAGAGACGTCGACGCGACGCCCCACAGCGCCCCGCTGCCGCCTCTGCCGCCGCCGCTGCTGACGCTACCGCTCCTGCACCTGCTGCACTGCAGCAGCAGCCGACAACAATCAAACCATTCAGCCTGGTGAGTCTGCTCACGACGCTCTGGTAGCGGCGCTTTCTCCGCTTCCCACCCCAACCCCGCTGAGCCCTCTTCCGGTCACGCCCACACGCCAGTCGGACGCTTCTTCGTTATCTAATGTCTCCGGGGAAATGAGCTCCGCCGAGGACCCACCCCAAACCATGGACGGCCGCGCCACGCCCGTCTCCGCGCCCGAATCGCCGCCGCCGCCGCCGCCCGCGGCTGTCAACTCGCCCCTGAACGCCCCCGCCCTCACGGAGGAAGAGCGCGCCGCCGGTTGGGAGGGATGCCATTCCTTTAAGCAACCGGTACCAGCTAATTGTAGTTCATGATAACGCTCCAGCCTCCGCCACTTCAAACCAGCAGCCCGCCGCCGCCCCCGGCCCTTCCTCCGCCGCCGCCGCCGGTGCCGCTGCCGCCGCCCCGCAACCCGCCCGCGCGCCCGCCCCTCGCCCACGCCAAGCCGTGGGTGAGATCTGTATTCAGATGCCGGTCGACACCGAAGCTCTTCTCCAGCTATTCAGACCTAAAAATCTCAATGAACCTGCGCGGCACGGTGACGCCCGTCTTTTTTACGCTCAAACCTGGATGCTTCAAGGACCACTCTGCAGTCATTGCAGAGCTGGAAAAAAATCCTACAATAGACACGCGCAATATTTCTTCCGCAGGGCCACCGAGGAGCGGCGGCACAAGCTTGTTATCCGCGGCCTCCACGGCGGCATAGATATAGACGAGTTGAAAACTGAAATCGAGCAGAAGGGCACGACAGTACATTTCACTTCGGAAATGAAAAGGGCATATTTCGATCAGGATGGCAACAAAACTTTCGTCTCTTTAGGACTATATCTAATAGAAATTAATCACTCCCAATTTAAAGCAGCAAAAAATATTCTGGCCCTCCAAAATTTGGTGATCAGGTGGGAGAAACACAAGGGGTCCCAGCGCGCCCCACACTGCAAAATATGTCAAATGTGGGGGCACTCGCAGAGCGGGTGCCGACGCAACGCTGTTTGCATGTTCTGCGGCGAGGGCCACTCCTTCGACGAGTGCCCGCGCACCGGGGAACCGAAATGCGCCAACTGCGGCGAAACGCACGTCGCCACCTTCGGCGGCTGCGCGGCACTCACCGCCTACAAAGAGGCGCGCTCACGACAGCTTTTGGGCGGCACGCCACGCGCGCGCCGCCGCCGACGTCGCCGCTCGCCGCGCGAATGCGCACTTGCGCCCGCGCGGCGCCCTAGTCAATTCTGGCGCCACTCAGGCGCCCCCGCCACGCGAACAGTTCCCCGGGCTGTCATTGGCCCCCACTCCCACACCTACAGGCACCGCATTCGCAGACGCCGTCACCGGCAGATCGATCGCCGCCCTCGCCGGGACGGCGCAACTTTCAAACGCAACCAACACGCCGACTTCTTCTCCCTCGGGCCTCGGCGAGCTTTTCGAACTTTTCAGCCTCCTACAAGGCCAGGAAATCAAAACCTTAATAAATCTAATAAAATAAGCAATAGAAATCTTAAAAGCCCCCGGAGACATCTTCGCCAAACTACTTAAGCTCGCTCCTCTCATCCAGCAGGCCTTCCCTTGAGCAATTTAATCAAAAATTGTCTACTGGAATGCGAACGGAGGCCTGAACAGGAAAAAGGATGAGATTCTTCAATTTATCGCCAATATTCTTCTCGTCTTCTTATCCAAGAAAGCCATCTTCTTCCGAGCGATAAATTCTCTCTTCGCGGGTTCCGTATCTATCGTACGGACCGCGCCGGCCCGCACCGCGGCGGTGGCACATTAATCGCTATTCGGCGTACAATCCCCCACACGCACCTGGTCGTCCTGCCTCTTGCGAACATCGAGGCCACGGCAGTGGAGATTGGAACGCTGCGCGGGCCGATTACAATCGTCTCCGCATACAAACGGCCTCAGGAACCACTCGCCGACGCCGACTCCGACCTCGACGCGCTGCTCACGCTCGGGGCGCCGATTATAATAGCGGGCGACCTTAACTCGAAGCATCAGGACTGGGGGAGCAAGAGTGGAAACTCATCACTCGCCCGTCTATTACAATACCCAAATAGGAGCAATTAGCTCAGCATCACCCCGCCCTCATCAATCATGCATCTTCATACAAACTCCATCACGAACGCCATAGTAGGCGATATTCTTGATATCGCCCTCCCGTCCCCCTCTCTTTCACTCTCTACTCCGAAACCGCTTCATGATCTCACATCAGATCATCTCCCCGTTATCTTCGCCCTAAATCATGACATATTCCCCGCACCTGCTTCACATCAGTCAAATTCACAAACATCCACGGACTGGAAACTCTATCAAACCATCCTTACTCATAAACTCATTACAAACCCTTCACTCACCACCCCACATGAAATCGATGGGACGTGCCTGCCGGGGGGTTAAAGAAAGAACTCACTATGAAGAACAAATTTCATTTGAAGTAAAAATCTCTGTCTTCAATTTTAGTTGGAGAAAGATGCTGTATAAAATTCAAACTTTTGCAATTTTGGAAAATTCAGAGTTAACCGTGAAAATCGGACCTTTGCCGCCTTAATAAGTGAACTTTATTCTTACAAGGAATTTAAAGAAAAAATTGAAGTTGTTTTTGAGAAAATTTTGAAAATGTCCGGAATGCTTCATGTAAAGTACCCCCAAAAACTAATGAATGTTTTTCAAAACCTCAGAGCTTCCACTCAGGCGAGATGGACAGGGGTTTCTTCAATTTGGAAGCTAGTGGGGCTGCAAGACCACATACTTTCCCGTACTATTGGAAGTAGCTACGTAGAATTGAAATATTGCACTTCTGCCCTACTAACATCTTAGCTATTATTTGAAAACGTCCAATTCAACCAAGAAGCGATCAACCACGATGTAAGATATATAGGTGTGATAACTTGCCGCCTTTGGGACAAATGTTCTGAAACCAGTTTGAGGCTAGTTCCCCGCTTGTCCGTACGGTGCGCACGATCGGTTTGGGTCATGGTGAAAGATATACATCTTAAGATGCTGTTATACATTACACGACCAATCACGACCTTGCCCAAATGAAACCCAAAGATCGCAGCACTTATATACGAAAACTGTGAGAACTAGCCTCACTTAAGCTTCAGATACACACCTGTATATCTTACACAGAGCGAAGAACTCACTGTTTCCATCGCAAAGTTGTCAAAACTATGTGAATTTCACAACTGCATGAAAATATAATACAAAGTTTTGTCAACTTGTATTGGAAAAATAAGTCTGATAGCATATAGCTCTATCAAGACACAACAATGACACGTAATTCACAGAAATTCGCGACAGCGGAATGGAATTCAATTGTTGCGTCCCTTGCATTGTCGATACTCTCTTAAAGAGTCAGCAATTTTTATTTCCAATATTTGAAAAGAAATAATTTCTTTAAAGATTAATGTGAAATGTATAACAAAAGGTCCAATGTAAAAACGAACAAAGAAATAATATACAAAATTGCAAATTCTAATTTACGACGCATCCGGCTGTCTGAAGCGCAGTAATTTTGCAGCGGGCTATTTTGTTTGTAACGAAATTATAGAAACACTACTCGTATTTTCAAAAAATTAAGCATGACCTTATTTGAAGATGAAGTTGTGATAAATATTGAGAAAACCAGCTGCTATCTATCATCGCCTAAAGTACATTTTTTGACATTTTTCTAATTTTTCGGTTTTCTAATGGTAGAACGGAAATATTAATTTTAGAATATTAAAGAACACAAAAACCTCGTCCTAAATAGCAATTTTTAAAAAAATTGTGTTTTTTAAGAAAATTGCGTTTAAGCACTACTGAAAATGCGAAATTTTAAGTTCTTTTCCACACAAAATTTTTGAGTTTTCAAAAACCTTTATTTGAAGTCATTTGAAGCACTTACATTCACAAATATAATAATGTTTACAAATTGCTGGTGATGTGCATATTAAAGATTTGAGAAACAAATCGAAAAAAATTCATTTTTGTAATTTTTGAAAAAGCAAAAGAATAGAGAATATGGCGTTTATGTAATCTTATAGAGTACATTTAGTACTATCCCTATCAAAAGTTTAACAAAAAAGTTTGAGCAGTTTTTGAGAAAATCTTATTTTTGTAATTTTTTAAAATTGCACATATTGCACGCAATATTGTGCAAAAACTACTAAGATTTTCAAAAAAATGTACATGACTGTCAAAGAATACAAAAAAACTTTAACAATTTCACAAAACTCTTGCAATGTTGTGAAAACACAAAATGAAAGGCACACACTGACCAAGCGACGCTACCTGACTAACACAGCAAGAAAAACCAAATTAATGTAACATTGCAGAATGTATTGAAAGGTTACGAGGCATATATGGCTGGATTTTCCAACCCAGACCACTCTCACAGCACCACAGCTCCTCCAAATTACACAGCTGTCTAGTAGAGGGTCTCAAATGCAGATAGCAAGAAAATGCCTTTCACCGCCGTGGATGCTTCACGCTCAAGGTCCACCATAGCTCCTTCCGCTTTGGCCCACACTCCACCAGCGATCTCGCCCGCTAACCACCGGGCACTGACCCCGCCCCGGGTTCAGACCCCGGGCAGGGCGCAGGGAGCGGCCAGCCGACTAGCCGGCGGAGGGGCGGACGTAGGCGGGGGGAGATACGGGCGGCGACGGCGTGATGGTGGTGGCAGCGGCGGTGACGGTGGTGATGTCGACGTGACGTCATCGGTGTCGGCGGCGAGGGTAGCTGATTCCAACCTAGCCGGGCGGCGGAAGAACCGCCACATGCATCGAGGCGCGGGGAAACAATGATCCATTAATGTCTTAATTCATTAATTGATTGATTGATTGATTTTTTTTAAGTGGGACGCGCGAACTTTGGAGTTGGCGCCCCCATAACACACTGGTGTAGCATGGAACTCCCATAATTTAGCGGGAGTACCACAAAGAGTGCCCAGGTGGGCGGAAGTCGCAGGAACTTGTCCGCGCCGACCAAAAATGTGCTAACATGACATTAATGAAAGAACTCACTTTGGAGAAGAAATTGTATTTGGAGGAAGTCTCTATCTGCAATTTTAGAGATGGAGGAAGACGCCGACAAAAATTCTTGCAATTTTCGAAAATTCAGAGTCTTTTATTTATTCTAGCTTGGCCATTGGCCCCCTGCAGCCGCATATGATATATACATTAGTAGTAGATATATATGTAGATAATATTCTAGTTTAGATATAATACAATATCGTGCTTATATGATTTATCATGAGAAAAGGCTCATCAGTTCTATTCTATGGGGGATTGAAAAATCCTCTTGGTAGCTTTCTTTTTAATCTTTTGCAATGAGGATTTTGCTTACCTAAATGAAAGTGAATGACTGAAGGGATCTTTAATATTTTAGAATAGAATTTTCCGGCTAAGAGGGAGAAGTGGACGGGGATGGGTGTAATGCCAAGTTCAATATGTAACTGCGCATTTGGAATGTACCAGGGAGCTTTAGTGATGGTCCGTACGAATCTATTTTGATAAATTTGTATTTTGTTAATGTTTGCTTTGGCAGCGGCAGCCCAGACTGGGGTAGCATAGGAAAGCATGGGTCGCATCATTGCTTTATCGAGGTGAGTAGCCACATGTAATTGTAGGGGGGACGATTTTTTGAGAATCGGATATAACTGGTGGACTCTACTAGCCGCTAGAGCTATTCGGTGTGTAATATTTTGCCGTCATGTAAGTCTTTTATCGAACAGAACTCCAAGATATTTGACAGCTTTGTTGTGAGGAAGCTAGGTGATGTTTTGATTTTGGTATGTGAGATTTGGGGGGGGGGATGTCTGGTCTACGGAGAGTTAATATTTTTGCCTGGCTTTTAGTTGGATTTATTTGAATGAGCCATTATTTGGCCCAGCTGGAGAATAAAGTGAGGTGATGTTGCATATCTTTCACGGCAAATTCGAGATTGCTATTAGAGGAATAAAGTACTGTGTCATCAGCAAATAGTACTATTGCACTATTTTGAGTGATTGGTATATCCGATGTGTAAACGTTAAAGTGTGGGAGAGGGTGGAGCCTTGGGGTACTCCTGCTTTGATGGTTAAAGGTGCGGAGAGAGCTCCAGAGAGACGTACAGAAAAAGTTCGCTTGTTAAGAAAACTCAATGATGCGTGAGAGATATAATAGAGTACCTAAACTGCGTAATTTGAAAATGAACCCTGGGTGCCAAACGGTATATAAAGCTTTTGCTACATCTAAAAAAATTGCTGCAGTATGCTTGTGGTCATGGAATCTTCGATGATATCTTCTGTTACGCGTAAGATGTGATTATATGTAGACAAACGGGGTTGGAATCCAAACTGATGAGCTGGTTTTCAGAATTTTCAACCGACATGAGACCTATGTCATTATTTTAAATGACCTTCAGACTATCCAACAACAAAATTTAATCAAAATTGTTGGCGCCATTTTTTTTGAAAACTTTGAAAATGTCGCAGGGGCTTAATGTAAAGAACATCCAAAATTAAAATATCGGTTTCAAATTCAAGATCATTCACATCGATCGGGGAGTATCAATTTTGGAGCAAATCGGCTGAACGGTTTAGTCGCTAGCGTTGTTCACAGACAGAAAGGCGGACGGACGGACGGACGGACAGACAGACAGACAGACGTTTTGCTTTCAATTAGTTTTTCGGTATCAAGGACCCACAAAAAAGGTATTCTGGTTGCACCACGTGTTAGGAGATTTTTTGGTTAATTTAGCAACTGGATTTATCCACTTTTTCGTTACCAGGGCCCTATAATAAGTTTTTCTGCCGAAAATCCGCCGTTTTTTCGCGCAGCATTACATAACTTTATTGTAAATTATACGTACGTACGTACGTATAGTATACGGGAAAGTAAAAATCATACGAGTTGTTTAGGCGCTAGTGGACGCACGGACGAACGTTTTGCTTTCAAACTATTTTTCGGTATCAAGGACACATCAAACATAGAATATTGCTACACCACGAGTTGGAGGATTTTTTGGGGGGGAGTAATTTAGCAACTGAATTTCTTCACTTTTTCGTTAGCAAGGCCCAGCAATGAATTTTTTATGGAGAAAACCCGCCGTTTTTTCGCGCAGCATTACGTAACTTTCTCTATACTAAGTACTACTATACTCCGTATATACTACGTAAGTATACGAGAAAATAAAAACAGACACACGATATTACGGAACAAAGGCAAGCCAAAATCACGCACATTAAAACTCAAAGTCACAATGATCACAACGTCTGCGTTTCTGAAAATCTTATTGACGCAGGAGATGTTGATAGCAACGAGGCCCGCTAAAACCTTTCGTTTCTGTTGCCAACTTGTTTTCAGAAACTGTCCCAATTTCGTACTTACTTTTTTATGAATAAAATTAAGATATATTTCCGTAAAGAATGAACGAATGCTATTACCATATTTGTTGACATGGCAATTGAATATTCATCACTTTTAGCTTGACCTTTTACCATATGTACTTAATACATACATAAATGTACAAATTTGCTGGAAATCCCAAAAGTTATAGCGCTTAGTACCATTCCCGTAGAATAAAAGTAAGTTATTCCGAGTATATGTTTACATCACGAAGTCTACAGGACCGACCGCGTGATGTCGCTGAAGTAAAAGGAGTCTAGTTTTGTTTTATTATTTTTGAAATACACTGCGAATAATACTTCTGCCCACTTGACAACCGAGAGTAGGAGAAAGCGATGTTGCCACTTATTCGGGCGGTAGACACGTAGTCGTTCTTGCGTCAGATCAGCTGTTGAGGCATACACATCCAACTTATTGTATATTTTTGTAGAATTGTAATGATGGCACTAGTTTATTTGATGAAATATTGTTACCCAAATTTATCGCAGTCCCTTATACTAATACCGCCTATGCAAGAAATAACGAAATATTTTTGCATTACACGCGCAAAACAAATGAAACGTACAGCGAGACGCGTTTTAAGACGGAAGAAGCACAGTATTTATTAAGAAAAGTTTATAAGGGACAAGTATCTAAGCACAAGACCTTCTTGGTTTCAGCACATACTTGTCACAGAACGTTCACAATTTTTAAAAAATTGCAGGACTTTTTGAAGTTACTGGCTTTACCTGTTATTTATAATGTTTTCATGGAGGCATTCTATTGAATGCACTGGCATAAATTGGATAAAAATTAGAAATGCCCTTTAAAGTGGATACGTTGTCGAAAGTATATCAGCCTTTAAGTAAGCTTTTACCACTAGACGAGACAACCGCTCAAACGAAACAAGTAAGGCCCGCAACAGACTACACCGAGGAATGTGTTTCCAGAAATATGCGACGAGAAATGTGGAAAATCGAAACAACGGACTCTTATGGACCTCCACACACTAGAAAGAGTTTTCTCGTTTGCCTCTGCGGAGGCGAAAGAGTTCCTCGCTCGAGTCGGTCGGCGAGCGAGTTTTCTCGGACACATTTCTACTCCATCATTTGTTATATGACATTTAGGCGTTTGCTGCCGCAGAAAAACACCAAACAGTGCGTAGAACTGAGTGAGGTTATAACATTTAGCAGTAAGAAATGCGATAAACTACCAGTTTTTTTGTTTTCTTGAATTTTCTCTTAAAACGGAAATGAACAAGAAAAAACTTGTATGGAAGATATTCTTATTTGTATGAAACCCGCTCACAATGAGTAATATAAAAATAAAAATTTGAAGCAAGAAACTTGAAAAGGTATTTTGAAAGAATTGAATTAATTTATTACTTATCTTAATTGGTGTGTATGAATGAATTTATTAATTGCGAATTTTATTATGAATTATTTGATCATTAATTATCTATTCATTATTTAACCAACAAATACAGTAAACCAGAGCGGGGTAGAGATTACGGAGCTCAAGAAAATTTGCTGATGTACTATTTCTTCCTTATACGTCACATAATATCCTGTTTTTTGTTGTTTTTTTACATTAAATAATGATTTGTATGCAATGCAGTAGTGTGTTTCTCTCTAGGTAATTTGAACTCGTTAAACAAATGGTTTACGATTATTGTAACAAAACAAGGATTTCACGAGTTAAAATTACATAAGAGCATTTAATAAAACAAGAAATGGGACTCTCAGATGATTTCTTAGCTAAAACTGCTGCCACCACTCTCGGCTTGTGGCCCATAAAGGCATTTCGAGACATCGAATAACCTCTTTGTAGTGTGTGGACGCAGCCTCGCCGGCCTTTCTCCTCATTTCTCGTCGCACATTTCCCGCAACGCATTCCTCGGTGCCAAGGAGGTTATAATACATGGAGGCGGCATGGCCGACCTTTCCCATTGCGGAAAATGAAGCCAGCCCCTTGCAAGCTCGGTTAGGCTACCCGCTTTGCAATTAACCCAAAAAGCCTGAAGTCTACTATTCCACCCATGTATTTTATTTATTCATATTTTAATATTTCCGTAAGAAAGATGTTTTATATATAATTATTTGCAATTAACAGACAGAAATACTCAGATAATGAAGCAAAACTGACCTGGAAAATATATTAAACCTCCCCAAAATTCATTGTCAGAAGAAATATTTTTGAAAATGGTTTCATTAATTGTGTAAAGCTAATAAGAATTTAATTTATGTACATCTTAAAAAAAGGGGGGTAACACAGTCTGAGTACAACAGATTTTAGAAGGTTCAACAAGCAAGGAGTTGAAACTAATGTCACATAAATTGATGTGAAAACTTTTAATCATGTTCCAAATTTGACATAAAGTAATGAAAATTGTAAATTTGGATGGAGCCTGAATATTTAAAAATTCTGGATCGAAATGGTAACAAATTGTCTGAACAAACCCAATAATAAATTTGCATTCCAATTGCCTTGCACAGAACCATTTAAGGCTTTAATAATGGAACTGAGGAGAAATCTATGGACAAGAACAACATTTAAAATATGCTCAAATTTAGTTTTCCTGAAGCCAAATCAATTTGAACATGTTTTCAAAACAAATATTTTTCTAATGCAAATTCAATATTGTATTCAGAAAAACAAATATGTATTATTAATATAACCTTTCTTACAGGAACTCAAGGGGATTCAAGGAATTCAAAGAGGGAACACATTTAATTTTGTTTGTAATGAACCTTTTTTGTAAAAGGTAATCAGATAATACAAAATATTTTTTCAGATGTACAATTTTACTTATTTTAATGTTTACAATTGTGACATTACTATTAAATAACGCAAAATAATTTTACAGTGTAGGGGCGAGAATGTAAACAGTTTTAACACAAAAACTCTCATTGCCAGACGGGGTAAAAAAGTGGGTAAATCTTGTTCTTATTTATAGTAAATGACTTCCTTGGATAGTATAAAGGATGCTTGAAAGAACAGTGCAGGTCTCATTTTTGTTGAAATCCCTGATTTTTTGAAAATTTCATTAGATCCGAATTGTTTCTGAAGTCTTCCTACAATTCCAATATTGAAGATAGTTTTTTTGTTTTTTTTTTAATGAAATATGATATTTAAAGACAGATCTTGAAACAAGGTCATGTACAATTTTATGAAAATATGAGTAGTCTGCAAAATTTTGCATGAAATATACAATATTTTTAAACAATTTTTTTCATAAAAATTACTGCACATTTTTCTTAATATTTTCATGTTTATGAAAAGACTGCAAAAAACTAGAACAAAAAGCAAACAAAAATAATGCTAGTCTCCTTTCCAGCTCGCTTTCTGTATATATTTTAAAAATTGCCAATTTAGAAATAACGCGAGAACATAAATTCTGTTGTAGCACAACTAGCTTGTATTTATACTTGTCAGAGTAGATCAAAATCTTCACATTTAATTAGAACTTATTTAAACATATAATTAAACTTATTATAACATATATTTAAACATATAATTAATGTTTTCAATACAACTGATGACAGACTTACAGAAAGAAAAAGCAAAATCAAGTCGCTAATCAACAAAATAGTTACAGTGTGAAATTATTGATTTTTATTAACATTGATTCTCAATAATACTGCGGTATTTAATTTTCAAATTTTGTCAAGCATTGGTGGTGACTGCAGAGTCAACTGAGCATGCAACGTGTATGAGCAGGGCCCAGATGTTTATGACCTAAAAATGTCGGAAATATGTAAGCATTTATGACCTAAAAAATGTGAAAATATAACCGTAAATATGACTTAGAACATTTTTTAGGCATTTTCAAAACCTTCAAAATATTGCCGCTGTTTATATGAAATATACCTCCAAACAATTTATTTCACTGAGAAAAAATGTCTAATAAATGTTTTCTCCCAAGAATAAAAATAAATACCTCGCGGTACAGAGGCACGCAAAGCAATAAACAAAAAGAATGTAGCTAGCAAGCCGAGACGCACTCCAATGTTTTGGGCTACAAAACATGGCGGACACACCAGGATTGGCTTCACTTTTGGGAGCCGATGTCGCCTCCATGTATTATAACCTCCTTGCTCGGTGCAGTCTGTTGCGGGCAATGATGTATACATATACTCCTAGATGGATGACTGTCGCCTTGGCGGTGAGGCCACCCGAGGCGCCATTTTGCACGGCAGAAACCTTGTTCGTATTGCCGAAAGCGGTGTGTTGTAGTGAGTTTTCTCTTGAGTGATTAGTGAAACATTTTTTGTTTTGATTTTTTAAATGTTTTCATTTTGATCTTTACTTAATGTAATTGTTATTTTCAAAATTGGCCCAGGAAATTAATTATTTTTTGCCTTTGTTTTATCCATGTTTTACCACTATAAGGTGGGTTTCACAACAATATCGTGTAGTGGAATCTTAGTCTTAAGTGCTCATATTTTGAACATGTATTTTAATCTATTCATTTATTCTCTAAATGTATGTTTTGTTCTATTTCCTGTTACGTAAAATTAAAAGAAACATTATTTATTATTTGAATATTTTCTTTCAATGGTGAAAGGTATCATTTGAATGTTTGTTCTTGCAAAAAAGTGTTGTATTCATATGCAAATAAAAATGTCAGCCCATAAAAAGTACATATGTACTATATTTCTCTAAGTGTTTTCATTTTAAATCTCTCTGCCACGTCCCAAATCCAGCAGTTATTTACAACCATCCATTAAGAGAGAAAAAAGGGATATTTGGAGTGAAACGCAGTTTTTGTCTAATCACATGAACAATAAGTACGTCTTATTCTTATATTTGAAAACGGAATATTGAAACAGAGAAAGAATCCTTAATAATAAAGCAGCCGTAGTAATAATAATTTACTGTCACGTGCAGTATTAGCATATAAATTGATCTCTTCTGAAGTAGTATAAGAAGTTTGTACCTGTAAGTCATCATAAAAAACAAGTCCTAATTTTGCTAGTCTCCGGTAACTCTATGTCAATGCTGTTCGTAGTTTTATGTAAATTATAAAATATATTTCGACAATTTGTTGCTGCCTACAGCTTTACTTTCTTATGATGGAACAGAACCATGTTAATGAATACAATGTGTACGTGTTACACTCGTAAAAATCTACCGAACTGTCATGGGCTGCAATTGACATTCGGAGCAGTGGTGTGACACTAGATAGGCTGGAGATATTCCTTATTCAAATCCAATACAGTAGCCAATCAGAGCTCAGAGCGACGCCATGAATTGTATTACACGAACTCGCTCTAGCGTAAAATCGGAGAACTACTCATTTTCAAAGCTCTCCGGGTCGGCGCCGGTTGAATTACCGTTGGATTGCTTCAACGTCTGACCGGCATGGCCGCCTCGTGCTCGAATCTGTGAGACTGTGTTGTGGAATTTCGTGCTGTTTGTGGGGCCGTTAACGGGTGCTAGCAAAGAATATATCAGTGAATTCAAAAAATTTTCTAATTTACAGCTGCATTTGTGCTGCAAATGTGTTCGTAATGTGGAAATACTCTTTGATTCGGAGCTTTTGCCGTGCAACATGGCTCCCTGTACGGCCTCACCTCCGCCTATTGGGAAAGCGCGGAGTCAGCCATCTAGTGGTATTTATATACATCATTGGTTGCGGGCCTAATGGCGCTCCTCTTGACGCTCGGCGCCCTTCAATTTTCAGTTGCTTCGCGCAATTAGATTTCATTTGTTTATCAGTAAACGTCGGCAACTCAGTAGTGACATTATCACAATTTGAAGCCTCTGATTGGATAACGAAACCCCCTCTCCTCTGTCAAGTCGGCAGAAGTATTATTCGCAGTATCATAGAGTAAAGATGTCTATGGCAGTATGTCTTAGTCTATGGCAGTATATAGCTCATGTCACCTTAAAGTACTAAATTTCGAATGTGGCGTCTGAAATTACTTCCGGTCAGAACAACCAACTTTTGAAACCATTGAAACTATGTGACTCCGATCGCTCTCCGGTTGATAGAATTCATACAGCTGATTGTTGTCCTCGTCTGTCAGGGTCAGACTCTGCGATGGAACTCGTTTTTGTTATGTGATAATCCTTCTGTCTCGTCTTTCGTTAGAGTGAAACCGTAAACGTCCGTAAATGTACGTGAATTGAGTGCACTACTAAATGAAATAAGACTTCGTTTTCGAGTAATGAAATTGACAAGTGTTTTGTGCGAATGAACCTTAAAAGTGATTTCTTCTGTGTTAATTACACATTTAAAATGTTAATCCTAACAATGTATTAGCATTTCTCGTGTTAATAACATTTGAAAGTATCAAAAACAAACTAATGGAAGAATTTTAATAAAATGAGTAATATTAGCCACGAGATGTAATTAATTACGTAGTTCATTCTTACCTGACAGGTGATCCAGGTTGGTGAAATAAGACCACCTGCTCTGGTGGTCTTAGTATCGATGTGTTATTTGGAGACTTATAGTAACAAGAAGTAATATACTTAAAAAATAGTTTATTGAACCAATTGAAACCGGAAAAATACTATCCTCATAAAATGGTTGTTTAATAATGTTTTTATAGTAACTGCTTTTCACAACTGTGGTTACATGCAATCATATAATAAAACATCGATTCAAATAATTAGAACTCTGAAGATCAACTTTCAACTCATTTCCATTAGGTATTTATTTGAAAAAGTTGTAATAGGTAAACAAGCAGTACACATTACTTATTAAATCACTTTAACTCAGTCATGCAACACTGATAAGAATTGTATATTTATAGTAGGTAAGCGAGGAAATACTTATTATTATGGAATTTTCAATAAGTAATCCTTAAATCATTTTACAATCAGAGACGAAGAGTGTAATAATTATATTATAAATTATAGATAATGGTTTCATAAGTATAAAATAATACAAACAATAAATAAATTATTAGGCATTTCTACGGATAACCTGATCTTAAAATTTTCCCTTTTTTTAATTGCAGTATCATTTTTAGCAAATGTGTTAATTCCAGTGACAGAGAACTTTCTATTCAGGTGAGCTGAGATGTTTTTGTTTTATTTTTTGCACATGCTCGTGATACTGCAACTGATCATCACATCCACCTATAAACACATAATAACTTTATAAAATATGATTATATTTATTACAATGTTATGTTAAGGTGGTTAGAGCGAGATACGTGTTATGTTTAACATGCCTTTTTTATTGTATTAATCGAAAGATGAGAGGTTCTTCTATGTTCTGGGAAAGTTTGAATCGATTTTACCGTCGAGTTTTCGCGTATCAAGACCGTAAATTTTGTTGTTTTAACATGGGCTCTTATGGCGGCCTGACAGATCTGACCTGAAATTTTAAATTTGTGAGAAAATTAACTGTTGAAAATGTTTTTAAAAACTCTTCTTTAGGTAGCTAGCATCTCGAAGAATCAATATGCGCAATTTGAAAGACATCTACCGTCTCAAATGGGAGAATTTTGCAAAATTATAAACCTAAATCAGACCACGGGGAGACGTTCGCGCGCTTTCTAGTATCGGGATCTGTGACGCACAAATCGGCAACACCGTGCGCGCCGCGCGCTTCATTCAAATCGAGTGACAAGTCCTCTTGTAGAGTTCTTACATTCCTCGGGGTCTTCTGAGCGCAATTAAAAGATCCAAAAGGTTCATATTCCATTTTTCACTATGCAAGATACACAATGGATTGTCATTGCCTTCTACACCATAGTTGCAAGATACCTTACACACAACTCAAAGCAGCAATCTTTAGTGTAGATTAATCAGAAGAGCTACTGGGTGGGCATTCAATTCACAAAGGTATTAGAAATAGATTTTTAGTGGCATCAAATGTGTTGCAATGATAAAATACTTTTTTTGCTGGTGCTAATATCAACCATTGAAGATTGATGCAGTAAATGTGGAGCTGAATTTTGCTACTAGTAAAATAAAAAGGCTAGGGACTTCCGTCCTTGTACCCGGATTTTTTAAAATAAATTTTAAACTCTTCATAAAATGTTTTTTTTCTGAATAATAATCATCAATCAAATAGTTTACTGAACTACAATGCTTGATTTAAAGAATAAATTGAATGGAACAATAAAAAACTAAACTTGTATTTGTAAATGAGAAATTTAAAAAGCAATGTCTACTTTGTAAGCTATTTGTTAATTTACATCTGTATTTGTACAAGTATTTATTGATTGATTGATAAATATCCCAAGACTAATGACACATAGAAAACAAATACAATTTTAACACACAATAATTGTTCATTAGCACTATTGAATAGTACAATAATTATTCCCTTACAATTGGTATGTAACTAGCCATAAACCCACTTAACTGTCAATACTCTAACTGAGCCCATTTTTTTTTATTTCCTCTGGTATTTTGTTTTATAAAACAATTCCATTATTAAATACTGATTTTAATGACATATTGTTACTTACATTTTCTTGGTAGAATTTCTTTGCTTGTCTCATTAAATAATTATGTACATCTGAGATTTTTCTTACCAAATATTCCGGGAATAATTTATTTTCTAATCTGTATATAAATGTTAACATCTCTTTTAACCTCCCTTTCCATTGACAAACAGGCCAACTCTCTTAACATTGAACTAATATTTTCACTATGCCCATTATTCAATATTGCTTTCATTCCTCAATTGCGGTTTGATTGTAAACTTGCTATTTCCTTATTATTTGCAATAGTAAGAACTGTAGAACAGTACTTAATATGGGGCACCAACATTAATTTAAATAATAACTCCTTTCCTTTCTTTGAAATAATTTTTGCTTAGTTTGTATAATAAATTAATTTTTTTTGTTAATTTATTGTTTATGTGTTTAACATGGTCCTTAAAAAGTTAAGCCATTATCAATCATCTGACATAATTAAAGCTTTTTAATTAATCAAATATTTTTCTGAAGGAGTGTCCAAAATAGTTGGCACTTGAAAGCCTACAGTATCTAAATTCATCCATGGGCAACTGTAATTGGAATTGTAAGAGGAATGATAAATTCAGTCTTTGGTAGTATTAGTTTTTTTAATAGAAACCCCTTTTCTCTACAGCACTTTATTTTATCTAATTGTTTTCATTTCCTGAACAGTCTCATGACTCTTTTTCCAAAACATTTAAACCTCTTCATTTTGAGTGCAACATCAAGACAAACGAGTACAAAAGACCATGCCACTTGGAAATCTCTTTTGAAGATTTTTATCTCCAACAATGTTATAATTTTGTTATTGATTGTCTAAATAATACAGATCTTAGAATTATATGATGCAGTAATTTCATTTTATCAGCTTTAGTTTGATTTGTACTTTACACAATAATCTTCATCTAAATCAATATCATAACATGATATAAAATTATGCAGAAAACCTTGCAACCAGCAATGACCTAATCCCACCACTGTAAATAATATGGCATATTGCAATTGCAAAAAGTTTTAAAATTTCAATCAAAACAATTGAAACAAAATTTGGTCATGCAGTTTCATTACCTAAGCATACCTAAATATAAAATAGGGGAATAACAGAAAAACAAATTTCATTGGGTAAGAAGGGTAATAAGAAGCAGTAGGAGTCAATGATTAGGATTTCTGTCAAATTACAATATAAAGCTTTATAAAATGTTGAGAACCAAACTACTGATCTTGTTATTAAGTAACAGAATAATCTAAGGTTTATCTTAGCATTAGCACAGGTAATTCAAAAAATAAAAATTAGAAAGAAACAAACATTGAAAAAATACTTGAAAACGTTTTATTAAATTACTGTTCTAGTCATATTGTAATTATTTCGTCTTCGCAAATTCCGCTTTGGAAACAAATCTTCCGCCAATTCGCTCAGATAGTGATATTTACCACGTGTAGACTAGGCAACAAACAGTATTCAGTCATTAAAAACAACGAAACTTTGAAGCAACATGAGCCTTGAGCCGACATGCCAATCTCAAGAACATTACGGCGTTGCCCAATTTACCAAAGACTTTTCGCTCTTCTCAAACGTGGAAATTTTTGCCATTGTTAGCGGTCACTGTACAAAAATTTGCAGATATGTCTATAATGCTTCTTTTTATGATTTTGCTCATACTAATTGTGTAATAGTGCTTTTTTACATTCAATCTTATGCCTTAATCTGCCGGCGCAATTAACCTCAAATGTTCGGCTATTTGCAGACGATTGCATAATATATCGTAGTATTAATTCGAAAAGAGATGAAGAAATACTGCAAAGGGATCTTGATGCGTTATATTACTGGGCGGAAAATAATGGAATGTCCATAAATAGCTCTAAAAGTAAATCCATCACTTTTGGCAGGGGTCATAATTACAGTGAAACACATTACCGTTTAAATAATGACATTATTCCGAGAGTTTCCTCGTACAAGTACCTAGGAATTCATTTCGATAGTAAATTAAGTTGGAAAAAACACGTAGATTTTGTTGTAGGGAAAGCCTGGAGATCTCTTCACTTTGTAATGCGCATCCTAAAAAAGAGTACGGCAAACGCGAGGGAAATTGCTTAGTTATCTCTTGTTCGTCCAATAATGGAATATGGAACAATTTGTTGGGATCCGCACAAGATTATGCAGTGTAAACACTTGGAAAGGATTCAGCATAGGGCAGCTAAATTTACTTTCAGGGACAAGAAAACGGCAGGGTGGGATTCACTCAAAAACAGACGATCAGTAGCAAGACTCTGCGCCTTGTATAAAGCTTATAATGGTCATCCAGCTTGGAAAGAAATTAATCGGCGGCTATGTATTCCTACATATATCAGTAGAGTGGATCACAGGCACAAAATAAATTTAAGACAGCAGAGAACGGATGTCGGGAAATTTTCTTTTACAAATCGTACGATTACGGAATGGAATAGATTGCCTGCAAAAACCTTTGAACCCTTTCCTCAAAGCGTTCAACAGTTTAGGAAATTAATTTAAGGTATTATTAAGTAAATGAGGGAGAATAGTGGGTTATATAGCAATGCATAAGTTTTATTGTGAAGTGAGGTGTAGTGCAGTGTATAGTAGAGAAATAAAGAAGGAAATGTTTTCAGGTCTTAGTGAAGTGAAGTGCAGTGTGATACTAGTGCAGTGTGTGTGTGTGTTTTCTCTCTTAATGTAATTTAATGTTTTATGAATCAGTCAGTTTTTATATTATTATCATTATTTTACCATTATTATTACTACAATTAGTATATAATTTGCTAGTTATATTACCTTATTCTTATTGTTGTTATTATTATTATTATTATTATTATTAGTGGTATTAGTGTTCTATATTACTGAAAGGCTGTGTATATTTATGTTTTCGTAATTAGCTGCCACCGGGTTATGCCCAATTGCAGTTTAAATAAATCTATCTATCTCAATTTTTCATTCCTCGGCCACGCGATCGGTTGGTACTAGTTAACCCTTTCACGCACATGGGACATATTTGTCCCAAGGATTTATTTTTATTTGCTCTTAATCGGAAATATTTTGAGTTGTGAAATGAATAAGCATGCGTTTATGAACGCGCCTTTAATATATTGAAATGTTGTCGGCACTGCTAATCGCCATTTTGTAAGCTGTGTAGTGAATAGAAAGTTACTGTTTTGCAAACTAGAAGAAGTGAAGTTTTGAAACGCAATAATTACTGCATCCCCGGATTTGTTTCACATGATATATGAAAATATTCTTCTGTGGTAAATGTATTTTTGATTCTGAGTTATTAGTTTTCTATATATTACAGTAAATGCACAAAAATGTAAAAAAAAAAGCAATTGGGACACCTATGTCCCAATGTGCGTCAACCATAACCTTATTTGGTACGTAATGTAATGTACAAGTGGTCTTTCTCTGGTGCGTTTTAGTGATATTTACGCTTTGTTTTCGTAAGGTGATGGCGAAGAATCGCAATCGAGAATTTCAATTAAATGAAAATGAAATTCTGCAGCTTCTGGTAGCTGATAATAGTGATGGAGAAGATGATTTATTACTAGATGAAGAGGATCAGCAGTTTATTGCTCAAGATATAGATGCTGGTATTGAAACTGTTTATATCGAGACTCCAAATTTAGATGTTAACACAGATTCAAAGTCGGAGATATATCAATCCCAACAGAATAGAGTAGAATTAAATAAAGTTCCAATATTCAAATGGAAACATAATTGTTATCAACAGCATAACTTCAAGGAGAAGCTAGATTATAACTTCGGTGAAATAACCATTAGTGATTCTGAGCTCATATCGTCAATAAGTCCATTCGAAGTTTTTTCTGCCGTCACAAATTTTGATTACTTGATAGATAAAATTTTATGTCCTGAATCTATAAAGTATGCTATTTAGAATGGAAATGTGTATGCGGTTAGTAAAAGTGAAATGAAAGCCTTTTTAGGGATGAACTATGTGATGGGATACCATGTATTACCTACTATAAGAAGTTACTGGTCCACTCAACCAGATATGGGTGTACCTTTCATAGCGAATATAATGCCCCTAAGTAGATTTGAAGAAATCAGAAGGAATTTACACTTCTCTGATAACCAAAATCAACCGGACAGAACTTCTCCTGAATATGACAGAGCTTATAAAATCAGACCTGTAATGAATCATTTTAACATTAGTTTCCAGAAAGCCATGAACAATACAAAATCTCAATCTATTGATGAGCATATGATTAAATTCAAAGGTCACAATATTATGAAACAGTATGTAAAAAACAAGCCAGTTAAATGGGGATTCAAATTATGGTGTAGGGCTGATTCACAAACAGGGTACCTGTATGAATTTGATCTTTATACTGGTAGAAAGAACAGTGGTCCCGAAATTGGTTTAGGGGAATCAGTTGTGATGCAGCTGACCAAGTGTATTCAAGGATTAGGTTGTGAAATCTACATTGATAGCTTTTTTAATTCACCAAACCTACAATACAATTTAGCAAAACAAAACATAAAAGCTTGTGGAACAGTTCGTGTTAACAGGAAAAATGTTCCAAAAAACTTACCATTGGACAAAAATATGAAAAGAGGAGAAATTTTTGCTACAAGTTTTCAGGGTATATCATTTGTAAAATGGATGGACAACAAATCTGTACATTTACTAACAAATTTCTTGTCTCCTGTTCCTACTGCTACTGTAAAGCGGCGAAAGGCAGGATCTGATCAAAAGATTGATGTTGTTTGCCCTGAAATAGTTTTAAAATATAATAAACATATGGGCGGAGTTGATCTGATGGATCAACGAAAAGTTTGCTATGAAATAGACAGAAAATCTAAGATTAAGTATTATCTTCGTTTGTTCTTTGACATTTTAGACATTGCTGTGAATAATGCATTCATTGTCTACTGCAAATTGCTTGAACAGGGTTGTGTAGAAGGGGCGCAATTATCATGCTTAGAGTACCGTCAGCTTGTAGCTCGGACCCTAATTGGTGATTTTTCGTCACGGAAGAATACCGTACCTTCTACTATCATGACTGCGAAGAGACTGAGTAATGAAAAACGGCACCATAAAGTTTCTCATGTTATGATCAAAGTTAGCACGCGAAAGAGATGTGTCAATTGTGCCAAAGAAAATGTTGAAAATCGCACAAATAATGTGTGCTCTACATGCAATGTTCATTTATGTTTTACAAATGGAAGAAATTGTTTTGAAAAATTTCACACTTGAAAATGTATGACTTACATATAAGATAAACCATGTTAAAAAAATAAATTTGTTATTTTATTTCAATTGGTGAGGCCCGATACGTTTCCTGTGAAATATACCCTTTGAGGCACATTGGGACACATATGTCCCTTACGATTTTCGCAAAACTATACAATTTTTTTTGTCAAAACGATAATTATATGATTGTTTAATGCCAAATAAAGAGTTTAAAGATATTTTAAAGTAATTTTGCCTTTTGGTTTATTTTTGTGCGTGAAAGGGTTAAGAAACTAGTCAACGGTAGGTCTTTATGTGGTATTAAAATATTTTTATTTTCCATCTACGAAACAAAATTAATTCTTATAATTAAATAAAACTCAGCATAGGAGTCCCTATTTTGTTTATGTAGGTCTCACAATACCCACTTACATCGAAAATAAATATTTTTGAACGTAATATGGACTGTCTACTAGGGAATATCTCGCTCTAACCACCTTAATAACGATTAGCAACGATGAATTTCTAATTATGGAAAGTTCTCTTATAAACAGTTTAAAAATGTAGAACTGGTAGCACAAATGGAATTCACTTACCTCCAATACTTTTGCCACCCATGATGTAACAAATATGTGAGTGACACGAGTTCCTACATCAATTAATTCTTTCCATAATCGGCAATGTTTATTTCCATTGAAGCTAATTCTGAATTCATGTGATTTTTACTCAAGAACAAGTCTATATGCCCTAGGTCGAGTCATTAATAACTTTAAATAACTGAAAATAATAAAACACAAGTAATAAATTAATATTCTATAAAATAAAAAAATGAATTGATCGAAGCTCAAACTGAAATTCCAAATAACTGATCAACAGACTGAACTGTAGCTGGGGAAAGTAATGTAATAATATTTTCACTGTTATTTCACAAGACGAGAAATAACTAAAATAAAACAAATGTAAAATTATGGAAATAATAGTGCAAGTCACTCGAAATAATGACAAACGATCACAATGTAGATGCATAGTTGAAATGTTGGCGGTATCTCCGGAAGTCTCATTTTTTTGTTGCAAACGTAAATCAAAAACATGTCACTATTCGCATTATTACGATATATATCGGGTAATTTCGGTAATGTTGGCAACAACAATTGCCAACACAAAAAAATGAAAATACCCTATAACGCTTTGCACTACATCTGTCCATGCGACAGTAACATTTTTCAGAAGTTGAATGTTAGTCCTAGAAGAATAGCTGCTGACGTTTTTCGTACATACCCCCACCATGCTTCCAACACCGGAGTTGAATCTCCTTCCTGTAGACGTCGTGGTTTACATTTTCATTATTTACATTTATTGATTTGTCACTTACTTTAATACAGAATTAAATTTCATTTTTTAAAATTAATCTGCTTACTAATCAGAGTCTTCTGTGGTAATAATATTTGGTGAAAATTTGCAAGAGTTTAACCTGTTAGCCATAGAACGATTTTTCTAACTCTGCCCCTCAAGCCCCTATGGCTCTTATGGCCACGATAGAATCACACGGCATTTTGTGTCATTCTCCATCGGGCCGCTAGAAGTCGCATGATCGCAAGCACTGCTTGATACGGTCGCGATCATGAGATATCTGGTGGCATGACTGAGAACGTCGCGAAACACCGTGACATATTCCATCGTGAAGACGGGCCTTGAGGGGCAAAGTTAGAAAAATCACAGTATATGTTAGAATATACTTAACGTTGTCAGTATAGACTCCACGTGTAGGTCGTTCCGTACTTAGTCACGTAAGTCTTAATTTAGTCACGTATTAAGAACGAGTAGAGCCTTTACGAAGGTTTTACACTATTAACAGAGGCCTTCTTTTAGATAAGCTGGAAGGTATTACTGGGAGAAATAATATTTCAAGACTCATAAGAAACATTCTCGTCAAAAATGACTTAATACAATCAGTGGGGTGTTGCAAGGGAAACCCCTTGGCCCCCTGTTATTCAATGTAGCTACATGTGGTAAAGTCTATTTTAATAAGAGTGAATATATATTGACGACACGGTGCTAACTTCAAGGAACAAAGACAAGCTAAAGCACTCATTTAATTGGTCAATAAAACGGTTCACGGAAAACGACCTCACCATATTGCGATGTATGGTATAACCCATCGCACATCGCCACCCCAGCGTCACGCCGCATTATCAGAAGCTCGGGCGAACGACAGGGCCTCCCGCCTTGCCTGATTCGTTCCGCCCAGCTGCGTAGAAGGTTTCCAGGGAATCCCGAACTCAGAACAATAAATTTAACCCTCTTTGTGTCTTCAACAAATGATAGACTTCTGGAACAACCGTTTTAGGGACACGTGCGCCTGCACGCAGTACCATGATCCCTAAGGCCTAATAAAAACACAACTGTCACAGCAGGGAAGCCCCGCGTGCGTTTCCCCAATATTGACAATGCCGCCCAATGACAAGCCAGGAGGCGAAGGTCGCGACATGGCGATGCCCATCCTACCCAATCATGTAACCAAAAGAATAGAAGATTCTGGAATCTAGCAAACCGGCCTATCAAAACGCTTAGCAGAAGCACGTGACAAAACCCCGCGCATGCGAAAGGGATGGGGGAACGAGGCTGTGTGCGGGGAGAACTCTCGAAAATCGTGAATTATCAGAAAAATCACAGTAGAGGGCAGTCGAGCATTAGATTATCAGAAAAATCACAGTAGAGGGCAGTCGAGCATTAGATTAGCAGAAAAATCACAGTAGAGAGCGGTCGAGTATTGGTTATTAGTAAAATCATGAGAGAGAGTAGTGGCGGGAGACAGTAACAGCAGTTCGTGAGAGACGAGCATTGTGTCGATCGCAAAGAGATCCGCCCAGCCTTCACTCAGCAGCGGAATTTATTCCTCCTGCCAGGCTGGGACTAAAGGGATCCACACCCTCTAATCAATTACAAGGGTGCATAGCCAGACTTTTGGCTTTCAACATTACATGCGGTCCAGGCGACGTCTGACGACCTGAGACGCGCGCGAGCTTCAAGTCATCGCTTCGCGGACGCTCATCGCCGACTTCTCGCGCGCCGGAGCATTCATCCCCGGGGCCACTGTGACCGTCAGACACGCGTTCCAACAACGCTCCAGCGTCGCCCCTGAGGGTTCGGCCGCGACAGCCCATCGGTCGGCGAGCAATCCCGTTCGCGGTGACATAACTGCAACATCATCACCATTATGTAAGTGTTCATCGTCATCATTATCAATAGCCAAGAACTGTGTCTTGTTCTCGCAAAAACAGTTTTTTTAATAAATGTGTCCCCGCCTTTTTGCCGGGTGACAAATTCAAAATCTAAGTATGTGTATTATTACTGCCATCAGCAAAAGCAAATGCAATCCTTCGACCCAGGGCACTCACCCCTGAGACGCTCGATGCCGGCGAAAAGATAGCAGGTAAGTGGGCATGCGCTTGGCGCCCTTCAAACAAATTTAGCGTGTGTTCTCTCTGCTATCCGGGAACGACCGTCGTACCTTCAGCGTGACGGCGCTTCCACCCTGTGATGTGACCCCTCCTTCGGTTTTATTTCAAAATCGGCACCCGACGTGGGTGGTTGCATTAAAATAGAGAATAAAAAGAATTAATAGAACACGTGAAACTCGCGGTGCGGTGGTAAATGTAATAAAGAGTAGACAGAATGGTGAAAGTAATACTTACTTCCTCCATATTCTCTCAGTAAAAAAGAAGAGGAAAAATCTATGTACATTGTGCGGTTTACCATTCATGAATGAATGTATTATGAATTATTTGATCATTCACCATTTATTCATACAGATTACAGAGATCAAGAAAATTTTCAAACTGTAATTCTCCCCTGCACGTTACAAGTTCCTGTTTTTTACATTAAATAATGATTTGTATGCAATGCAGTAATGTATACTTCGGTTTTTCTTCCTTGGCACACGAGCGGTGTCAATAAAATGGAATATGTCACGGTATTTCGTGTCGTTCTCCAATGTGCCGCTAGGAGTTGCATGATCGCGACTGTATCGAGCAGTGCTGGGGATCATGCTATCCCTGCCGGCACAACAAAGAATGACGCAAAATACCGTGAGATATTCCATTTTATTGAAATACCCCCGTCCTCCAAGAAATAAAACCGAATTATAATTCGATGGTCACAGGGAAAATCTTGTCGAAATTTTATGGAAAAATCGGGTAAATATATTTTATGGAAGATAATCAAAATTAGCGAAGAGAATGGAAGCGAATCATAATTATGGAAGAGAACCATAATTATAAATGAGGATCATAATTATGGGAGAGAATAATTATGGAAGAGAATTATAATTATGGAAGAGAATCATAATTTATAGAAGAGAATCATGATTTTGACTTATCAAGTTTTTCCATGTGGCCATCGAATTGTCTTTACGCAATTCGAACTCGCTAAACAAATAGTTTGCGATTATGGTAACAGAACAAGGATTTTTCACGGGTTAAAATTACACAAGAGCATTTAAAAATACAAGAAATGGGACCCTCAGCTGATCTCATAGCTAACTGTTGCCACCATTCTCGGCATATGGCTCATAAACGCATTTCGAGACTTCGAATAAACTATTTCTAGTGTGTGGACGCAGCCTCAGCACCAGCCTCTTTCCTCATTTCTCGTCGCATATTTCTCGCAACGCATTCCTCGGTTTGGCCTGTTGCGGCGCTAGACGCATGCGTTGGACGCATGCGCAAAATTGAACGAAAAAGTGGACACTTGGGTTGTTATTTCTTAGTGCGTGGGAGCGTGTTATCAGTATGGAATATCTCACGGTTTTTGCGTCGTTCTCAATTGTGGCGCTAGGGTTCGCATGATCGCCAGCAGTGCCTGAGTGGCAATCATGTGACTGGAGCGGCACGATCGAGAACGACGCGAAATACCGTGAGATATTCCATTGTGATGTCACGCCCCTACGCGACAAGAAATAAAAATCCAAATATATACGTAGAACTGCAATGCCAAATGCTGTTACCGAGAGTATACGTCAAACAGATCGCATGATCGCCAGCACTGCTCGATTGTCGCGATCATGCGACTCCTGGCGGCACTACGGAGAACGACGTGAAGTACCGTGAGATTTCCATCGTGAAGACAAAACCCCACGCGCCAAGGAATAAAATCCCACGTGTATATCTGGTACTACCACAGACCAAGGAGTATCCTTACTGTGCTACTACCAAACACGACACATCTCGAAGAATCAATGAAGGAACTAAAGGCGCGTCCACACGATGCATGTTTTCTGTGCGTCACGGGAATAAAATGACATGCGCAAAGTTGAAAGATGAACGTTCAACACAGCGCACGTGCGCTACCCTGTCCACACGGTGTAACTGTGCGGTGCTTGTTCTATTCTGTACAATGGATCCAGCAGCTATTTGCACGACAATTTCGGCTGCTTATTTTATAATCAGTCGAAAAAAGAGAAAAACTTCCTTTCCCCTATAATCTTGAATGAACTGAGGAGTGAGTTCTTTGTATTCAAGCGACATTTTGAAAATACATAACCTTAAATGAAAGCTATTGCATTTAATTGTTTCAGATATATAATTTATTACATAACTTTCGAAAAGTGGCATAACCGTAAAAATAAAATAAGAAGAAGGGAGAACTAAATATTTTTCTCTCGTCTCTACAACACACCGAAAAGAAATTGAAATCATCACATATTTATTTTCACTAGTTTCCACAATTTATCTTAATAAATGTATGTATTGAAAATTGATATTACCGTAAACATGTAATAAATTAATAATATGCAACAAATTCGCAATAAAACACAGACGGAAAACACAAAATAATTCAGAAAACTACAAAAGAACTCTTATGGCTCGATATTCCGGATGACTTCGCTATGAAATACATATGTTTTGGAGGAAGCGCACGAGAAAGACAAACGAGATACCTGTCAGATCTGGGAAGCTTGCGCTATCGCATGCGTCCATCGTTTTGACGAAAGGATGCATGCCCCAAATGCATGCACTAGACACATGCGTTCGACGCATGCGCAAAATTGAACGTAAAGACGTATCGTGTGGACGCGCCTTAAGAGAGAAAAAGAAAGAATTATGGGAGGAATTTTATATAATATATGCAATGACCATGAGAGAATGGATGGGAAGAGGATATGACCAAGGACGATCATCTATGTGACCTAAGACATTCGGTATCAAGGTTTACAGTGCATGGATTTCACCATAAAATATGCAAAATTAAATGTTTCCATGAACCAATCTGTGTGTGGTTTATTTTTTACGAGGGTAGGTGGAAATCTTCAAAAGACACCATGTGGCCCGTACCACATGATTGTGTGAGATTTTTACTCACTTAAAACACCTCCCTTCTCCTCCATCCTCCTCGCGGAACCGCCGTTAGGCATTACATCACGGGGAGTGGATCAGAGTGACTCAGTCACAAGCCACTTCTCTTCCCCAGATCGTAGGAAGGATCCAAAGAGGATCAGTCGACTTCCCTTCTTTCCTTTCCATTCTCCTGAGCTCAGCTATTATGGCCTGCGCATATGCGCTCACCGCAACCCAGTTGGTGTCTGAGACGAGCATGCACCTGACCATTGCTTCGGGTGTCAGTGGGTCGATCCCGTGTATACTCATAACGTGCAGTCACTGCAAATGGAATCGCGGGCATTGAAAGACCACATGCTCGGCGTCTTCGACAGCAGGTTCGCATAGTGAACAGAAGGGAACTTGAACCTGTGGAGATATGACAAAAAGCATCCATGTCCAGACAACAGCTGAGTTAATCAGAAATTTACTTCGCCGTGTTTACGGTTGATCCACAGTGCCATGGAGGGAATCATGCGGTATGCCCATCTTCCTTTAATGGACTTGTCCCAGCGATCCTGCCATTCGAGCAGTGTTGTCGAGCAGTCTGGGTTCTCCTCTTCTTTGTGATATCGCCTCCGTCTCTCCTGCGCCAAGATATCGACCGGAGGCATCCCCGCGATGACGCACACTGCATCGTTTGACACAGTGCGGAATGCACAAGCTACCCGCAATGCTGATAACCTGCACACTGACGCCATCCCTCGGACGTAGCTATTTGTTGACGTGGAGTTGGCCCATACTGGGACTCCATAGAGCAAGACGGATCTGACAACCAAGGCCACAAGCTTCCGTTTCTCCTGACTGGGCCCTATGTTGGGCATTAGCCTCGACAGTGCCGCATTAACTACCGCCGCTTTATTGCTGGCATACTTCAGGTAGTCAGCAAATGTCAGACGGGCATCAATCATGATACCAAGATATTTAATCGACGGCTGGGATGTAACACGGTGGTCTCCAACTTTCAGAGTGATGGTTTCTTTCTTTTTCCTGCTACTGATCAGGATAACCTCAGTCCTGTGCTCAGCTAACTGCAGCCCTGAAGACTTCAACCACCGACTAACAATAGCGATCGCTTCGCTGCAAATGTACTCAATTTCCTCGGTATATTTCGCAACGGCTATGATAGCAATGTCGTCCGCGAAACCAATGATATTGCTGCTTTCTGGGAGGGGAAGCTGAAGGACCTCGTCATACATCACATTCCACACTAGTGGGTCCAATACCGACCCAGCGGTGACATTGTGTACCCTCGGCCCATTATCTGTATTGTAAATCAGGGCTCGATTACTCAGATACTCAGCCACAATCTTCCTCAAGTACGTTTGCACCTTAAATCGGCGGAGAGCTGGGTGATTATTACTCCACCTGGCCGAGTTGAATGCATTCTTGATGTCCAATGTAACGACAGCACAGTACTATTTTGGGCCTCCCTTCCATCTAATTCATCCAATTGCTTTTCTGGCGGTATTAATGACAAGCTGGACGGCGTCAACTCTCGAGCGGGCTCTGCGGAAACCATACTGATTTTCCGAAAGGCCTTCTCCTTCCTCTACAGCTTTCTCCAGTCTGGTACTAATAATTCTCTCCAGAACTTTGCCAGCTGTGTCAAGCATACACAGTGGCCGGTAAGACGATAGATCTTCGGGAGATTTATTCCCCTTATAGTTGTGGCCAGCTAAAAAGATCAACCAACGTGACAACTTTTGAAAAATGCCACTGTCGGATGAGAACATGTACTCATACTCGATTTAGGGTAGTTTCATTTCGTTTTGTGTTGGCACATGCCGTTGCCAACCTTCACACAATTACCCTATATATATATATATATATATATATATATATATATATATATATTACGTTTTTTTAAATTTAAGTTTGCAATGAAACAAAGACTACTTCCGTAGATTCCACCAACATTCAAGCCATTCATGTGGATTGTGCTCTGTTAGTTTGCTATTGTTGATAGCGATTCGCACATTGCGGTTTTCTATTTTTCATAAATCTGCATTTAGTGATTTCGTTAGATGTATTAATGTAGTTCTACACGTCTTTAGTTTTATTTATTATTTTTCAATTGTCTTTATCACTAATCATAGTGGAGTTAGTCGAGATAGTTTTAGTAGTAACGGTTAGTTTTTTCGATTTTGAATTTTTTGTGTAAAATTAATTATATTTATTATTAATTTTTTGAATTATCAACAGACGTAAAAAGCAAGAAGATCTGACCGCACCTAAAAGACCTCTAGAAGAACTCATCCAGCTTCTATATTGACAATTTTATAAAGGATGGAATTTCCAATAAAATACATTGGAATTTGAATGCAGAATCGTTTAAAATGTTTAATTACTTTGTTATTATAGAATTTTATTCATTTATACAATGATCACCGTATTTTGTAGTATATTATGTGAAGCACCATGAATTATATTTTATGTAGGTCTTGGTTTTTCTATAAGAAACCTGTTCTTCAGAGATTGTGGGTGATGATATATTCAATTCTTAAGATTCTCAAACGTCCTTGAAGCGTATGGTAAAATACATTGGTTTTATTTGTGGTAAGGAAGACAGTTATGCCCTTGTGAATGAGAGTGAAACAATAATTTTTAAAGAGAGTACTTCCTGAGAAATTATACTAATAACTTAAACAAAGTCCAGCACACCAAATATTGTAGTTTTTTTAAATGAAACATGGCTGTATTTATGAATGGCAATTCCTTATATTTTTTCTGGAATATTAATATTGTCTCATTTTTTGTAGCTGTTTGTAACCGTTTGTTGGTAACATTTTCAACATTACTTGTAACTTGGTTTCGGGCTAGTGGCACCACATTTCTCTCCTCAAATCCCACATGCATTTCGAAATTTTCTTCGACATAATAAACTAATTTTAATATTGAAAATAACCATTGTCTTACCTTGACGTTTTTCACAATCCCCATCAGCACTACTAGAGTGTGTGTAAGTGGGGTAATAAATATATTAATCTTTTACTACTTGGATGCCTTTTGGGAATGATTTGGCATGCATTTGTAAAACTGGAGTATGTGGAGCATTTGGAAAACTGGAGTACATTGGAAACTAGAGTATAATATGATCATCCTGATTTGAATTATTTAGCAAGTTAATGAGAGGTTTTATTGCGAAATGACTGCATAATCAGGGAGTAGTTTTTTACTTTCCCGTATACGTACGTATACATGGAGTGATATACGTAGCATAGGGAAAGTTATGTAATGCTGCGCGAAAAAATTGCCAATTTTCGGCGGAAAAAAAATAATTGCCGGGCCGTGAAAAGGTAAAAGTGGATAAAACCAGTTGCTAAATTAAGAAAAAAATCCCGTAACACGTGGTGAAGCCAGAAACCCTGTTTTCTAGGTCCTTGATACCGAAAACCCAATTGATTTCTTCCAAATTGGATATTCCCTGGTCGATCTGATTCTAGTCGAAGCTTAGAGATTTTGAAAAAGATTCTTCAAAATTTGGGGGTACTTTATATGAAGCACCTCGGGGATTTTCAAAATTTTCTCAAAAACGGCTCCAAATTTTTTCTTTATTTTTCTTGTATGAATGGAGTAAACCACACTTATTAACTTGACATAGGTCCGATTTTCACGGATAACTCTGAATTTTCGAAAATTTTGAAAGTTTGAATTTTTTCGGCGTCTTTCCCCTGCTACAAAATTGAAGATAGAGATTTTTTCTTCAAATAAAATTTGTTCATAAAGGCCATGTAAATGCTTTTCAAAATGTTAGTAATTTTCGTGCAATATTGCATGCAATATGTGCAATTTTAAAAAAATACAAAAACAATATTTTCTCATAAACGGCTCCAAATTTTTTCTTTAAACTTTTGGTAGGGATAGTGGTAAATGTACTCTATCAGATGACATAAAAGCCATATTGGTCTATCGTTTAGTTTTTTCAAAAATTACAAAAATGTAATTTTTTGACTTGTTTCTCACGTCGTTAATATTTACATTATCGGCGATTTTTTCGCATTATTATATTTACGAGTATATATGCTTTAAATAATGTCAAGTAAAGTTTCTCGAAAACACTACCGTTTTCTGTGAAAAGTAGCTCAAATTTCGGCATTTTCAGAAATGCTCAAACGTCATTTTCTCGTATATGGCTGCAATTTTTTTCTTGAAACTTTTGTAACGGATAGTGCTAATTACAGTCATTAGTATAGCGTGAAGTTTATTTTGAGTTTTTTTGGTTTTTTCAAAAATTATATAAATGTAAATTTTTTGAAAGATCTCTCACATCTTTAATATGCACATTATCCGCAATTTGTAAAGATGATTATATTTGTGAGTGTAAGTGCTTCAAATAACTTCAAATAAAGTATTTTGAAAACTCAAAAATTTTCTGTGAAAATGAGCTTCAAATTTCGCATTTTTAGTAGTGTTATAACGCCATTTTCTCTTAGGCACATAATTTTTAAAAGAAAATTGCCATTTACGGCGAGGTTTTTGTGTTCTTTAATATTCTAAAATTAATATTTTCGTTCTACCAATAGGAAACCGAAAAATTAAGAAAATGACCCAAAAAAATGTACTTTTGGCGGTGATTGATTACAACTGGCAAGAAAGAGTTTACGGCAATTCCGAATAGCTAAGACCCAAGGAAATAGAAAACTAATACGGGAAAGTCTGTGCTATTCTGTAGCACCACTAGTTTGATATTGTAGTCACAATATCTGATAATACAAGAGTGCAATATCATTGTGCAACTTTATACACTATTTACTGTGCCATTTATATTGTCAGTATACTACATTCCTGTTTCAATAAATAACTTTTAAAAAATCAAAAGTTCTATTTATTACCAGAACTATCCCTGTAACATGTACCACACCCCGTTTTAATAGAGAACAAATAGGCATAAGTCTGTCAGTGGTTAGATCAGGCAATTTACTGAAGACTACTTCTATTAATTATGAATTTCTATTTTTTAAAGTATCACTAACTTTTGAAAGATAATTTAATTAAGCAGATAAATAAAATGGATGCATCGCATAAATATTAAATATCTCAGAACTGTTAGAAACAATTACTTAGGTCGCAAAAATTACCATGTATATGTATATTAATAATCTTAAATAATTGTGGTATTTATTTTTTCAACGTAAATCTTAGCAGACAGAAAAATCATGAATAAATTGATAACACTACCATCACAAAATCATTATTAACGCAAGTCAGCAGATAACTTTTAGCACAAGACCAGAGATAACTTTTAAATGTATGTTTTACGTTTGCTCTTGGCGCATTTTAACATCACTCACGCTTGCACTTGCTGATAATGATAACTCTTATTTAGTTTAATTGTTCACCGAGTTAATATTCGTTTCTTGATGAAAATCTTGTTTAATTTTAACGAAAAACGAGACAAACATTATTGTACTGTGAACTCAACCGCGCGGGAAGTGAATGACAACAAAGGAAACAAAAGCGAGAGAGTTGATCGGAATAATTGTTTCATAAGTTGGCTATTCCGACAGGAAATCCTTGTAGCTGCCATATTGCGAATCTAGTGCGGCCTAATACACGGCCTAGACTATACGCTAAGAGACGCCACGCTGCACAGCACTCGAAGACGAAAGGGACAGGACTGAGGACCAGGGGCGATGTTTCCAATACATGTTTTGTTTTACTGAATCTTAATATATTAAGAGTCAGCGTTTGTGCACAGACAGCTGAAACTGTTTTGATTTGGATGGCTGACACTTTTACTGTTGCGCGTTGGGCCACGAACAAAGCAGTCTGTCCATGCGTTCAGACCCCCTCCCCTCGACCGGCCAGGTCGCCTGGCGCGCAGAGCGAGTGAGAGAGCGATATTTTCAGGGGAAGTGAGCGGTTGACGGTGGGAGTCACCCCTCCTCGCGCATGCGCGTTCGGAGGGAGTTTTGTAACTTGTCCCATTATAGCTGCCATATTGCGAATCAAGTGCGGCCTAATACACGGCCTAGACTATAGGGAGGAGCACCAGACGCGATTTTTTTCCATCTTTCTGGATACACATCTCTCAAGTAAGAATAATATTCACAAAGATGTCGGTGTGGTCGAGTATTACTGTCTTGAGGGCAATATTGGGAATGTTATCCGGTCCGGAAGCCTTTGTGTTGCCGATTCTGCTGATTGCGAGTAGAATTTCTTCCTGCGACTGGGGGAATTATTTCTACCTCAGATAACGCCGTATTAACTGTTTCACCGGGGTGGGTCGGGAATACGGCTGTCACAATTCTGAGCAACATATTGGGGTAAGTTGGAGAACGTAGGTGCCACCGTCTTAACCTATTCATGACCGTCTTGTACGGCCTACCCCACGCGTCTTTTTCCACCTCGTCCCACAGGCTTTTGGTGCAAAGCGTTTGCTCTTGCGGATTTCAATCTTCAACTGGCTTCGAGCGAGTTTGCATTGCCCTTGCAATTGTAGAAAGTTGTCTCTGTCACGAGCTCTTTGGTACTGTCTCTTGACTCGAAGGCACTTCCGGCGTAATTGGGCGATTTCCTCATTCCACCAGTAAACTGGTGAGCGTCGAATGATTGCGCCCCGTCAACGCATAGCCGCATCATAGGCTTTGATTACCCATTTCATAACCTGCCCAGCTTTGTTATCTGCGGTAGCTGTTGGTACTATCGTCTCCAAACATAGTCGGAAAACTTCTTCGTCAAACGTTTTTGCTTTCCACCTAGCTGGTTGATATTTCGGTGCTAAATTATCCTTCCGTTGATTTTTCATCTCGTACAAAAGTGCCTGATGGTCACTATGGTTATAGTGGTCACCATGGATATAGTGTTCACTAACTCTCCAGGACATTCCCATTCTCAATAGATTATCTGACAAACGTCATATCCACAACAGATCCCACGCCCCCTTTGCGGAAGGTGTATGTGTCTCCTGTGTTGGCGAGCTCTACATTTAGAAGGGAGAGGGATGCCAGAACCGCTCGACCTCGCTCATTAGTGGACAAATTACCCCACTCAATTGCCCAGGCGTTGAAGTCTCCCGCTATCACCAAGGGGCTCCGTCCTCTTGCGTCATACACTAAGCGGCCGAGAAACTGCTCAAACTCGTCCATTGTCGCATTTGGTGAGCCATAACAGCTAAAGATGTAAACACCGTTGATTTTTACCCAGACATCCAGCTCCGGGTCTCGTCATTACTTGCTGGAATGTGTGTTTTCCACAGGCCCAGATTGCCGCCTTGTTGTGGAGGTCAGATACCCACATTTTATCATAACGGTTTCTATGCTGTTCGCATAATATTGCTAAATCAGCCACCCATTCCCTTACCGACTGTGCCAGGATATCCTGGGCGACGGCGCAATGATTGAGATATGGAATGTGTGTGTGTGTGTGTGTGTGTGTGTGTGTGTGCGAGCGCGCGCGCGTGGGGCAAGGAATTATGTGATAGGTATTATGAATTATTATTATTATTTATATTATTGTTATTCCACTACATCACGACTTAAGATGTTATGAGTCGGATCCAAACTCAATCTACTCCAGTTTGCAACCAGCTAACTAAGGAGCTAGGGACTGTCGGTGCCTCTACAATACATTGCGCGAAATGTGGGCTGTTCCAAATAAAGCAATTTCTTGAACTTGCCAGTCTTTTGAATTACTTGGGAGTTTAGATAAGTTCCTACACAAAGTTTGCGGAACAAATTCCAGAGCTCCGATAACTATCGGGACGACCTGTGCTTTTACGCCCAATATTCGGCTGATCTCGATTTCCAAACTCTTGTATTTAAGACGTTTCTCTGCCATCTTGGTAACGACGTTTTGATCGCAAGGTACAGCAACATCGACAAGTAAACACGATTTGTTCTCCAAATCTCGGATAACTATATTCGGTTTGTTTGCCGCTATAGCGCGATCAGTTTGAATTTGCTGGTCATACAATATTGCACACAATCCGACAGACGCCACTGGCTTTGGTGAGTGTTCGTACCACTTGGGACATATGTTTGGAACTTCGAGGGCTGTACAGATATGCCAGTAGAGGTAACTACAGAACCTGTCATGTCTTTTCAGGTATTCGGTCTTTGCTAGGATTGGACAAGCTGAGACAATGTGATCAATGGTTTCTACGTGTTCCTGGCAAATGCGGCATTTATCATCTTGGGAAATTTTGAGAACCGCTTTATCATAATGTCGTGTTCTCAACGCCTGACTTTGGGCAGCTATTACAAGTGCTTCTGATTCTGGCTTCATTTTTCCCCTTTTAAGCCACATAAATGATTGATCTTTATAGATCTGCACTTTGTCCATTCTTTTTAGGTATTGTCCGTGGAGTGGTTTGTCTCTCCACGATTTCTTTAACATTTTCTGTGTCTCACACTTCATGTTTAGCAGCATCAGAAGTTCAGTGTCTGTATTATTCGACATGTCTTGCCTGGTTTTCTTCGCAATGCTTCTTGCTACACTAACAATGCCTCTGTTTCCCATTCTTCGGTCAGATTTCATGACCTGCCTTTTAGTAGGTCATCTTGATGGCTGACTACATACTTCCCAACCCGACTATTGCGTTGTGCCACGAGGCCTCAATTTGTCTGAGGCCTCTTCCTCCTTCCTTACGTGACACATAAAGTCTATGTATATCAGCTCGAGGGTGGGAAACATGATGCATTGTTAGCAGTTTTCTGGTTTTTCGATCCATGGTGCGAATTTCTTGCTCAGTCCAGTCCACTAGTCCAAAACTGTATTCGGCTACAGGTACCGCCAATCAACCTATTGCAGATATTTTATTCCTGGAATTCAGAGCGGACTGCAGGACCAGTCTCACTCGCCTATAATACTCCCTACGAATTCTCTCTTTCATTCTGTCGTTCGAGATGGTTTCACATTCTTCAATGCCCAGATATTTGAGCCATTCCACATCAAATCGCACAAGAGTTCACACGACATTTTTTAAAATGTACGATATTTTTTTCTTAAGTCTGGACACCAAAAAAGAGACACGTATTTTATTATTTGCCTGAAAATTGATTATTTGTGTAGTTATGGCTATATTAAATTTTGGAATTTACAGGTACTTCACAAAATAAGATCAATTATCTCTCCGAATGTACCAAATATAAAAATTTCTGGTTTGTGTCATTTAATACTTTGAAATGTGTTTTTTATTCCTCTGTAAATACATTTTCCAAAAAATATTTTTTTCATTTTAAAAAATGTTTTTTTTTTTCAAAAAAAGTAAAATTTCTATATAAACTCGATGAGATAAAAATTTGAAAAAAATATAGGCGTGTTCCTTATTCAATTTTCTATAAAATATCACAAGAAAAAAAAGTGGGCACTCCACACATACAGTTCTAAGAAAATCAATTGTAAGTATGAGGGCGCGCTCTGCCAACCCATGCACTAACGAATTGTGTTCGGCCAGTCTTTGATGCAAGTGCTGAAGAACTAAAAAAAGAATGACCGTCTGCCTGATAAGGGTTTCAAGAGTTATTAGTATTTCAGATGTTCACTGTGCCCCCAGAATGTATGACATTGTGTCATACATATTTTTGTGGGTAACATCGTGGGTGACTTGTGGGTCACCTATGTTCTTATGGGTGAGAGCGAAACGAATTGAAATACGAGCCATTCCACGTAAAATCTCACTCAAATTGACATGACTATTTTAAAAAATAAATGGCACGAATATATGGCATTCATTCTCGACATCAAAAAAAGAGGCACGTGTTTCTTTATTTACCTGAAAATTGTTTATTTGTGTAGTTTTGTCTATATTAAATTTTGAAATTTACGCGTACTTTGCAAAATATGATTAATTGACGCTCTGAATGCACTTAACATAAAAATTACTGGTTTGTTTCGTTTAATTTTTTGATGTGTATTTTATTCATCTGTAAATTACTCAAAAATATATATTTTATTCAAAAATTGTAATTATTTTTAAAAAACGAAAATTTAAAATTTGAAAAAATAGGCATATTTCTTGTTCAATTTTCTAGAAAACATAACAAGAAAAAAGCGGGCTCTCAACACGTACAGATAAAAACAATTTATTGTAAGTATGGTATTCGGGTATATGGTTCCTGCCCCTGCACTAACGAATTGTGTTCGATCAGTCGTGGATACTAATGCCGACGAACAATAAAAAGAATGGCCCTCTGCCTGATTTGTATTTCTAGAAACATTAGTAAATCATATGTTCACTCTTTCCCCAGAAGGGATGGGTGACAGCAAAAGGAATGCTTTTCCTCGTGTCAGAAATGTCCTCGAATTTTACTGCAGAGTCCCTTTGCGTCCTAAGGACGGGGTGCCATCCTGACCTTGCTCGTGAAATACAATCGACCACTTGTCAAGGGAAATGGTAAAATTTTCTCAACATTAGTCGCAATACGCAATACTTATGAAGACAAGAGTGCTAGTATTTGTTCTGTGAATCGTGTGTATATTGTGGAACATGAGTGGCGATCAGCGTATGATATAGATGTTTCAATCCATTTAAACTTTCTGATCACGATTTTTAAAAAACAAAATCTCCAAGACGCGTAAACCACGACTTGCTGGTGAATTTACAGGAGTCATTAAATTGGCAAATTTGTGATTCATTTCGGAAGAAAGGGAATCGGTTTCCAAAACGGTTTTTTCTTAATGGAGATAGCGTCGAGATCAGTGGCTCCCGTGGCATTAACGAAAGTAGCGGAATGTCCAGTGAAAAAAGTGGAAATCAAGCAAGTGACGATTTAAGCTCTTCAGATAGTTCGTCAATTGTCTACGAAATGAATAAAGAGAAGATAAACATGAGTTTAAATGCAATAGGGGAAACCCCTGCCAAGAAAAGAAAATTGGAACAAAATGGCATCCCAATGAGAAATTTTAGAAAGTACGAAGTACAAACACAGATACTTTTTTTCACATTGAAGATCCTTCGACGTCCATCGAAAAATCAGACAAAGATACTATTTAGTAACTTATCGATTACTTTCACTCAACAGATGACCTGACGTTGTAAATTTAATTCTGACAATTTTTGAAAGCTGGACATACAATAAAATTAAACGACTTTTTGCAGCAACCGAACGCATGATAAAAGTGTCTAAAACGTTGGCTGAAGGAAATGGAATTTTGTCCAGAACTGAAGTAAATTCGGTAGGGCATTAAAACTGTGCATTGTGACAAAAGTTCAGGAAGTCTATGGTACGCGAGGACTTGTTTTTAAATTGAGTTGTGAGGGACCAGAAAATTTCAAAATGTCAGTCAAAACTTGAATAATGAATCCGTCATTTAATGATTTATAAATTTATAAATCATTTATAAATATATTAATATTATTTACATGTATATTAATACACATAAATATTATTATTTATAAATTCAATAATGAAGTTTCACCACCTCAAGAAGTACTTAAATTACTGCTTCATCCAAAGAAACCGACGACCAGTAACGCAAAAAACGTCTCTATTGCCGCAGTCTATGGCACACTGGTTCGTAAAATATTAATATCTTTTAAACTGACTGAGATCCCACTTTGATTTTTTATGGACTTATTATCAATACTCTAGTGCGTTAATAATTTTTTTTTTTAATTTTTAGCTCATCGAGTTTACAAAAATATTCAATTTTCAAAATTTCAGTTTTTTTTTAAAAAATTGAAAATTCAAAAAATTAAATATTTTGCAAAATCTTAAAGTTTAAACATGTTTAAAGTTTCGAATGGAATTTGAACGGAATTTCTATAATTCGCAATTTCTATATATCAAATGTATGATATTTTTAAGTTAGTGATGCGCATCATTTTTAGCAAATTTCATTACACAATATTTCCGAAAATAATAAAGTTAGAAAAAAATAAAAGTACACGTGTTCACTTATTTGATCCATATAACAAATAGAAAAAATTAGAAAATAAACAAAAATATGAAGGTCAAATTTTGATCTTTTTTGTGCGATTTGATGTGGAATGGCTCGTTTGTAAGTGTAAGTGTTAAGATCTTGAATCACAGTGTGCATAACAATTTCAATGTTCTCAGACTTATGAGTTTCCCTCTTTTTAAATTTATTTTTGCACACTTGTCAAGACCAAATTTCATGCAGCTGTCATTGCTAAAGTCATTCACGACAGACAGCATTTGGGAGAGAATCGCTTCATTCTTAGCAAACACTTTCAGATCATCCATGTAAAATAAATGTGATACTGGCCTTTCATCACCATGGAGCTTAAAACCAAAGTCAGCTTGCGATAACTGTCTCGATAGTGGGATCAAACTAATGCAAAACAGCAGAGGGGATAGTGAATCTCCTTGAAAAATACCCCTGTTAATCTGAATACTTCTGGTTTCTACTGCTTCCTTTCCGTTGTGTATTAGTAACCTGGTACTCTGCGACTTCATACTAGCCTTGCAAAATTCGATAAGTCTAGGATAAAATCGATAGATCTCCAGGGTCTTCAAAATCCAATCGTGTGGTACACTATCAAAGGCCTTTTGGTAGTCAATCCAAGCCATGCTCGAAGTATGTTTGCGTTTCTTTACATCATTCAAAATGACTTTATTCAGTAGCAAGATTTCCTTACAGCCATAAGAGCCTTTACGACATCCTTTTTGTTCAGCTGGCATATGTTGATTCTTATCTAGATGTCTGTACATTTTGTCAGCTATGGCTGCAGTGATAACTTTGTACTGGCAGACAAGTAATTGGCCTGTAGTTCTTCGCCAAAGAGCTTTCTCCCGCTTTGGGTAGCAAATACGTGATGCCGCATGTGAGCCATTCCGGGAGTTCCTTTCGGTTTTCTAAAATTTTATTAACAGCCTTTGCTAGATGAGAATGTATTGCTGTTAATTTCTTAATCCAATAAATCTGGATCTTATCAATCCCGGGGGACTTCCAGTTTCCCATGTTCTTAATTGCATGGAAGAGGTCCTCTTCCGAGAATTCGTGAACATCTTCCACTGTTCCTACAAGTTCATTGGCAGCATCAACTTCAGATTGAAGCCAAGATGCGTCTTTGCTGTAGGATCTGCTCTCCTCCCAGATTCCTGCCCAAAATGCTTCGACGTCATCTTTTGAAGGCGTAACAGCTTTGCCATTCGGATTTTGAGTCAGATTGCGATAGAATCTCTTCGCGTCTGTTTCAAACAACCGGTTCTGTACAAGGAAATCTATTCTACGTTTGTAACGTCTAATTCCTTGAGCCCATGCTTGAATTTTCTCTTTTAGCTTCTCAACTACCATTAGTCTGCTGGTGTCATTTTCAATTTGGTATTTTTGTTCAACATTGAATATTTTTCGTTGAACTTTAGAGGTGTGCGTTGATTTAGAAGATGCCTCAGCTAAGAGTGATATTTCGCGCCGGGTGTCGGCTATCCGTTTCATAATTCTGTTCATCCATGGGGGTACAGAGCTGTTTACTCTATTTTGCTGTCGGCGTCGGTGTTCTTGGCTGGCCCCAAAATTATCTGAGATACTAGATATCCAGTTGCATATATGATGTGATTGATTTCAGTAATATGTAGATCTCTGCCTGAGGTCTCGACCACCTCATTTAAAACAGAATTCACTGTTTCTACCACTCTTTTAGCTTTGACATTTTCGTATATTCTCCTCAACGGTTCGCGAGATTCAAAGGGAAGTTGACTAACTTTTTTTATCTCGCGCCGAGGAATATTTCGCATTATGTCCTTATCGTGTAATTCATTGCCAGATGAATTTTCATCACTGACGTGTGTTTCACTGGAAAGAGATTAACCTTCCACGGGATCATCATTTTCAAGTTCTACATGTTCGTCATGTGGATTGTTCGAGCGAAGTACATACTCTGCATTTCTCTCAATGTCAGCAAGTTGTTATACTGTGAATTTTCTACTGCTGAGTATGTATCGTCGGTGACTGACAAGCTTCTTTGAGTCTAGAGTAGGTCGCATATCTGGGTTCCGCTCTCTCCATACCTTGAAAACTTCTATTTCTGAGCCCCCATTTTTCGCTTTTGCATAGTAAAAGCACCACATCACCTCCTTTAATTCATCCCATGTTCATCTCTGACGGTGGCTTCGAGCTACTGCCGGCTCTGGATCCCTGGGACTAACATCCGTGGGATGGCCAGACGTCGACAAGGTAACATTAGCTCGGTTTCTGATCAGGTATGGGACATTGGTAGAACAAGGCACGTTAAGATTCATTACATTTCTTGTTCTATCCATTTTGCTCATTGGTTTGAATTGAAGATTCGCAGGACGCAAGTTCGAGTTCACAGATCACACTTAACCCTCGGGTTGTTTCCTGCCATCTGTTACTGCGACCCACAGTGGCCTCGGGGCATCCCCCCCGCAGGGCCCAGCAAGGGGTCCCTCCGATCGCCAGTCGGCATTACTAAACCCCACGGGATTTTCACTGACTGCTGAAGGCAGCCTCCTTCGCTGGCTAATGCAAGGTTCGGGCCTCCACTCTAATCAGTGGCCTGGTGTGCCAACCCAGTTTCTCTCATGTACCCTCCATGGGCCGACAACAGAAAGTCCAAAGGTTCATGACCCTTCCCTCTCTACTTACTTCCCACTCTCCTCAAAATGCTTCTTCGTCTGACCCCTCACCTTCAACCTATTCAGCGAGGGAGGCCCTACCGGAAGCTAGGCTACCACTGACATAGCTTTAAGGCTCATGGGGGTACTCAAGCTCCACCACCAACTGCAATGTCTTGTACTCCCTAGGTGGAGTTGTTGTTGTTGTTATTATTATTATTATTATTATATTTTTTCCATTACATCACGACTAAAGATGTTATGAGTCGGCTGCATATAAAATCTACTCCAGGTTGCAACCAGCTACCTAAGGAGCACATCCGGTGACTGTCAGTGCCTCTATAATACTTTGCGCAAAATGTGGGCTGTTCCAAATAAAGCAATTTCTTGCACTTCACAGTCTTTTGAATTACCAGGGAGTTTAGACAAGTTCTTACTCAAATTTTGCGGAACAAATCCCAGAGCACCGATAACTATCGGGACGACCTGTGCTTTTACGCCCCACATTCGGCTGATCTCGATTTCCAAACTCTTGTATTTAAGACGTTTCTCTGCCTCCTTGGTAACGACGTTTTGATCGCAAGGTACAGCAACATCGACAAGTAAACACGATTTGTTCTCCAAATCCCGGATAACTATATCCGGTTTGTTTGCCGCTATCGTGCGATCAGTTTGAATTTGTTGGTCATACAATATCGTACACAATCCAACAGACGTCACCGGTTTTGGTGAGTGTTCGTACCACTTGGGGCATGTGTTTGGAACTTCGAGGGCGGTACAGATCTGCCAGTGGAGGTAGCTACACACCCTGTCATGTCTTTTCAGGTATTCGGTCTTTGCTAGGATTGGACAAGCTGAGACAATATGATCAATGGTTTCTACTTGCTCCTCGCAAATGCGGCATTTATCATCTTGGGAGATTTTGAGAACCGCTTTATCATAATGTCGTGTTCTCAAGGCCTGATCTTGGGCAGCTATTACAAGTGCTTCCGATTCTGGCTTCATTCTTCCCCTTTTAAGCCACATAAACGATTGATATTTATTGATCTGCACCTTGTCCATTCGTTTCAAATATTGTCCGTGGAGTGGTTTGTCTCTCCACGATTTCTTTAACTTTTTTTGTGTCTCAAATTTCATGTCAAGTAGCGACAGAAGTTCAGTGTCTCTGTCATTCTGGGTGTCTTGCATAGTCTTGTTCGCAATGCTTCTTGCTACTCTTACAATGCCTCTGTTTCCCATTTTTCGGTCAGATTTCATGACCTGCCTCATTAGTGGGTCATCTTGATGGCTGACTACATACTTTCCCATCCCGGTTATTGCATTGTGCCAGGAGGCTTCAATTTGTCTCAGGCCTCTTCCTCCTTCTTTACGTGACACATAAAGCCTATGTACATCAGCTCGGGGGTGGGCAACGTGATGCATTGTAAGCAGTTTTCTGGTTTTTCGATCCATGATGCGAATTTCCTGCTCAGTCCAATTGATGCGAATTTCCTGCTCAGCCCTATTATTATTATTATTATTATTATTATTATTATTATTATTATTATTATTATTATTATTTTCCCATTACATCACGACTAAAGATGTTATGAGTCGTCTGAATATAAGATCTACTCCAGGTTGCAACCAGCTACCTAAGGAGCAGATCCGGTGACTATCAGTGCCTCTACAATACTTTACGCAAAATGTGAGCTGTTCCAAATAAAGCTATTTCTTGCACTTCACAGTCTTTTGAATTACCAGGGAGTTTAGATAAGTTCTTACTCAAATTTTGCGGAACAAATCCCAGAGCTCCGATAACTATCGGGACGACCTGTGCTTTTACGCCCCACATTCGGCTGATCTCGATTTCCAAACTCTTATATTTAAGACGTTTCTCTGCCTCCTTGGTAACGACGTTTTGATCGCAAGGTACAGCAACATTATTATTATTATTATTATTATTATTATTATTATTATATATAACTGTATTATTAAATTCTGTTCATCAATTTTATTTCTGAACTTAATTTAAAAACAAAAGGATTTTCATATTTTCCTTCTACAAAATAAACAACAATACTTTTTTCGTTTTGGCTGCTACAGTGCCAAAATAAAAATTATTTGTAAATTAAGTTGTAAGTTATACAGATAAAAATGCAATATGATCAACTGTCACAATGTATGTTTCTATGTAATATTGTTTGTTCTTTTTTGTAAATGGGAACCCAGTGACACGTCCTATGGACTTATTGGGACCCCAAACAACATGAAAACTAAATAAATTAAAAAAGCATTATTATTTTTATTATTATTATTATTATTATTATATCCAACATTAAGCCTTAAAATGCGCAAAAAGGAACATATCCATCTTCAAGCTCAGCACGGAATAAAAAGAACTAATGGAACTAGTGAAACTCGCGGTGCGGTAGTAAACGTAATACAGAGCAGAGAGAATAGTGAAACTATAAGGCTGATTTACACGCTACCAGTACTGGTGTGCCAGTTACGAGTTTGCCAGCACCTGGACAGCGCTAGCGCTCTGTGCGACTGGCAATAGTTGTTTACACGGTGCTAGTAATGGCATGCAAGATGAGATATTTTTCTCGCTGCTGTTAGCTTATGTATACTCTTTGCAACGTGCTGCTGACAAGTTTTCGACGCTCAAACAACAGTGTGCAAAGCAAATGTTCCGTAAACATTTTATCCTATTCACTTAATCTACCTTTGAGAAGATATCTATCCCCATTTTATTTGCAACTGCCAGAAATGCGGCGTTTCTAGCCTCGTGGTTCTGGTAAAAACTATCCCACAAATGTTCCGATGCTGTATATAACCAGTCAAACTTGTCATTTCGTTCTTCCGTTATCCAAGAGAACTTCTGTTCCCCAATCACTTTTATAAATAATAATATTAAGCTTAGGTTGATCACCGTCCAAGAATAAAGCAGTGTAAACACGTGTTGGGACCCCGGGGCGCATCTAAGCAAACTGCACATGTATTCGGCACCGGGCTTCGCTGATTGGCTAGCGGGCGAGGAGCGCGAAGCCGCGCGAAATTCGTTTACGTTCTTTTCCTATAAGTGTTGTAGGTTCGTTTCAAGCGCTGTTTTTTAATTTTTTAAACTGCACAACTGCTTTTCATTTTATTACTATTTACACCAGGGGTGGATCCAGCAGATCATTTTCTTGGGGAGGGCATCATTATAATTAAATAATAAACATATGTTATTATAAGTATTCATTGACTCACGAATGATGGATTTTATTTTGTTCATCTCAACATTTGTAATGCGCCATTGAAAATGTTTAGTTACAGGGGAGGGAAAATGTGGTAAAAATAAAGGAGGCTGAAGGGATTGATAGAAACCGAAAGTTTTCTCCGTATTATTTCCAATTTTGAGCAGAATTAAATTAAAATTAACTTAGGTTGCAAATTGAACATTTTATTAAAATATCTACTGCACTTCGCATTTTGTAAACATTTTCACATTATTACAGTGTATTATAATATTATAGAAGGTAATTTGATTTATTTCAGGAGGATAAATAAGTTGTAATAGAGTTGTAGGTATTCAAATTTCTGAATGGTTTTTGCCAACAACTCGTTTTTTAAATTTTTTCGATAGCATCTAAATGAATTTGAACACATTTATTAAGGACATTTTTATAATGGTTTTAGTGCTTGAAATCTTTAAAATCTGCACATGTGCATAAAAACAGGCAACTGTATTTTATGTTATAAAATTCATCATGTATTTTATACTCTTGAAATGAATTAATTACATTACATAGAGAACACAACCAAAAACAAAAAATAGCAAAAAGGGAGTAATGTAATTATGATACACAATAACTAACTATGAGACTTCACTTTGGCCTGACCTAGGCCCTAGGTATGATCATGTCAGTTGCACACAGTTCTTTCTGTTGAATTTGTACAACCACTGGCATAATCGTCATCACAAATATCTTCAATATATTCAAGAAAGGTCTGGTGATATTTGTATGATTCTGCAATACTCATTCCCATTTTAAAATATTGAAGGAATGCTCCCCTTGTCGCCTTATCAGCTGGCAGAAACCTCTGTTTCAGCAGTTGCATTGTGGTTATGAATTTTCTTTATTGTTATAACCCCACACAATCCTATTATGAAAATAAAAATTAATTATTTTAATTGGTTATGAGGCTTGTGTTTACTTTTTAATATTAAAATTAGTGTAATTACAGATTGTAAATTACAGTAATTTAACAGCATTCTCAAGTTTTTGATTATACTTTAAAAGAAACCACAAAAGGTGTGTTATTAAAATATTAATACTTAATTATTAATTGTTAAATTAATAGATGTATGAATTTAACATTTAACAATTTTTTTCATTTTTATTGATTTGTATTAAATTTTGGGTATTTACTTATGTTTTATAAATTAAGTATTTTTATTTATTCCACAATTGCTAAGTACGATTTTTGAAAGGAAAATTTGTTTATTGATATTTTTATTTGTGTACGTCAATTTTATACTTCTTATGATGTTTAGTTTGCTAGACAAAAAAGATAAATTTTTGTACACTCAATTTTCTTGCACTGGACTGAAAAAATAGCAGGAATGGTGTTCGGGGGTATATAAATGATCAGTGGAACTCAGTGTTTCATTCTCTGTTTAGCTCCAAGAGTTAGTTGATACGCCGGATGTTTGCAATCTGAAACGCCTGATTGCGCGTCCAACGTAGGAGACGTTTCTAAGAATACGTGGTCCTAAACCTGTTCGCACATGCGGGTTGATTCCGAGAATACTGTGTGCCTGTACTTGGGATTTTATTTCTTGGAGAGAAAGGGCCTGTCTTCACGATGGAATATCTCAAGGCATTTCGCAACTTTCTCGGTAGTGCCGCCAGATGTCGCATGATCAGAAGCACTGCGCGATATGGTCGCGATCGTGCGACATCTAGCGGCACGATAGAAAAAGATGAGAAATAACGTGATATGTTCCATGGTGAAGACAGTCCCTCTCGCGTCATGAAGTGAAAACCTTAGCATAAACTACCAAACAAAGTTTCAGAAAAACGAAATTGAATTCCTGTAGGGGACGATGCAAATAATGACAGTCGCAAATAGCCCGAATTTTTAATGAATTATTCCTCTCATAGTTCCTTGGAGAATCGCGGACATCAGTTTTAGAACTATTATAACTCGAAATTAATTTTCACGTGTTCATTAACACTGTGTGGCAAAGTTTTGTTTTGAAGCTGTATCAAGACGTCTGTAAACAAATTTAAAATCAATATAAATATACAAATTGAAAACTCTACATGTCTTAATAAAGGCGTCTTTTCTTCTTGTGTCTACAGAGTTACGTTTTATTTTTACAGACAATATACCTGGACAGCCAGAGTTTTTAGAAAGTCTTCAATTTTTCGCCCCTACTACGGTACTTCCTGACCTAAATGTAAGTTTAGGTACTTACTGACAAAACACGTTGGATTGTTAAGATAGTTCCCATAATTGCAAAGACTAATATAACAGCTGTCAGAGATATACTCCCGAAAACGCAGTCGATCGCTTTGCCTAGGAACACAGTAGCCGAGTCCACGTGCGTTGTGCACTCACTCGCTGTGGCTCGTCTCCGTAGAAAGAGATACGAATTTGGCGCGGTTTCACGCTCCTCGCCTGCTAGCCAATCAGGGAAGCCCGGTGCCGAATACATGTGCAGTTTGCTTATATGCCTCAGGGACATCCCCGTGGCGGACACCGTGGTGGTGGGAAAGAGCGTGAGCATGCCAGTAAACCAATTGTTCAGCTGGCTTCGCCAGTGACTGGCGCGAAGGTCTTGCCAGTCATTGGCAACAAGGCTTTTACACGTTGCCAGTCACCACTTGCCAGTTGCTGGCAACCTCAACTGGCACGTTTGCTGGACACGTGTAAATCAGCCTTAATATTTTGACTTCCTCCATATTCTCTCTCTAAAAAAGAAGATAATAGATGTATGTTCATTGTGCGGTTTACCGTATTATTAAAATTGGAGTGTAATTCTGTTCACGTTTCTTACATCCTGCTTATTCTTCGGCTTTTCTTTCTTGGCGCACGGGGATTTCAATAAAATGGAATATCTCACGGTATTTCGTGTCGTTCTCCATTGTGCCGCCAGAACTCGCATGATCGCCAGCACTGCTTGATATTCGCGATCATGCGATTCGTAGCGGCACAACTAAGAACGACGTGAAATACCGAGAGATTCCATTTTATTGACACCCCCCGTACGCTAAGAAAGAAACCGGTGTAGAACATAGATTTAAATAGAGTGACACTTCGAGTCACGAACCGGAGAGGGGAACATTGTTATCGATTCGGAAGCTAAAGAAGCACCCGATTGGATGAGAGTCTCCGTACCCGTCCGCATTGTGACCTTAAAGCTCCACTACGGAATATATCGCGAGGAACCGAATATTCCGAACAGTGGTTCAAATCGTATATTTGCTGTGTGTACGGTGTAAGATACATCGTGCCCAAAATTCAAGTGGACTTGAGGTTAGTTGTGTACACATTTCGTTTACTTAGAATGAAAGGGTGCCAAAAACTTTTAAGTATTAATCTGAGGAAGAAAGCGCATCACTGAAAACCCAGTCAAGGGGGTTTGTTTATTAGTGATGTCGATTCTAGTATTCACGTCACTGATGTTCAAATCAAAATGTACCATTTGGCTTCGAGGATTACGTTGTCAGCTGCGGGAAGCAACTGTAATTTGACGTAAAGCGCCGCAAAGTGAAGGTTGTCTCATGCAAATTGCGGAGCCCGCAGTCGGACTTACACCTGCACTATGGCAACTGGGCCTTTTAAGTGCCTTAGAATTTGGAATTCCCAGAATCTTGTGTTGAGTTACCCTTATTAGCCTATATTACCCTTCATATACCAATATTACCGTAGTTGAATACTCTTTGGTCAGGAGAGTTTTGTGTTCAGAGGCTAAGTTACAAGTATTTTTTAAATCTGAATTCAGACATGTGAATTTTTCTCAAACTCCCTCAATTATTAAATGTTATTTAATTAATAATATTTTTGCATGCACATGAACTACTAGTTCCCTTTCAACGTTTATCCTGACCTCCAGAGAGCCTATACTAACTTTGCATTTCCAGATGTCAATCCAAACAAAACAAATTAGTAGGCTGGAAGGAATCAATAACACATATGACTGAATTACAGCTTCTAGACAGAACATCTTAACACTCAAATAGAAAATGCTCGCCATAGCCGATAGTACTGGTTGACATTCATCCCAATCTGATGTTATTGGCACTTTTGAGCCTAATGCCCAATTGGTGGAAGTAATACAGGATTAGAGGCCACAGACTCATCTGATCTCGCACCAGGACACGAGACATCATAATTGGTGGACGGAACGATGTATACTTGGGTTGCAAAGTTGAGGCAGATAAACACATTACAAAAATACTCCTCGCTACCAAGTACACAATGTCCTTGTCTTCTACACCATACTAGAGGACACTAGAAAATGTGATTATGATCATTCTACCCCCTGGCACAATGGAATCCTTGTTAACAACAAACTACAACTGCAACTTAGGGAAAACCTATTACACTTGTAATCTTGGCCTCTCAGAAACACTTTTCACCCATCATGTTATCTTAGTATCTCCACCTTAACTGGAAAACACACACTTAGTAAAATGTTTGCAACACGTTAAAGAGGCACATGTACATCCTCAGATGTTGCCCACCCATTCTCTTGCTCCAAGTTAACTTTCTCCCCACCCTCTGCTATATCTGATTCCACTCACATCACACTCATGTTATACCTGATATATGCCCATTCCATCTGAAATTCATGCTCTTCCAACTCTTGTTGCTCATTCACTTTCAACCATTTCTTACACAAACAACTTTAATAATTAATAGCACCAACTTAAGTCATATACAAACTAATCTGATGAAATCTTTAAACTAAAAATCTACTCGTCATTGAAATAAAATTGAGGGGCTTAGTGCAAGGTGTTAACTCAGAAAATGCCCAAAAGAGATATTTGAAGTTTAGTAAACTTGCTTGGAACTTTTTTTAATATTGTTGGAAATGATTTCTTTTTTTGTATTCTTTCTTTCCTTGGTCTAAACTATTTGGTTTACCATCTATGTTCTTATCTCTAATATAACTACAAAATATTCACATCTTTTTTGAAAGATGGTGTCAACTCGCAGAGTTGATACCTTTTGCCAGTAAGGAGACATAAAGAAACACACTAAATGTGTTAACTCTACTCTGGGAGCATTTTCTGATGGAAAGTAATTTGAAAACGGTGCTTATTTTACAAGTGAGCTTAGTGCATGAAGACATGAACTCAATTTTTAGTTTTGCCACCAAAACTACTTTTCTAAGGGTTTCCTATTAGTTTCTTTGCTAGTTTTGAAGAAAATCACAATATGTCATAAAAAAGAAGTAATTTCTATTAATATAAAAAAAGGTTCCATCGAATTTTACCAAATCAAATACCCCCTTTGGCCATTTTTTGTTTACACCTTCTTGCACTAAGCCCTTCAAATATTACAATATGTATTACTCATTTGAGTGAATAAGAACATTTATTTTCTAATGAAAGTAGCACTAATGTTAAATATCATACAACATATTATGCTTATTTTTCTCACTAATATTACAACTCTCGCTTGAATTATTTGGTGGAAATAAAAGAACACATTCTATTCAAAACTTTATTCAAACTACTAATTAATATAAAAATTCATCTCCCCTCTCCAGGGACTAGTATAATCCCTGGAAAACAGAAGGGATAGATTTAATTTGTTTGAAGATTTTTTTTTTTTTGCGATCGCATGCAAAAAGGTGCTGAGTTAACACCTTCTTGTATACTCAAGTGTCCTACGTGCGATGAGACCTTCACATCAAATATTTCGAAAAATATTGTGATTTTTATAAAAACTAGCACAGTAACTAATAGGAAACTCTCAGAAAAGTTGTTTTGACGATAAAAGTAAAAAATCCCAAAATTCTGAGTTAACACCTTCATGCGCTAAGCCCTTCAATTAAATGTCATATCTGTTAATCAACTTTTAACTCAATCACAATCACTCTCAACAAACCATGACAGTGAAAGTTGGTAACTAGGGTGTGAACCAGAGTAACAAATTTTTCAGAATGTTCATTGATAAAAAAATTTACTTGTCAAAAACGTGTGGATAGTCCCAGTAATACAATAAACTCCAAAATATTCTTCTTAAGATACTTTTCCTATCTCAAAACTTGTGCACTTTTATGGCATAATCCACTCATCTGATATTGAAATATGGGGAGGTACTCAACATATTTATCAATATGAAATATTTACCACTGTAGCACTCTACATTTACAAATTACTATTACTTAGAAATAATCATAATCAATAATTATGATTACATATGTATAAAAGTGTCATACAAGGACGTAGGGACTATTACAGGCAAGTCCTTAAATATAAATGACCCATACTATTTGTTTATTTGGTCAAAAAAAAAAAATAGTAAAAACTGTATATAATGTGTGGGGAAAGATAATGACCCATTCTACATTTCAGCTCTTTTCTATAAGCTCCCATAGTAAAAGTACAGGTAAAAAGTCCTGCAGTGCTATCTTGTGGCTGTATGTCCATATGAATTGAGTGAGTTATAACTTATACGCCAGGGCTGTCCAACTTAGAAGGGCTTGTGGGTCACATATCAAATTTTAGTTAAGCCGCGGACCACACCATAATGGTTTTTACCCTAACCACTGAAATTATACTAAAACAAATATCTATATATTAGATATGACTTTTATTCAACATACTCAATGCACATACGAGAAAATTAGTAAATCATGAAATAAAAAGGAGCTGTGCAATTGTATTGTATTTGGTTGGTATAATAATTTAAAAAGAGCAGGTGTGGTCATTGGTGTAATAATGGAACAATGAAGCAGTCACAGGCCGCACTAAACGATGTGGTGGTTGGAAAGGCACGTTATAACCAATAGTTGATGGGATTTAACTATACTATACTTGGTATCATTGCAGGGTAACTTCCTATTTATACCTTCATGTTCTCTTGAACAATCATATTAAAAGCATTATTATTATTATTAAATGCATTCAACATATTAATGTAGGTTTATTGTAAGTTGTTACAATTTTTATTTCCCCAATTTCAAACTTTTATTATAAACTAATTTAATTATTACTCTACAGTAATATAATTTAATTTTTATGTGCACATAATGATTCATATACATTATTGTAAGATCATAATTTACTACTACTATTCTAGTGTACCAATGCTATTATTGTAAATGACGTTACTCATTTACTGCTGTTAAAAAAAATGAACTGTTATACTGAAACTTGACCTTGCTTGATACTCATACAAGTCTATAAGCAATAGAATAATAATATTTGAAGTGATTGTCAGTAACTTGCCACGTACACCTTTATTTCAGGACATGCAGCTAGTGTCATGGCACAGAACGGAAGAAGTATTCTCGGCATGATTCTCAAGAACTTCATAAAATCATTAAAACCTAGGCAAATCCAAGGCAATTTGATTGGAACAGATTATTTTGGAAATAAATATTATGAAATACCAGCAAATCCTAGTATTGGTAAACGGAAGCCATCAAGGTGGTTTGAACCACACGAGAAAGATAATTTCGAGCAGGAAATGCCAGCAGAATGGGAATCTTGGCTGAGAGGAAGACGGGATACACCACCATTAGAAGAAGAAATAATGAAAAATGTAGCTATAATGAATTTAAAGAAGGCTAATGCTGCAGAGTTAGAAAGAAAGAATCAACATAAACTTCATGGTCTTCTGGAGAGAGAAAAAAGAGGCATGGAATCTTTCCCAACATATTCAGAGTACAGTAGTAATGAACCTAGAAAACCACAGGGATCATAATATCCAACATCCTATTAGCACCTTAAAACAATTTCAGATTATCCTGGAATAGGGTCTCAAAACTTACCATAGTCAAATTCCATTATTTATGTGTAAGTATAGAAAAATAAAATAAGAATTTGAAATAGTTATTGTAGAATAATTTCACATCCTCTTACTACAGAAATTTTTCCATGTATTTTTATTACCCTCCTTAAAAGATGAATTTGAGAACAAATCAAGCATTACACTTCTAATATTTTCATCATGAAAACTAGGCATTGTCTATGAATATGAAGCAAACGATTGTCATAAAATCCAGTTTATTTGTCTTCAGTGTTAAGCATTTTAAGATAGATTACAGTTTACTACCATTAATTGTACAATTTTGTACTAAGTTACAGAATGTTTTGTTTGTTTCTTTCCCTCAGGGCCCAGATTTCGTTGTTTTATTACCTGTTTAAAAAATGGCTTAGGATATCTTAAGTAGATTAGGATTACACAACATTGATAGGATGACGGTTTGAAACAATGTAATAAATTACGGGAAGAAAAAATTAATAGGAACTGCATGTCATGTGCATTATATTTGTAAATCCAAGACAGAAGTTCATTATACTTCTATGACCAATTTCGTAACAACCTTTGTAACAATTGTATCTGATCAGTTTATTTTATTCACATCACTGCCAACTTAAAAATTATAGTTTTCACATTCTTTTAGTAGAACTGCCTACCCAAATGCAATGTAAAAATTTACTCAACTTTGTTGGTGTCAGTCTACAAATAAATGAAATTAACCCTAGATGACTCAGTGGATAATTACTGTACAGTTAAAATTACATTATTTATATATACAACCTCATAAGAGCAAATGAAGTCATCACTTATCTTCCCAATTTCATGATTGTATTTCAGCATTAGTGAGAATCAATAGCAACAATAGAAGCCTCAAATGCAGATCAAGGCAAGTGGACCAGCAGCCTTCTTCCATAGGAGAAATTCTGCTGCAGTAAAGTAATTTAACCCGAGAAATCATTATGATCAAATAATGCCTGATCGTACAGTTCACCCTTCACTAACCGGCCGCCAAAATATCTTCCGTTCAGAGCATCCCGCGCACTTTCTGCCTCTGGAACAAATTCTTACACATGAAAATGCTCTTTAAATGAAGAATACAAAATAAGCAAGATCAGATGATTTGAACTTACCGCTCATTTGCGAAAATTCTACAAATATTTTGACAATAACCTCTGCGTCATCATCTTCCTCTTCAGATTGTTTCTCATTGTAAATTATAACTCTCTCAACAGATCCATACCTAAAGCAACAAAAGTATGTTATTCCCAATTAAACCTCTAAATATCAAAACTTAGGAATACTGGTGATTTTCTGGTTATGAGTGAAGTCCAAGGTTCACTTATTCTATAACACCCCCTCTTTATTCAGCATTACCAAACTAACAAAATATGAAAAATTGTAAGGATAATAGGAATAGACGCCCATGAAATACAGATCTACAGATATTTATTACAGAAATAGCCCACAATTCAATGTTTATGTGGGTTCCAATTACAAGATTCATGAAGTGAAGGGAGTGTTTCATGAAGTGAATGGAGTGTTTCATGAGTGATTCATGAAGTGAAGGGACATGAATTGTGTAATTTTGATAAAAACTGTACAATAGTACTTAAGAATTGCACACAGTAAGTTGTGCAATAAAATAAATAAATAAATAAAATAGTGTTCAGCATGGTAGCTGCTCTGAACTATATCTGTCCACGACTTCCTATGTGTTGGTTTTTTTGGAATGAAAATATTCCAAAGGAATAATTTCCAGTTTGAGCAATGAGTCGCATCACTCTAAAAGAGCCCTGCATTTCCATTTGAAGAAAATTTTGCTTTAGCACCCAGTGAACAAGTTTGTTTGGTTGAGCTACATTAAACTGAACCTCAGCATCTTCGAATAAACACACAAACCAGAAAAATACACAAATTGCACACTGATGTAGCAAAACAGTGCGTGAACTTCTTGGTTAGTGTCCTTTAACATACAAGCAGTGGGAGTAATTTATGAACTAGTGATTGTAATACTCTGTTCATAACCAGCAGATTGCAGAATATCTAAAATTTATATTTGTCTTGTAATGAAAATTCATTACTCACTTGCTACATTCATCTTGAATCTCCTCTTGTAATGTTTCATCAACATCTTCAGGTTCTACCATGTTCCTGAGAATAACCACTCGGCTCTGTGAACAAGAGAACGCCAAAAATGAATATAGGAAAATCAAAAAATAAGATTACAGTTCAGAGAATATACTCACTTCAACTTTGCGCATCAATTTTTGCATCACAAGGTGCCTTGCACTTTGTCCCTTAATAGACATATTTTCTTGCTGCTGTAAAGTTTGTGGCTCAGTTTCCTCCAAAAGTTTCTTTTGAAGCTCTTCTTGTTGCTTTTGCTATGTGAGGAATACACACATTAAAATAATATTTCACATCTTATATTAACATTGAATTGGATTAACACAAATATGTAACCTGAGCTTGTTCCTGAGCCCTTCTTATTGCATCTTGAGGATTAGCTTGTTGAGATGATGGAGGCTGACTTGCTAATGTTGGAGTTAATACAACAGGTGGTGGAAGAACTGCTACTGGCTGACCTAAAAAAGAATGAACATTATAAACATTCTCTTCTCTATTTGATTACAAGATATTACCATAACCTGAATTCTACAACTTATCCAAAATCTGGAATCCTTGTACTACCAATATTACACAGAAGAGTATTACAATCTCTCTCTTCTTTACAAAATTTCCATTTAAATGCTTTTTGCATCAATAGTGACTGACACACGTAGCCCAAAATTGTTCATTTTACATTAGTGAATCAGCAAGGATTTATCACCATTGTTGTACAGAAATGTTTTTATAATATGTACAAATATATTCATAATAATTGGCACTCTTAACTACTGATGTCAGTACCACCTTACAAAATATAAATCAAATTTTAAAAATTTTTATATTATTGAAATTTTTGTAAGTGGATAAGATGTACAAAATTTTAACATTTTAGTATGACACCTAATTGGCAATCAAATTCAGAATGTACTAAGATCTTACAATATTTTTTACTTTCTTGCCCTTCATATGAAGAGAAAATATTGTAATCAGGCACTGGAAACAAGGAGAATTTTTAACACAAACTAATTACTGGGCCATGGAAACGGAGTGGATAAAATCTGTTCCTACATATATTGTGCGGGCACCGTAACTGACATAACTAACAGGTTAAACTCTTGAAAGTTTCCACCAAATATAATTATTACATAAGACTCTCTAATTAACAAGCAGATGAATTTAAAACATGTAACAGTGAATTATGTATTAAAGGAAATTACAAATCACTAAAAATATACACGTCAAATTATTATAATATGCTTAAACTTAGTTACTTTTATTCGAGAGGATTGGTATTGAGCGCTAAAAGCGTTTGTAGTATTCCCCACCAATTTCCACGTTTATTTGAATGTGCATGGTGAAAGGACAAGCTAGAAGTGAGAAATATTTAACGGCCATGTTAACAAATGTAATAGCATTCGCTCACTCATAGGAATATATATCTTAATTTTATTGTTTTCAAAAGTAAGGAATGAAGTTGGAACAGATTTGAAAGTAAGTTTGTAGCAAAAACAAAAGGTTATAGCAGGCCTTGTTGCTAACGTCTCTTGCTTCAATAAGATTCTTTGAAATGGATGCTTTGTAACCATTGTGACAGTTTTTTACTTTCTCGTATACATACGTATATACAGAGTAGTATACATAATACATAGTATAGAGAAAGTTATGTAATGCTGCATAAAGAAACCGCGAATTTTCGAGAAAAAAAATTCATTGCCGGGTCCTGACAACAAAAATGTTTCTAGAGAGAGAGAATCCTCTAACACATGATGTAGCCAGAAACTGTACTGTGGGGCCTTGAAACCGAAAAACCAATTGAAAGCAAAACGTCCGTTTGTCTGTGAACACCCTTAGCGTTCAATTAGCAATATTTTTTTGTTTTTTCAAAAATTACAAAAAATTTAAATCTTTTTTAAATATATCTCACGCAGTTAATATGTATATTAAATAATGCAATATATACATTATTGCATTTGTTAGTGGAACTTCTTCAAATGAAGTTTTCAAAAACAAAAAATTTCTGAGGGAAACGAAAAAACCACACACCACACAAACAATTCAAATTTCCCATTTACTGTAACGCATAAAAGCAATTTTCTTAAAAGCATGCTCTAAATTTTCAATGAAAATTGCCATTTAGGACTATGTTTTACTCTTCTGTAAAATCCTGAAGTACTATTTCAATTCTATTATTTGTAAACCGAAAAATTGAGAAAATTTAAAAGAAATATCCCTTGGGCAGCAATAGAGGGCAGCTGACAAGTGGATGGGGCAAGACCGTAAAGACAGTCCACACCAATGAAATTAGAAAACTTTACTACAAGAAAGTCCGTGCCATTTTGTAGCAACACTGGTTTAATTCTTAAGATTTTGGCTCAGAATTGTTCCATAATATCTTGTGAATCTGCTTTTAGTTATTTATTTAAATAGTTGATGTTATTGGTTGTCTTCAGAGTTATTTAGATAAATGTTATTACCTAATTGTTGTAAAAGAGGAGTTCGTGATTAGTGGGAATACTTTGTGATATTTGCATTCAGTTTTATTGAGTTATTAAAGTGATCGAAATTTGTATTTTTTCCTACATTCAATTTCCATTTAATTATTAGTTTTTAGTATGGTTATCATAATACTGAGTATTTGCATTAGCTTCAAATGATTAATTTTAATATGAAGATTTTGAAAAAGTATAGTTATGGGAAGTTATTTAGTTAGTAGTTACTGTACAATTAGTAGTAACCTTACAAGATTTCCACCCTGCAAAATTCGTTGCAAAAGGCAACAATAATTTCTTATATTAGTTTATGAACAGATGCAGAAGAGGATAAAATTAATTTAAGTCAAATTTAATACTTCGAATTGCAAAGTTCTAGCAGGTAGGAGAGTTATTATAAAAGCACTGTACTGACATAAAATATTTTTTGTTTCCTATTTGTTACATTATTACTGTTTTATGTTATCAGTTAAACATAATATTAATTATTTCGGTGACAACCGACAACTGGAATCTTTATTTACTTATACTGAAAAACTAATTTTGGATTATTGGAATAAAGAAATTAAAAACTTTACTGAAGAACCAAAAGTTTTAATTGACCTAGTGACAAGATGAAATAAGAGAAATAGATAGTGCCTAATAGGGATTCAGCTTCATTATGTTCAATTTTCTTACACTCATATTTTATTATTAGACATTTTAGTTTAATTTAATAATTTTTCAAACTGAAGGTCACATGCCTTTTGTTTGAATTTATTCTTTCACATGATATTGTGTGTTTCAGACACTTCTTTTGGAATCCTTATTTTTTACTGGTGTGGTCACGTGGTCCGGAAAGAGAAAAATATTAAGGCATAACCTTCTCTTCTGATGATCTTTTATTATCCTGATCATCACTATCTGCATCAATTCTTCCTGGTTCAATTTATTTGATACAGCATATCTTAAGCAATTTAAACTATGTTTCTTATTAAAATTGTGTCTGTAATAAGTACAAAATTATTATTGTCTGAATAAATTGAATAAAAATAGGGAATTGCCTTTCTTATTAATTTCTTGATGTTCCAGAACTGAAAGAAATCATTTTTATATTTTAAACATTTTTTATGCTTTTCCTTTTCTTATAAATCCATTTTATTTGCAATCAATTTAATAGTTTTAGCCATATTAATATTACATAAACAATTATTTTATTTTTATATTAAAAATTACTTTCAATAGTTGGAAAACCTATTGGGGGAATTCACTTTAGGGTGAAATCAGGTTTGATACAGTTGACTCTTTCAGGTATGTTATAATTAACTGTTTTCAATCAAGATCCTACTAAATTTAAATTAATCTTAAAATGCTTAACAATGGTTACTTTTATATTGAAATTTTGATTTTTGATAAATTTTAAAATTTATGTAGTATTTATGTACAGTAGTGCTAAATAAACACATCACCTCACTCAGTTGTAATCTACAATATAATCCTGAAAATACTCCACTTGATTTGCGAAAATCGAGAGAGTTATGAAGGTAATGGAATCATCATATAATCCAGATAAAATAAAGGATTACCAATTTTTGAGAGCATAGTGGATTTGGAAAGTGCAGAATGCCTGTTTTCTTTAAATGATGCAGTTTCTTTGAGCACCACTGTATTTATGTTGATAATTTTCATAATAGTTGGACTGATTACTTGTTCTTAATTTTGCAGTTCTATTTTGGCCATTTAAAAAAATATTGCAACCATTGATAGTACATGAAGAGGAAAAACAGTTTTAAGAAACATTGAACTAATAAATGTAAAAAAACTGTCTTATTCCTACTATTCATAATATATCAAGGATTTTCAGGAACTAATTATTTACTATAAATTAATGATTATGCTTTTTATATGCACATAATTTGTTGCAAATTGATCACTTACAAATAATGTATTATTCCTTGCGCTCAAAACCTAACAAAATGAAGTAAAAGATTATTAAATCTGCAGTGCAATTCATTCCGAATATCTGTCCCTTTGAATATAGTGGGTTCGGAAGAAACACTTGAGTTCAAAAGTTGGCAGTACTGGCAGACAGCCACCGTCACCACTTTGGAGATTTAGTGCAGTCTGTTAGGCTGCTCCTAGAATAGTAAATTACTTCTAATATGTTGTGTAGTCAGAACCCATATATTTTGGGGCCTTGATACCAAAAACTCGATTTACAACTAAATGTCTGTTTGACCTTCCACCCTCGGTCAATGCTAGTACGTGAACTGTTCATCCTGTTTTCTCCAAATTGATATTCTCTGATCAATTTAAATGAACTCAAGGCCCTCTGAGCCATCTGAGCAATATTTTGATATTGGGGTACTTTATATGAAGCCTCAACATTTTCAAAACTAATATTTTGAATTTATATCTTCTTTTTCACTATTTTCCTAATATTTGAAAATTAGCTATAATTATCCCTGTTTGTAAACCAAAGAAAGACCCAAGATTTTCTTCTCAGCCTATTAGTTTACTTTCTTCATTATCAAAAATTTATGAAACTATATTACTTCACAGATCACTTCTCAAAATAACATTACTCAAACCTCACAATTTGGATTTACACACAAACATTCTACTCTTTATCAGCTATTGTGTATTACTGATAATACTAAATGCGAGGGAAATGAAATTAACACAAATATAATGAAGGCAGAAGAAGAGGATTATAGAAAAATCCCCAGATGAGAATCACCTAAGACCTGCATTTGTTTTTGTTTTGTTTAGAAAAATTGGCTTAAAGAAATTTAATGTTTGGTACCTACCACCTATCGTTGTAACTGGAGCATTCATTGCTGGAGCTCGAAACTGAGGTATAGCTAATCCAGGTGGTGGAATTAGAGCCTGGCCTGGCATACCAGGATTAGGAAGTACACCAGGTGTAGCTAGGCCGACAGGAGGAATAGCTTGCATTCCAGGTACACCAGGCATTGATTGCATGGGCAACGTTGGCATGGCAGCAGGGATTGTAGGAACTGTTGGTAGCATTGGTAATGAGGGAGCACCAACAGCAGAACCCAATTTTGAAAGACCTGAAAAAGTGAATCAGTTATTCAATGCATTTACCTCACTCTTTTTTCCTCCTTAGATAATTTCTTATCACTTAGTAAAACTTACCTAACGCAACTGCATTACTTGCTACTGCATCCATCGCTTGAATTTTGGCAGTAGCAGCAGCTGCAGCCACAGCAGCTGCAGTAGGCATCATACTTGAGGAGCCTGATGGGCCCTGGAAAGAATGAATAATCTTCCTAATATACATTTCATAGTTTACTGTATAGTTTACACAAATGAAAGCACCTGTGACAGTACGAAAGAATTCTAATCATCTTGACATGAATGTAAAAGTAATGAGTAGAGCTACGATTTTGATGACCTTAAAACATACATATAAAATGCCCTAAAACAAAACCACTTCGAGATTTTTATACTATGAAATACTTCTTTCTTCGGTTAAGCCAATAATTTGCCATGATATAATATTTGGAATAAATCGAATACTGTAAAACTCAGTTAAGAATCAAAGTTAATATATTATTTATAATAATTAATAAATATTTTATTAATATTGAATACAATTTATTATTATTGTTATTGTTGTTGTTTACTTACAAATTACATTCATATTAAAAGCCCTTGAATTTTGAGTTGCAAAGTGTCACAAAGATCATTTTTAAATTTTCAAATACAAATGATAAGACTATTTTCAGCTAGAAGCATGTAAGTACTAAAAAAATGAAATAAAGCTTTTGAAAAAGGAAAAAAATGACCTGACAAAGGCCACAAAACTCGAAAAATGAAAAATAAATAAAATTAAATAAGAAACCCTAACAAATGCATACCAAACGTCTCAAGAACATGGAGCGTTTCTCAAGAATGAGAAAAAAGTTGCAAAATCATCAAAATAGTAACAAGAATCTTATCAATTTACTACAGCACTTGTACGAGTGAGTGAGTGTGTTTTTTGTTGTCTTCACCGGTACTGACCCCATTGGGCAACTCTGATTTAAACCTCTTCCCAATGTCGCAAAAATGCAATGCCATGTTCACCATTCTAATTTGTTTTGATTAGCGGAAAGCAGTTGTAAATCTTTACGCAGTAAATAAATCTATACTGAATTTAAAACATTTTATTTGATAAATATTATACGAAAACGATTCTTAAATTTTTCCTCTAATGCGTGTGTCCCTACAAACTCTTGTCATATCACATGCCTGTGAGATATACATGTGGATATTGCTCTGAAACTATAAAAGAGAATACGTCTAGTATTCTGTGTAGTGAGTGTAACAACTGGCTACATCTAAAATGTTCAGGTATTGCTCAAAAAGACTTTAAGAAGTTGGCTTCTGACATCAAGAAGAATATTATCAAATGGAGCTGTGATAATTGTAAAAGTCAGGTTAGTGTCATTATCTCTGAAGATGCTGCTGATACGGATGTCGATACAGTTGCCACACAGCTTGAAAGAGTACTTGAGAAACACCTTACACCCTTCAAAAAATATGTTGAAAATTCCTTGAAGGAAATAAAAAGTGAACTAGGAAAAATCTCTTCATTGGAGAAAAGAATCGGAGCATTGGAGAATAAATTGCAAAAACTCAATTGTGAAGGAGCAGTTGCCTCTGGGGCAAATGTCGACTATATTGTTGCTGAAATATCAGAGAGGAAAAAACGTGAGAAAAATGTTATTGCTTTCAATGTGCCTGAGTCTGACAAACCTACTGGTCTCGAACGTCTACTTAGTGATCGGGAACAGATTGCTAATATATTGCAACCAGAATTATCTATTGATGTTTCAGATATGAAAATGCGTAGACTAGGTCGTCGGGTAATTGGAAACACTCGCCCTTTATTGATAAACCTACAATCTGAGGATATCTCTAAATTGATACTCAAAACAAAATTTAAAAACAACAATGGAATTCATTTTAAATCTGATTTAACCAAAGCACAACATGATCACTTGAAAAATCTGCGCATTGAATTAGAGGAATTAAATAAAGTAAGCGAAATAAAAAAGACAATAAGATACATTGATAACGTTCCGAAAATTGTTGATGTGCAAACATTTCGCGTATCCAAGGAGCATGACAAAACCATTACAGAGTCTAAAAGTGTATTACCAGAATGTTAGAGGGCTGAGGACTAAATTGGAGAAATTTTTGTTATCATCTTCTATTTCTGGATGCGATGTACTATGCATTACTGAGTCATGGTTGCACTCATCTATTATGGATGGTGAAATTGTTGACAAATATACCATCTACAGGAAAGACAGAGATCCTGCAATCACTAACTGTGAGCGTGGAGGAGGAGTTTTTATTGCAGTTAAGAGAGATATTTTATCTGAATTAATTACAGTCGAAGAGAATCATCTTGAGCAAATTTTTATCAGAATTAAAGGATATAATTTTGATATCATTGGGTGTGTGTACATACCTCCACAATCCCATCTTGATATTTATCACAATCATCTAACAACGGTCTCCAATATAAAAGAAAAATACCCCAAATGCAAATTGTTGATAACTGGTGACTACAACATTAACAGTAGTATACCACAAATGGAATGTGAATCCTTTCTCTATGAGAGATTCCTTCTATTAGAATGCTCTCAGTTGAATAATATTTATAATAACCTATGTCGATTGCTAGACCTCTGTTTCAGTGACTCGGATGCCCATGTTTATAAAATACCTGCAATTGTTGATGAGGACTTATTTCATCCAGCTTGGTCCGTTGATCTGGAATTTGGAGCGAGCCTTAGATCGAATGTTATCCCCACATATTCATTCAGGAATGCTGATTATGTATCGATGAATAACTACTTTATGAGTATTAACTGGATAGAGATATATAAATTAGACAATTTGGATGACAAAGTAAAATATTTCTATGATGTGATCTACTCGGCTATTAATCAATTTGTACCAATAAATTATGGAAGAAAAGCAGATTTTCCTATTTGGTTTTCCAAGGAATTGATACGATTAACTCTACAAAAGAAAATTGCTCATAAAAATTACAAAATGAGAAGAAGTCACGATAACTATATTACTTTCTGCAGACTTCGATCAAAATGTAAACAATTAAGCGAGAATTGCAATAGAAACTACATAGAAAAAACCGAAAATGACCTTTATTTGGACCCTAAAAAATTTTGGAATTTCATGAAAAATAGACGCCGGAATAATGGAGATATTCCCTCTGAGATGAGTTGGAATAATGTTGTAGCAGGTAATGGATTGGATATTGGAAACTTATTTGCTACTTATTTCAAAAGTGTATATGATGAACCTTCAGAATCCTCCACTGATGCCGGATGTTATTTTGGTAATGAGTATCCAGATGCGGACCTATCTAGTTTTGAAGTCACCTATGATAACGTCTTTCATATATTGACAAAACTCAACATCAATAAAGGACAAGGACCTGATGGCATTCCAAACATACTGCTAAAAAACTGTGCTACAGGACTATGTGAACCTATCACACACATTTTTGATAAATCACTGAAAATGGGCTATTTTCCTTACACCTGGAAATTTTCTTACACCATTCCAATACATAAAAGTGGAGATAAGTCGAAAGTGAATAACTATAGACCAATATGTATTCAACCAGCACTTGCTAAACTCTTTGAAAAAATCGTTCTTCCACAATTAATAACACCTTTCAAAAACATCATCACTTCTAAACAACATGGTTTCATCGAAGGAAGATCAACATCTACGAATCTCTACATATACATCAACTTTATCCTAAATGCCTTGGACAGAGGACAGAATGTGCATTCTATATACACAGATTTTAGTAAAGCTTTTGATAAGGTTGACCACGAAATACTACCAAAAGTTTAAAGAAAAAATTTGGAGCCGTTTTTGAGAAAATCTTGTTTTTGTATTTTTTTAAAATTGCACATTTTGCACGCAATAATGCCCAAAGTACTAAAATTTTCAAAAAAATATACATGAGCTTAAAGAAAGAACTCGCTATGGAGTACAAATTTTATTTGAAAGAATAGTCTGTTTAATTTTGTAGTTTTAGGAAGAGACCGAAAAAAATTCAAACTTTCGCAATTTTCGAAAATTCAGTGTTCCGGTCTACAGTGAAATTCGGACTTAGGCCACCTTAATAAGTGTATTTTACTCTATTCTCACAAGAAAATTAAAGAAAAACTTTGGAGCAGTTTTTGAGAATATTTCGAAAATGTCGGGGGGGGGGGGGGGGGGGGGGGTGTTAAGTTTCCCCAAGTTTTGAAGCAAGATTTTCAAAATCAGGGCACCTCGGAATTAAATTGACGGGGAAATATTCATTTTAGAAGAAATCGTACACATAGTTTAGGCCCTAGTATTTTTCACAGACAAAACGGACAGATGGGCGGGCGGCCAAACATTTTGCTTTCAATTGTTTTTTTCTGTATCAAGGACCCACAAAACTGGTATTCTGGCTACACCACGTGTTAGGGGATTTCGTTTTCTTAATTTAGTAACAGGTTTTATCTCCTTTCTGATTATCAGGGCCTGTCAATTAACTTTTTTTTTGCAGAAAATTCGCAGTTTTTTTGCGCAGCATTACATAACTTTTCCTGTACTATGTATATTACTTTGTATATGGGAAGTAAAAGGTGGATAAATGATGACACCATTCCAAACATTAAAACATTGTTGCCACAAAACAGAAGCTAGTCGAACCTAGTTGCTTTGAAAGTCAAGAACTTTTCTTCGGGTTTATTCTCAATAATATTTAAAGAAATGACAGAGGCAGGTCAAGGTTCTTCAAGGGGGGCATCTCGAACAACAACCACAATAACAACAACCAGGTTTTGCTGTATCCTTGGAGTAACGCTACAGATTGGGCTTCAGTGTATACTAAATCAAGTTTTTCCACAATATCTAGAATAAAGACAAAAAGAGCCAGTGGCCCTTCACAATTCTCAGAAACGCCAGGTCAATGTAACATGCACAGAAACCAATTTATTGTACTCTACATAACATAGTTTTACATACTTATATTTTTTACATACTATATTCACCAACTTCACACAAATCATCGAATGAAAGGCTGAAAGCCCTCTGAGGTGCAGAAAAGTCATTTGAGTTTTGCAACCAAATTCAATATGATTGGTTTGTCTGTTTATCACAAAATACCAAAAGCAACTTCCCTTGGGTTAAAATACACAAATAGCTCAAGTTTAGATAATGCCTCCTTTTAAATGTCTCAATCAATTTTTTTGTGATTAGGCCTAATTGAGGTTTTACATACAGCAAAACCCCGTTTTTATGTTCCTGCATTTTACATTTTCCTGCCTTTTACATTATTTTTTGTTGGTCCCGTCAAAAAGCCTATATTTACAATGTATTCTCTTCCCGCATTCCCCCCCCCTTTTTTTTCTTTTCTCTTTTATTTCTTTTTCTTTCTTTCCCCCCCCCTCCCTTTGGTCAAAACTTATTTTTGAATCCATTTCAGCAGAAGTCGTCGCATGTAACCCGTGTTTTCAGGTGAAGTTGGCAATTTCCTGTTAATATATCGCATGCTTTGTAGACGTAGTCAGTGATAATATCGTAGTCTAGTCTCCTCTTCGTCTCGTCTCTCGTAGTCAGCTTGTGGTGTTTGGTGTGTTTGTGTGCGAGGTGGTTGGTGAAGATATGTGGTTTTTGAAGGTAGAGGAGGCGATATGGAGAAGAAAGACAGGAAATGTATTTCATTGAAAGAGAAGATTGAAATTTTGCATCGTGTTGATGCGCATGTGGGAACGTGTTCAGTTAGCGGAGGAGCTTCACCTCTCGGTTTCCACATTGAACATTATAATTAAAAACAGAACCACCATTGTATTTAATGCAAACCAGTGTGGTGGTATGTCAACAAAAGAAAATACATAAGGTCATCAGCTTATGATGAGTTGGACAAACTCGTGGCGGAGTGGTTCATTGCCACGAGAGCATCGGGTTTCCGCTTGATGGCAACCTTTTGTGAGCGAAAGCCCTCAAGTTTGCAGCGAAGTTAGGAATTACTCAATTCACAGCATCAAATGGATGGATCAATCGCTTCAAGACCCGCCATAATATTGTTTACAACCAAGTGTGCGGGGAAAATCGAAGTGTTGATGGAGAAACCATCACCGAGTGAAAACATGAACTGACTTCAATTATCCAGGACTACGAAGGAAGAAACGTTTTCAATGTTGATGAAACAGAACTTTCTTATAACATTCTGCCAAGTAAAACATTGTGTTTCAAAGGAGAAAAGTGCCACGGTGGGAAGCTACATTGTGTTTCAAAGGAGAAAAGTGCCACGGTGGGAAGCTCAACAAACAGAGAGTAACTGTTTTGTTAATGGTGAATGCTGATGGCTCAGAAAAATTACCACCATTGGTAATTAGGAAATTTTAAAAGCCAAGGTGTTTTAAAAACTTCAAAAATTCACCAACTAAACATGAGGCAAACAGAAGTGCATGGATGACCAGCAGCATCTTCTCCTCTACCATGCACGCTCTGGATGCAAAAATTGGAGCAAAAAATAGGAAGATATTATTACTGCTAGACAGATGTCCTGCACACCCTACAGATCTGTAGCTGTAACGTAAAATTAGTGTTCTTTCCCCTGAATTGTACTAGTGTTGTACAACCACTGGATCTGGGCATTATCCATTCTTTTAAATGGAAGTATCGGAAAATGCTAGTCGAAAAAAGCTTTGTTTATGAATGATAATGGTATGGACTCGAAGCTAATACCCATAACAGTACTTGATGCCATGCATTTTGTAGCCAAAGCTTGGTTAAGTGTAACCCCTGAAACAATTTCCAACTGCTTCCATAAGGCTGAAGTGAAGTTTGTGGCAAGGGAGAACATTTGAACATTTGATGGAACCTGATGACTGGTCAGAAATGGAAGGTTCTTCATTTGAAGATTATGTTAATGTGGATTCTGAAATTATAACTTCAGTATTACCTACTGTGGAGGAGATAGTTTCTAACCACCTAGATCAAGCAATTGGTGAAGACACAGATCCAGAACCTGCTGTTCCAACAACGGAAGAAGCAATTGATGCTATTACTGTGTTGAGGAAATACATTGATAGTCAATCAGGTGGTGAGGACTCATTCAAAGCATTGTATAGTTTGGAGAAGCAAGTTGAAGAAATAAGATTACAGAAAAAAGGAAACAAATATCAATTTTAGATTTTTTAATTAGTTTAAGTGTAATTAAAAGTGTAATATGAGTGTTAATGAATAATAATTATGTAAACAAGTACTTGCACTAAATAATGTAAGTACTCGCTTGGACTAGTTTTTTTAACTTTCCTGCATTCTACACTTTTTTCCTTCAGTCTCCTGAAAAGTGTAAAAAGGGGATTTTACTGTAATTCTAAATCTTGGTTGGGGGCCAATGTAGCTTTATGAGAAATGTCAGAATTTTTACATAAACACTACGAATACACTTAAATTCTGATGACATCAATCTCAGAGCCCCTTAAAGAAACTTTGGGATAAATAGCTTTTGCTGTCATCTTTAAGCAATGTACGACAGCTGATAATGACACTTGGAAGTAATGTTTCCTGACACAAGACAACTTAAAAATATAATATTGATTTAACATATTTAATGGTGTTCTCTGGGCTGATGCCATATTTTTTGTAGTTCTGGCAAATACTTGTTTGTTGATCAACAATTTTTTGTTTTTTCATTAATATCTGATTAATTAATTAATTACAACTTGTTTCATTTAATACTAGTTTTTGACGATTTACAAATATGTTCTCTATTAATTGTCAAAATCAACCAAAGCAACACAAGCAAAATTGAACTCTTCAATCTACTATATTCAAACATTTCAGTTAGAAAACATTGTTATATATAATGTAATGTTACTCACCTTACTAACTTTGCTGGCTTGGAGAGCATTAGGTGGTGTAATTGCTCGTCCCACACGCAAGTATTGTCCGCCTAGATCAAATAAGTTCATAGATGCAATTGCTTCCATAGCTGCTTGTTGTGTTTCATATTCAATAAAACCATATCCTTTGTGTCTGTTAGGGGTGCTTCCTGGAGCTAATTTGCAATATTTTATGGGTCCAAATGCTTCAAAGACGCTGAACAATTACAAATAAATGATTTGTAATCAAATTGTCTTTCAAAAATTAAGAGGGGCACTGAGAGAGCCATAAGCCACCACTCTGGATTTTTTTTGAGTTCAGAATTCCACAATACTCTCTCAGGAATTGTATTCTCTTTCAAAATTAGAGACTTTTCATTTTCTAGTCCTATAGCTTGTGCTTCTCTCAATGATCCTTTCAATTAAATTAGAATATTTACAACTACCAAGTTCTGCATTTATTTTTCTACCAATTACCTCTTTATATCCTCTTCCGTCAAATCAGGATGAATTGATGCCACATAAATACGATTGTATTGCTTCGCTTCTTCTGTTATTTCATCAATCACAGATTGTGCCTGAGGCATATTACTGGGCCGTCCCACCTGCAATAGTAACTGAACCATTACACTGCAATATTGGCAAGTGCCTTCCATACTTTGTCAAGTTCCCAGAAATGGAGAAATACATAACTGAATACCAACATTCTGGCATTATTTCTCAGATATTAAAAAACAATGATGAAAGAAATTTGGTTCTAATGAAGTAAAATTACAAAATTTCAGAATAGTTAAATCATGATCTGGATGATCAGAAAATTTATGAAAGTAATTGGATTTAATAGAACTGTATTTAATAATGAATACAAATACGAGAATCCTAAATAAAGAACAGCTTGGAACGGAAATAAAATTACACTAAAAAGTGAATTCTCATCACAGTAGTTACATTTTTTTATGAATAACAATTTCTGAATAAAACTTTGAAAGGAAGTTAAAAATTCAACAGAAATCAAATCTTAAACAAGTTAGAATGACTTCTTAACATGATATTTTAGAAGGGAAAATGTGTCAGAGTTTCTGTGTCTGCAACATATAAAAAATTGCATTGTGTGCACTAGATTCTCTCGTATCTGATACTCAAAAATGATGGATTAGGGACTTCTACCTTGATGTTCCGCCCACCGATCATCACACCATTCATTTGTTCCAGGGATAACTGAGCTGCTTCAGGAATGTCATACTCCACAAAGGCAAATCCTTTATGCTTTTGTGTAACTGGATCCCATGACATATTAATGGATTTAATGGGTCCAAAAGGAAGAAAGGCTTGCCGTATAGTATCTTCTTTCAGCTCAAAACTAATACTTCCCACGTACACCCTAGCAAATCAGAAAATAACAATAATAACAAAATAATACAAACTTTTCTTCACCACAAGATTCATCATTATTTTTAAAAAGTGCAACAATTAAATAATTAATTCATAAAATTTATTTCTCAGAATTCACTAAATGATCTGAAATATTCCAATTTATTGCACAAAAATTAGGGAACTATGTCCCATTACAATTCAACAATGAAGTTTGCTGGTCTTATGAGTGAGTAAAACAAAAGAAAAGAAACACTCCAACTAGTTTTATCAAACAAAGGCAATTCAGAACTCTTAAACATAACATGCCTCCATAACCAACAAAACCATCACAACTGCCATGCTTATCTACAATTTCTATTCAACAAATGATACAGCAATTTCTTACTCGTTTTATTAACTACAAACATTTCTGAAAAGATAACTGGTAAGACATATGTAGAACTGAACTGAAAATAAGCAAGTGTCTTAGTTATGAAATGAAACAAGGCTTATAATTGTTGTACCTGTACCTCTGTCATGCTCAAGTGGAAGTCCATGCAAATATTGACAAATATCTGAACTGCACCTGTAATCACTAACTAATCCTTAGCAATCAAGAAGTGTATTCCCATAAACCTTAGTACAAGGAGGAGGGGTGGGGGAGGCAAACACCAGAAAGAATCCACAATTGCGAGAAAAAGCATTTGCAAAAGAAGACTGCCTCATTTACTACAACTAAATGCAAAAAGCTTATGTTTCAGGAAGCACTTCTGAAATTTCAAGTACACATAAGAAATAGTGGAGCAACACTGACAGAGTGGTAGCTATTCAGTACTGTTACAAATGTTCTTCCATGAGAAAATTGTTAAGCATGGACACCAGGACATAAGTAGGAGGTCGAACAATCTTATTTCTTACTAATATTTTATTAAATAAAAAAGTTCAAGATCTGGGTTATTTTCTACCAAAAAAATTTTCAACTATTTATCTGATTTGGCCAAAAAGGTTCTGTTTGCTAAGTTTTCATTTGAGAAAACATTCCATGCTAACCCTGCTTATTTTTCAAGGAAATTGTGCTCATTATTCAAAACTTCTAAAAATGTTATTAGAAGCAATTGTTTAATGAATGATATTACTTTCGGTTACTATGCATAAAGGTCATATTTACTTCGTATGTTGGCGTGATGTCACAGTCAGCTATGACACTAGTGCAACTATTCATCAAAATGTGTAAGGTGCAAAATTTACAATTGATTTGTCTCCAAGAAGATGACTGAAATCTAAGTTAGTTTAATGTATCATTAAATATTTATTACCTGCAAATGCAAAAATTATATATTTGAAGTACCGATAGTCAGGGGTTAATGACAGGAGTAGTCAAACCAACTTACAGAGAGAACATGATCTCCTTTGAGAAACTTGACATAAGAGGTGCCTCCCAAGAAAAACTGGGTCATGAATGGTCCAACAAATATTTGTCAAAAAACATAGTATCAAAAAGATTCTCATAATTGAAGACCCTTGTTATATGACTTGTAGAACTGTAACTGAAATGAAATGCTGTAACTGCTGAGAATAGCAGTCCCATTTTTTGTCCCCCTTTCAGAAAAAAATTGGCATTTTCAGTTATCTAGGTTGATATAGAATGGCCACTCATTTCCTGGAATAAACTTCCATAACCTTTTCCCAGTTTTCTAGATTTTTCATGATAAGATTTGTAATTACACTCTACTTGAATATATTAAAGCATACCTGATACCAATTGGTCAGCTCTCTTATTTCACTGAGAATGTACAAATCAATAGAATTACCTCAACAAATAAAAATCGAGCAAAATATAATGTTGCACTAATGTTTTTCTTCTCTCAAATTTTTCAGAGCAAAAGAATTCCCTAACTTTTCCCAATTTTCCGTGTTTTCCAGAAAGTGGCCATCTGACTATCAGGCCAATTGTGTTGTACCACCACTCAAGGATCAGTTTGGGGTCATCCATAAATTATGTTATGCTAAAAGGGGGAGGGAGGGGGTTGGAGGCAATGTTAAGCTGCATTACATAGAGATAGGGAAGTGTGTTGCAAGGGGGGGAGGGGGTATTGAAAATACGAGAAATTTGCGTTACGTAATTTATGGACAGCCCCTTTCCAATTTTGTTGGTTAATTGAAATCCAATAATAGAAAGTTTCCTGATACTTATTTATGAAGGTAATGAAAAAACATTTACAATTGTGTTACAATTCCAGCAAGATGAAGCGATAATACACCTTTATAATGGTTGAAATGTTGAGTAATTAATGAACTTTGGGAAATTGTAAACATGACAATAAGCCTTTTGAAACGCCACAACTGAAGTCAAGTTCCCAAAAATCAAAAATATGTTTATAGCAGATAATTTTATTATTACTAAAGATTTGGGGACAAAAATAAACTAGTGGTGCTAACACAGCATAACTTTTTGCATTTGTAACAGTTATGTTATATTATAATATGGCAATTTCTGTCCATACAAACTTGGCCAACTCATACAAGTGAACTCAGTTTGCTAACTTTTCGTTTGGACTGTTCATTAAAAGAAAATTTCTGCCTTTATTTATCGCGAAATCTGCCGAACGGAAAATGGTGCCAAAAGGTGAACCTTAGATGACATAGTAGTCACAAAGGCTGACATTATAATATATGAAAAAAGAAATCAAATAGGTTACTCAGAAATTCTGTGGTGAGCATTTTTGCATCTCGCAAGTATTATTTGAAGCAAGTACTATTAAACTGATATTAAAATTGATGACATCGGCATAAAATGCATTAAAATGATGTAAAAAGGTATAAAATGACTTATTAGTCAAAATCGACAAAAAATGAAAAACCATAAAAAATAGGTCATTTTGTTTTGTCATAACATAAAATGAATTTATATACTAAACAGCATTGTTCTAAAGTGAAATGGAAAGAAATGACATTTCATTAAATCTGCCCCCTACTCATTACCAATCGAGATGTGTGAGGTAAGAAAACAAATTCTTTTACATCAACACAATTTCAACAATCCAAAACGGCCTTCCATAAAGGGAGAAATATTGTTGACTAAAAACGAGAAGTCAGTTCTATGAATTTATAACTGCCATGTTGCAGTGTTGAAATTCTTGAATCATAACTGATCTGAACTCAGGTGCTAATTAAAATAACACTACTAATAGGATTTCTTTTAAAACAGCTACAACAGGACATCCTTTTTCATTTTATCTGTAACAGATTCATTTTTATCATATTACAAAATTGCAAATAGTATCTAACTATCTCTTCAGTATTTTTATGAAAGACTTCAGTAAAAGAAGCTCATGAAATTCGAAATTGCAATTTTCAAAAATTCATAAGTTTTAATTACACTAGGGAAGAAGATTTTTACCCCCAGGAAAGTAGAGTGCACAAAATACCCATTTTATACATCGATTTCATATACCACAATAAAAAGTCATCAGTTTTTAAATATACCATATCATAAAGTATTTTGCTATTAATGCAACTACATTTAAATTTCACCCACAAGATATGTGGAATCAATATGCATAAAATCTATTTAAAAATAAAATATTTGTCCCGTTCATCTATGCCACTTTCATAAGACCTCAACAAAATTAGGCTTTCATGTTCTTTTTATCATATTCGAAAATTGAAGTCGTTATTCTCACATCTGGTAGTCGTACTCAATTACCAGTGGCTTTTAGTGTTCTTAATAGGTCTTGGTGGATGTTTTGACAAGTCACGTGCACCCTTGTCCTTCCTACTGTGCATCAGTCATCAAAAGGAATTATTTTAGCCCCTTGCCCTATCGCAAATAAACAAGTATCCAACCGTTGGGGTGAGTCTGAATCAGTTGGTGTCGTGCAGAACTGTACCCGCAGTGTGCATGAAGTTCATGTCTGGTTTGCATGCGCCTCAAATATATTAATACATTAAAGTATCATGTTTATTTATCAAAGAGAAATTTGACACCTGAGTTTTAGAAAGTGAAACTTGACACATGATCTGTAGAATTGAATTGGTTTGATAAAATGTAAATTGTCATTTCATATCGAAAGTGTGTGAATTTAACCAGATATCTTGTTACTTTTGTGGAAGATTTATACCCAAACTTCAAAGGAAAAAAATATACATGAAATTACAAAACTTGCATATTCTCTATACTTTGGTTGTTGTGTTTGCGATCAGGAAAGCCCACGGGCTGCTCACCAGTGCTGTCTCTGTCACATGTACAAAGAACCTTAGGTTGTGGTTGTGTGGAAAACTAAAATCATTGTCATTTGCTCTACCCATGTTGTGGAGAATACCAACAAACCATTTTAATGTCTGCATATTATTGCATGATTTGCACAAATACGCATATTCCATTTTTAACTTGTTCTTATCTCTTATGAAGTATGCTCATAAAACTTAGTAGTAATATTACCGATGTGACAATGTGGAAATTGTAATAATGAAAGAGGTCATCTCCATCAACTTCATATTTATTGAGAGAGCCAGCTTTTGACGGCTTTGTTGTAGTAACAGTTGCTATTGATTTTAATTATTATAATTACCCCCTTTTTTGTTGTATTTGTTGTTTTTGCTTTTTTGGCTATTGGTCTGTAACTACAGTAATGTTAAATTGACGAATATCCTCTCAGGTGAACCTTCCTTCTTTAATAATGTTAAATATATCTATTATCTGCATTAACCACCACCCCCTGTTGCAGTTAATTTTTTGCAATTTTATTTGTTATTGGTCTGTAATTATAATTTTAAATGTAAATACTATTTAATTCCATATTTTGTAATTAAATGTTCTATTATAATTTTAAATGTAACTATCATGTTTTATTTTCTTTGTACCTGTAGACTGACCATGATGGCAAAGCCATCAAAAGCCGACTCTCTCAATAAATACCAAGTTACCAGAGGTGACATCTTTTATTACTCCGTTTAATTACGTCAAAAATATCTTTTGAACCTTGTGTGTGACAAACGTTTTATAATGATTTTTAACATCAGTGTGATAGTTTCCTTTAAAATCACTTACTTTCATCCTGGAAGTAGGATTTTTTAAAATTTATTTATTTATTTATTTGGTTTCCTAATGTTACAGTCAAGCTTATACCATATCTGTATTCAAGGAAAGCACGGTAAGAAAAAATTTACTTGGTATTGCCAGATAAGGGAAATCCCTTTTTTCACATTGATGTGTCAGAAAATTTCCCTCAAAATAATGAAAACTACCCAATTTGGAAAAAACTGTACACTATTATTTTATTATATAATACTGAGAAACAGATTGCACTGAAAAATAAATCTCTTAGCTTCAATACAGTAGGCATCATAGGTTTGAAAAAAATAAATTTTTCATTATGAAATTTAAAATTATTAGATTAAAACTCATTTAAAGATCTCATTTTGAGAACAGATTTCATGAAGGTAAAAATCACCAACACCATTATTTTAGTTTTGTAAAGTTAATTTTTTGCAATTTTGGAAAATACAGAGATTTACTGAAAATAGGACCTGCACCATTTTTTAAAGAATGTTTTTATCTATTCGAAAAAGAAATTGAAAAAAAAAAAATCAGTCATGTTTTTTAAAAAATTACCCACTTTTCACACAAAATTACGCAAAAACTACTTAACTTCAAAAAATTGTACATGACCTTATTTAAATCCTATCTTTTACAATAGGTTTTCATTAAAGATTATTAAATCTCCATTTACAATATTGAAAACTTGGGAAGAAGCTCATTCTTTTCTGAACTTTTGCAATTATTGAAAATTAAGAGTTCACCAAAAAAGGGCCAGCACAATATTTTTTAAGGTCCTTTTGTTCAGAGTCAAAAATTTAAACACTTTGAAGCCATTTTTGAGAAAAGGTTTTGTGCAAAGTTCGTGTAAAGCAAACCCACAAATGAAAATATACCTTTCAAATTCGCAGGACCTTGAATTTGGCCAGACTGATCTGGATGTGTCAATTTTAGAGAAAATACTCTGAATATTTTACGAGCTAGTGTTGACCACAATTGAACAGACAGTATTGCCAAAGTAATTTTTCAATGTTAAAGGCCCACAAAACAGATTCTGACTACTCAACCCGTTAGAAGAAGTAATTTAGAACATATTGAAACAAACTTGGCCCACTTCTTTGTGACCCACAAAAACAAGTTTTTATATTGGACAATCACCATTTACTGCCACAGTATTATAATACTTTATTATGTTAGTAGTAGCAAGAAAGTAAAAATCTAAGATGGTGTTTAGAAACTATTTTTTGAGATAACTCACATTTTATGGATTATGGATAGCACAGTAGACTTTAAATCATTAAAAAAGTGTGTCTGGAGGAAAAAGACAGAAAAATGTCTACACATTTTAATTGTTTAAAACTATCATAAATGTCACCACATTCATAAATTATTAAAATATCTACACGATCATTAAACAACTGCTTTTAATATATTGTTTAGATCATTTGAATAAAATGCACAATTTTAACAAAAACAATTGATATTTAAAGTTAACAAGATAATATTTTCTGCAATGTATTGTTCCTGTCATATTTTTAATCAAAGAAAAAAATATAATGAAAATGGCAAAATTGTACCATTGTACCTTGTATCATGTAGAAACCATTGAAAAACAAATCGAAAAATTGAACATTTTTTGTCCTATTCCACAAATGATATACCATTGTTGTAGAAATGAGCAACTTGTGTCATTTCCATCTCATTTAAGTGTCACATTCTACTTATTCTGTCCCATTCAATAAATAACATATTCATGCAGGAAGTATCAAAATATGTGAAAAACCATTTGAATTCAGAATCAAATTGTTATCAAACAAAATCCAAAAGTTACTACTGTCCACAAATAAGACCGACAACCCATCACACTCACTCCAAAAGACACAGCACAAGATTCTAAATTAATATGGAAAACCTATCTGTGGAAAGAAAAGCTTTATTTATGCTACTTTCTTTTCTCACTATGCAGTCAGATCTTATCAGCAACTATCATGCAGAACAGGAGGCAACCCAAGGTGCTCAAGGGGCTCAACCGTTCATACTTCATTTGAAAATATGTATCATCATACTGCAAAAATCTTTCCACGCCAACCCCAATAAAAAAAGAAGAAAAGAACACCAAAAATACATCAAACAAACAAAAACCCTGAACTGTGATATCATAAATTCTTCGTCATTTACACAATGTAGCCCGTTGTAAGAAATTATAAATTGTAAGAAATTGTATGCACACAACACATTGACTCACACAACACGCACTGACTGAATGAATCAAGAGTTAAAGAAAACGACAGGTGTAAAAGAAATAATAAAAATAAAAAATGAGCATGTGAAACAACATAAAAGGTACGAGCAAAAATTAAATTCGAGGAGGAGGCAAGGAGAGAGCTGAGACCCGCTCATTTAAGGAGCTGAGGTGCAGACATGGCACCAAGGCCACTGGCATTTAAATTTCACATGGGTTCGTCCTCTGGATCAATTTAGCTTAGCATAGTGAGGCAAGAAACCACAGGAAAATTTGTGGTGCACTGTACACAGCCTAATTTCCCCTGAAGCTCATCTGAAAGCGACTACAAGCTCAATATGAATGGAATAAAAGGAATATAGTGAATCCTTAATATCCAACATTTCAGTATCTTCAAAACTCAGTAATAACTTTGTTTTATTATAACCTTTGCTGTTTAAAGAACTTATTAGCTGTATGATTTGATAATGGAAACAAATACCAGTTTTCATTTAACTATTACATACTTGCACAAAATAATAATAATAATAATAATAATAATAATAATAATTTATTACTTTAAAATTAAAAATTCAAAATATTTTACCATTTACAAGTTCCCTCAGAATTCGATTTTGAATCAAATTCATTCAATTACACATTTATTCAGGATTTGAATTTGAATGAACGATTTATTATTCTAATTTGAAATTACCAAATACTTTTTTACTTAAAAGTGCTCTTACATTCAATATAACATGTGGCAGATAATACTGTGTCATTGTTATTCATCAAGGTTTCATAACGGTATTTGAAAACATATCATATCACAGTACATCTCTCTGGTGAACCTGAATTACAAATGCATTACAATTATTTTCCAGATACGATTTTTAAACAATTAATAAGAAATTAAAGCATGGGAACAGTGCACACACAAAGTCAACGGGAGGTTAAACCCTCCCAATAATTGTCAATTGCTTCCCTAATACTGAGCCAAAGAAATATCCATCGTTAGCAAATGGTCCAAGATGACTTAATAATTCCTTAGAAGGGGCTACACTGTGGCGCACTGAAAACAGGGATGCCATGTCTGCTAACCTGCACATGAGCGCGAGGGCCTGTTGCCTCTGAACCTGACTCCTCTGACTAGCCATTTGCTGCAACAAGAGATAAGAGTCACCCCATGGAAACCAACATACAATACTTCACCTGAGTAGACCCCCACTTGAGCAGCCACCTGAGAACAGGACAGACATATACACATAATGGGAATAAGAAATAAACGAAGCTGCCACTAACCTGCACATTAGGGCTAATGCTTGATGCCGCTGGAAGGATTTAGCTTGCTGGGAAAGACAATGAAAAACACACACATCATTAATGTTTGTTACAAAAAAGTAAAACATAATTACTCTGTTTTGATAAGCATCACACATGAGTCAAATAAGTTTCTCATAAATTATATTATTAAATTAAAAGAGGATTACTAAAACAACCTTTGGTAAATGTTTATATTACAACTTAACACAGTAGAACAAATCCTTCTTGAAAATTAAAGAGGCGCACTGGACAAGTGTGCTTTCCTAGGAATGAAAAGAAAAAGAAATGAGGGAGAAAAGTCTAATATATTGGATTCCTTGAATTGACACTCCACCAGAGCCAATTGCTTTGCATCCAGAAAGCTAAGGACATCTACTTCACAAATAATAAAGAAGTTCTAAATTGTTGACAGAGTATGTTTTTGACAAATGTGTGAAGCAAAACAAAGTAAATGAGTAACATTTAAGGTTCAAAAAAAATATTAGTACAAATTTCATTATAAATATAGAATAATATTGATATCCTCTAAAATATGCTAATGGATAACGTAGTTTTCAAAATATTTGTCAGTGATTTTATAGTATTAGATTTGTGAAAACTTTCCACATAGTTGAACAAATATATTTATACAGTACTATAAAATTCTGCTAAAGTACATGAGACTATTTAACATATTCAATGTTAATCATAATTTTTATAGCTCGTTAAAATAGGGAATATAAAGTAAATCGAAAACACGTTTTCTGTTATTTACTAGAAATTTATTTTCAGATCAAAAGAGAAAATGGTAATATCTCCTAGCAGATCTAGGGATCTTACAGTTGCACATGCCCCATGCAGAAGTGTTGGAGACTGGCAAATGATTGGGTAGCCTGTGCAGTTTGCCCACCAATCACCTGAATCTGTTTTAAGTTAAAACTTCTATTAGAGCGAGACAAAAAAAAAGAGCCCATCCAAGTGAAATACATAACACTTTTAGAAAATGATCTGTGTCCCCAAAGAGGAATGTTTTGGCTGATATCCATCCCTCCCATACCATCTCCTTAAAGAAAAGTGTGTGTGTTATAACATTTTAATTTTCTACTCTGTTTATGCTTTGAATGTTTTTAACATTTGAAATCCCATTACAATTTAAAATATATTTCTGAGAAAAACGATTAAAGTTTGATCTCTGAAAAATAATCTAAATAAGTATTTATTTATAGTATATATAGTGTGATTTTTATAACATTGCCTCTCAAGCCCCTATTGCTACGATGGAATATCACACGGCATTTCGTATCATTCTCCGTCTTGCCGCTCGATGTCGCGTGATCGCAAAAACTGCTCGATACGGTCGCGATCATGCGATATCTAGTGGCAAGACTGAGCAAGACACAAAATACCGTGACATATTCCATCGTGAAGACAGGCCTTCAGAGGTCTAGTAAAATTGATCGCTTTGCATTTTAGTATTAAGACAAGATTATTCTGAGTGCACTTGTCTGTCTAATCAGGGTTTTTATAACGACACTTGTGTTCAATTTTGCATAATAAATCCACAAAACTGATTTTTATACTACACAGAACCTGCAGTGGTTAACTTACATTGAGCAAAACCATAAATAAACATGTAATTTGATTGATGACTAAAAGGAAGAAAAGTAACTCGCAAAACCATTCACAACAGATTTACCATCAGTATACATTGATGAATCCCAATGCATAATACTACAGTACCCACAGTGTCTCTTGACAGTAACTGGCAAGAGACCTGTTTTCTCGCCACGTGCTGTGGTACGTAGTGTGACCTGGCTCCGAAGCAATCAGCTTGTGAGGATTTATTTTACTTTCTCACTGCCAGGGTTCAATGTTACCGCTCATCTTATTGGCACGAAGTCGCGGAGGGGATAAGGTTCAGCTTTGGCGAAGGTTATGAGCATGATATCGTCATAGCCTGTCAATAATTGTTAATGTTTTGAGATTTTATATCTGTTGTGCAGGTGGTGCCATGTGCGTAGTAATGTACGGCACTGGGTGCACTGTTTAAAGTTCCTGCTTGCACCATTTAAATAGCCAATCTTTCGATACAGTAAGTGTGGAAATTGATAAACCATCAAAATATCACGTTCTGGATTGAAAATATTTCATTGTTATTGAAGTGTTAGGTGAAAAAGTGAAAGTGTCATGTGAAATTTGTATGTCTACCAAACATACAGGTGGTTCCTACACTGCGACCACAAAATTTTAAGCCACACTTAAAGCTAATAATAATCGGTAATATAATAAATTCTAAATACACTGAATGATGTGCAACAAACTGAGGCTTTCTCTGATCATTCTTTCTACTACGACACTGATAATTTCTTTACACATTGTAGAGAATTCATACTGGCGTGATAAGTGAATTTGAGAACCATAAAAATTATTGCTCTAGAACAGAGTTGTCCAACTGGCGGCCCGCGATGCCATTTCATGTGTCCCGCGAAAGGTCTTCAGTCAAATATGGAAGTCCCGTGGCATCATACCGGACGAGAACATTTTGCACCAAGCGCACGCGCTCAGTGGGGGTCAACACCTTATGATTCGGACGGATGGATGTTTTGCCGTCATTCCATTTTACGAATTAATGACCCACAAAACATGTCTTTTGGCTACACCACGTTTTAGAGCCTCCCCCTCAATTTAGCAACTAGATTTATCCACTTTTTCATTACGAGAGCCCTGTAATAAAGAGTTTTTCTGTCGAAAATTCACGGTTTCTTTTTCGCACAGCATTACGTAACTTTCTCTCTGCGTAAACGGTAGCGAGAAAATGAAAATAGATTAAGTTTAGAGTTAAGAATTTTCACTTTCTCGCTACGGAGTAGAGGGAAAGTTATGTAATGCTGTGCGAGAAACTGCGAATTTTCGTCAGAAAAAGCCTTCTTGCCCGACGCTTTTAACGAAAAAGTGGATAAATCCAGTTGTTAATTTAGAGAAAAAAAATCCTCTAACACCGGGTGTAGCCAACATCCATGTTTTGTGGGTCCTTGATATCGAAAAATCTATTGACGGCAAAACATCTATCCGTCTGTGAACAACGGTAGCGGCTAAACCATTCAGAAAATTTTCTTCAAAATTGATATTCCCCAATCAATCTGGCCGATGTCGCAGTCCCTACAATTTGAAACATATTTTAAATTTTGGGGGTACTGCGTTCCATCGTTTTAGATTAAATTTTGTTGTTGGAGAGTGTAAGGGACGTTTAAGAGAATGATACAAGTATAATGTTGGGTGAAAACCCTGATTTTTCGAAAATTGCAACAGTTCAAAATTTTTTGTGTCTTCCTACAACCACAATTATGATACACATTTTTCCTTAATGAAATCTGTTCCTTACAGATGGATCTTGAAACAAGGTCATGTACAATTTTTCGAAATTTTGCGTGAAAGTACGTGCTGTTTTAGTATCATCAGTTTTTTAGTGCATTCAGAAATGTAAAATAATCCCACGTGTTTCCCTGTGTTATGCTTGGTACAGCCTGATATCACGCAATGGTTCCATTCTCTGTCCCCTCCGTTTCAGAGCAGCCGAGTAAATTGCTGAGATCAACAATACGTGGTAGTAAGACGTCGATCGCCCGAGTAATGAAAACATGGCCTGCGGCCGTATTATAGGTTTCAGTTGTCCTGAGGCCTTGCAAGTTGGACATCCCTAATCTAGAGGATCAAATGCACCTAGCACCTAATGGACAGCACTGAGAATATACTAATGCCAAGAAGATAAAACAAACAAGGTTAACATCCGGTTTCTTCAATACGCAGGAAAACGATAAAACGAAATTTGATGATCTTGTTACAAAATTCGGTATTAATGGAAGGAGACTTAAAAATTTCAATTACATTAGAGATACAATGTTTGAAAAACTAGTAGTGTTGAAGGGAAACAAGTCCAATTGTATATAACTGTAAATCATAGCTAGAGACAGGATTTTTATGTAATTACATATTTTTTGTCTTTCTACTTACCGTTCTCAAATTCGTAATCTTGGCGAATCGTAGCCGTCCTAACATAATATCAATTTTTTCCGTTACATATTTTTACATATTTTGTACTATATTACATATTTTACAAATTCTGGTATTTTGACAAAATATTTATTCTATTAATTTTCTTCAATTTTAGTCCCTATTTTTTATGAAAAGAATTACTGTCAAAAAATCAGCCTTTTTTCTTTATATTAATATGCCGTGCTGTCTACTCCTGATACCCTACGTGAAGACGCCAGATGTTCTCACAGTCCGGCGCGCTTGCTGCAGTTATCTCAGTGGCGGGAAATGCGGGTCGGTAACAGATCATTAATCGCCGCGGTTCGTGACCTTTAATCTTAATTTCGAAGAAATACGACGATCGCTGATGTGTACGACAACAATGAGAGAGTTTCACGCTGCAATGATTGTTTGCTGGTCGTAGATATCGCCAATTCCTAAGATTTCTTCTATTGCGTCTAGTCTGGCTGGCTGCAAAACTACGGTCCTGTACCTCTTGAAATAGATGAAGCTTTTACTACTGTCGGGGAATTTCTACGGTGTAAATTGTGCATCAACTCGTGCTTTCAAATTATTTTAAAGACGTTTGTATTAGTATTTTCAAAATTTGTTTACGAAATGTTTTATTATAAGTAATATCACGAGAAGTGCTGTGCTAGCCGGTAAATTCACGACTCGCGTAGCGAGTGAATTTACCGGCTAGCACAGCACTTCTCGTGATATTTAGTGCGACTATTTCACGAATAAACACGTTTGATGATTTGAAAGGATAATTTAAATCACATGAATTACGAAAAAGGGAAATGTTACTCAAAATTACAACCGAAAAATGAAAACCTTCCATTCAGCTCCGACTTATCACTGCCTCCTGGAATAACTAATAATCAAGTAACATTTGAATATCAGTTAAATTCAGAAAATGATTTCAAATAAGTTTCAATTTTTTGGTAATAAAACTTTCATGAAACAATTATAACAAGGCTACTTAAAAGAACATTTATTAAAAGCACAATCATTAAAGTTGTAGGAAGTTGTTTTCCAAGTCTTGCCCTTCCGAGTAAGTATTTAAAATGGAAGATGTACAAGATGAATTAGCAGCGAAATTCGTCGATTTCGAATGGATTGAACACACGTGTGCACTCATTAGTATTTTCCTGAAAAATTTTTGATGTAACATTCCACATTGCTTTGATAGCATATTATTTGTACTCTTCACCATCTAATCTTCGTATATTAATTACCTAAAATATGTGTAAATTCCTCATTTGTAGTTTGTGCTGTCTATTTGTATTTTCTTTCTTCACAAAATTCTTGCTTCCACACGCTTTCTTTGTTCCTTTCGCTGTTTTTCGGCACTAAATTTTTAATAATATATTCTATTTCAGAGTTTTAAACATAACCAAAACGACACATTTTAAAATTATATCGATGTACACAAGCTATTTTGGAGGTGAAACAATTGCTATCGTTTTATCTTCAAAAGGTAAAGAAAGGTTTTACAGCGATAAAAAAATGGTAAACTGATGGCGATAAACATCTGGGATTGGTTTAATTTGAATATATCCTTGCTTACCATTGGCTACTTACGATGCGGACAAACATGAGTGAAATAGTCAATGTAACTTAGTTTTATGCAAATGTGTTTTATAATTGGTGAATTTTAATATTACATATTTACATAGTATTACTGATTCTACATATTTATTACATATTCGTTGTGTTTTCATTACATATTTATATACATATTTTGATGTTTCAAGCTACATATTTTTCCAGTCTCGAATCATGACCATGTTTTGAGAAATAAATTCAGAAACTGGATCACTATTGGTTGTATTTTGTACTTTCAAAAGTTTTTTAAAATACTATTTTGTATTTTATATCTAAAATACTTTCGAGGAAGTCCCTTCCCCCCCCCCCCCCAAGTATTTTGCCCAACTGGGTACAAATAGATACATACAAGTACATATATAAAAACAGCACACACAACTTCACTGAAACTCCTATTAAATAACATAAGTTTAAAATACAAGTTACAAAAGCACTGCAGAATCAAAGGATATTAAAGCCTGCAGAGAAATCTTATTTCCAATTTTCATAATTATTTTCAATAAATGTAGTTCAAAAAAGATAGTTAACAAAAAGCAGTGGGTGGTATGCATCAACTGGTACAACTGATTTATCTACAAAATTGACCAAGTGCTACAGAACAGCACAGACTTTTCCATATTAGTTTTCTATTACCTTTAGACTTGGCTAGCTATTCAGATTTGTCACATACTCTTGCCAGCTGCTATCTATCACCGCCCAAACTAGGTTTTTTTTGTTGAAGTTTTCTTAATTTTCGTTTCCTAACAGTAGAATTAAAATCATATTTTAAAAATATTAAAAAATAGTAAAACTTCATCCTAAATGGAAATTTTCTTTGAACAATTTGGAGCCATTTTTAAGAAAATAGCATTTAAACGCTACTGTAAATTCAAAATCTGAAGGTCCTTTTCACAAAAACCTTTCGAGTTTTTTTCATTTAGAAGTAATTTGAAGCACTTCAATTCACAAATACGAATTGCTGGAAATGTGCATATTAACAGTTAGAGATCTTTTAAAAAAATTACATTTGTGTAATTTTTGAAAGAAGAAGAAGAAAAACAACAACAACAACACTTTACATCATATTAAAGAGTGCAATTAGAATTATCCGTTCGAAGTTTGAAGAAAAAAAATTGGAGTCCTTTATGAGAAAATTGCATTTGAGTGTTTCGAAAATGTGAAATTTTGAGAGAGTTTTTACAGAAAACGGTTGAGTTTTTGAGAAACTTTACACGACATTTAAAGCACATGTACTTCTCAATACAAAAATGTGAACAAATTGCATATTAATGACTGGTCAAAAAAGTAAGAGAGAGAGAGAGAGAGAGAGAGAGAGAAAAAAAAGTAACTTTTGAAAAAACAAAAGATTATAGCAAACTGATGTATATGTTGTTTCATATAGTACATATCTTTGTTATTTTTAAAAATTGTACATATTGCACTGAATATTTTGTGAAAACAACTAAAATTTTCAAAAAATGTATAAGGATATAATATTAACTACATAAGGATATATAATAACCATAATATGTATCCTGTATCCTTCATGAAAAAAATTAATTAAGGACAACAAATTTCACTTGAAGGAAAAATATCTTCAAATTTGTAGTTGTAGGAAGTCGCCGAAAAAATTCAAAATTTTGCAATTTTCGAAAATTCGGAGTAAACCGTGAAAATCGGGCCCATGTCACCTTTATAAGTGTATTTAACTCTATTCTTACTAGAAATTTAAAGAAAAAAATTTGGAGCCCTTTTTGAAAAAAAAATTGAATATGTCCAGGATCTTCCTGTAAAGTACCCTCAAATTGTGATGATCTTCAAAATCTCAAAGTTTTGACTCGAGGCAGATGGACAGGGATTTCTTCAATTTGGAAAAAATCCTATGTATGGGTGTTAGGCGCTAGTGGTGTTGACGGACGGAAGGACGTTTTGAAAAGTACCACTTTTTCGGTATCAGGGGACCCCTAAACCCCATTTCCGTCAACATTGGTTTTCCACAGCATTACATAACTTTCCCCTTTACAAAATTTGGTCAAAATTGTTATCGCTTTTTTTTAACATTTTGAAAATGACCCAGGGGCTTCATGTAAAGTACACCCCAAAATTAAAATATGTTTCAAATTCAAGGGGCCACGAGATCAGTCAAATCGATCGGGGAGTATCAATTTTGGAGAAAATCGGCTGAACGGTTTAGTCGCTAGCGTTGTTCACGGACGGACGGACACGTTTTGCTTTCAATTGTTTTTTCGGTATCAAGGATCCAAAAAACAGGGATTCTGACTGCACCACGTATTAGGAGATTTTTTTTCTTAATTTAGCAACTGTATTTATCCACTGTTTCTTTACCAGGGCCCTGTAATAAGAGTTTTTCTGCCGAAAATCCAGTTTTTTCACACATCATTACATAACTTGTATTTCGGCAGCTGGCAAGAGTATGTGGCAGGTTCGAATAGCTAAGCCAGACCCAAGGAAATAGAAAGCTAATACGGACCATGTCCGTTCCATTCTGTAGCACTAGTTTCATTTAAAATGTTTTTTTGCATATTATGGTTTTACCCTTTGCATTTTGATTGTAGAAATAACACATCAATGGGTAAGACAGAGAGCTTTAGGAAGATTTTAAAAATTAACTTTGGCTATTTTACTTGGAAAACTGAATTAACCAGGTGAATTCTATCAAGGAGACGAAAGCCGTTTTGAGATCAAAAACCAAGTCGTTGGAGCTCGTGCGTCATCTCTGCTCATTATTTACGGTAGTAGAATGATAACGGAAGTCCTTAGAAGTAAAATATAACTAAAATAATATGTAAGGAGATGCAATATTACTGATATTTACACAATTAATTCAATTTTCTTTTTTAAATCAGTTCCAAACGGGAATCTATACTTTAAGTAATGCCTCAAACAATTTTTTGATGGTATTTGAAGGCGGGTATATGTGAACAAGATAGTTTTATACTACTAGTAAAGATGATATTAAAGACCATTTGCCCCATCAATAGTTTCATACATGGAGAAAAATATATATTGAGATGAAAAATGACGAAAGCATAAATGGACTGCCTGGCTTGCCAGCCCGTAAGTTTCGTCTCCTCACACACCTCAGGCCACCGGGACTGCCATGCTGCCGCGTCCAGGGAGCACGTGGGTGCAGGGTGGGCGACACCGCGTGAAGTGGGAGGGAAGGGTGTGAGGCGTTTTTCTAAATTTGACTTTACGACACTCCTATTGTTCCGATTTGCATGATTGACACGATGTTGGATTCTGGAAGCTTGTCGCAACCACGCTTGAAGTTCACATTTTTTAAATAGTTCCCGGAAGTATAGGAAAACGTTTTAAAAGTGAGTTTATGCTTTTTTTTGTTTGTTTTGAAAAAACGCTTCGTAGCGTTTCTTCAGACGTTATTGATAAAGTAAATTTTGATTATTTTGGTACTGTCGCATGGTGGCAGCATATTGAACTAGTGTCGGTACATGTAGCCTTAAATTGGGGTGAACATGACATGTAGAATTAAGTATAAAAATTAGGAACTCCAACAGCACGTGCTTTCTCATATTGGTAAGGGTAAGACAGTATTATAATATAGCAATTTCTGACGAAATTAACTTATCAGCTTTCACTTGTGAAATTCATTACCAATCAAATCACAATAAGTATGAAAACTAATTCTTTTAAACCTAATACATCGACATTTTGACAACCCAAAACTGTGTTCCATAACCATAAGAAACATTGCCCAAAAAATGAGAGAGGAATTCTATGAATTTCAAACTGGGTGCCACGGGATTGCCATTGCCTTACTGTAGCCCCATTATCTCTTGAAAGTCACTTCAGCAAAAGAAACCAGAAATTCAAATGTCCAAATTTGAAGACTTGCAAAAATTACACAAAATTACTCATATTTTCGAAATAATCTACATGACCTTATTTAGAGATCTAATTTTGAATAACAGATTTCATGCAACAAAAATATCTGTTATTAATACTGTACTTTGCTATGTTAATGTTCTGCAAATTTTGAAAATACAGTTCTCTGAAATTGGGACCTACACCATTTTAATAGGTGTATTAGGCTCTATTCAAGAAAAAATTAAATTAAAAAAACTGGAGTCCTTTTGAGAATTTTTTATTGCTTATATTTCACACGCAATTATGCAAAACCTATTCACATTTTCAAAAAATTCTACATGGCCTTATTTAAAAGGGTGTTTGTGATGACCTGAGTTAATAAACGAAAAAATATCTATCTTCAATATTGCAGTTGTAGGAAGAAGACAAAAAACTTTTCAATGTTTGCAGTACACAAAAATTCATGGAGTTCAACAAAAATGCAACTTGCACTATATTTTAAAGTGTCTTTTGCTCTATAAGGGGAAAAAATTTGGAGCCATTTTCAGAAAATTTAGAAATTGAAGTTAAGGCCCTGTGTCCAGTACCCTCCAAAATCAAAAAATCCATTTCAAATTCAAGGAGCGAAGACATCAGCCAACCGATTTAAGATTTGTTGACAATCCTGCCTACTCAGTTAAAGCACGAGCATTGTTCACAGGCAGACATTTTGACATAAACCAATTTTCTGGTATCAAGGACCCACAAAACATGTATTCTAACTACACAAGGGGTTAGAAAGTTATTTACTATATACAGGCACAAGAATTCTTCACTATTTTGGTGCCAGGGATCTACAGAAAGATTTTTCACCTGAAAAACCACCATATTTGGCTGCAGCACTGCATTAGGTTCTTTACACTATGCAAGTAATGTATGAGAAAGTAAAAAGAAACGTTAAATATAGTACAGAGGTATAATACAAAAACAAATAACAATAGTATTAAAACAGTAAAATCAATCGCACTACAAGAAAAGTTAAACCTTCCACAAATGTGCCAATCTGAACTCCTGAATTCTCAATAGAATAAGGAAACCACTACAACAAACTGACAATAATCTAACAACAACGAAATTAGTAAAACTTATAGAAATATTCAAAACACAAATTTTTGCTCTCCTGAATTTCTGTTAATTCAGTATCTAGCAGACTGACAGAGATGCAGCGTAAGCACAACTGCCAATACTTTGAGCTTCATGCTGCAACCTTCCCCAGGTAATGTTTCTTCTTACGTAAATATATTTCCCCCCTTCAACAAATGTTAACATTTAGCAACTTAATACACATCGATAACCTGCCTTTCCTAAAAAGTAAACTCTCTGAAACTAAAAAAATAGGTTGTGTAACTTCTTTTCATCGTAACTAGATTTCTGAGAAACATTCTTTTAAAATTTGTTTTAACATTCTTTTAAAATTTGTTTAAAGTTTTTAATATTTAGTTCCTAAAGTTTCACTGAAATTCATTTCATGGTTCAGCACGAATGCATGCTGGAAACAAGCGTATATCTCATGACAATATATTAGGAGTGGTATTAGTGCTCTTAACAGAATTATGACTAGAACTTAAAAGTACAGCCATGCTATGGCAGGAAAACAGTATCAGGGAATATATTAATCAGATTCCACTATTGTTTTATATTGACAACTTGTCTGGCCAGATGTATAAACAATGATCTCTATGCTTCTGTTGAATTTAGTTCTTTACAAGTCCTTCTAACAAAATCAATCATGTTGAATTATATAACTATTTTATACGTTCATTTAATGTCATTTTGCAATCAAAAATGACTCCTAGATCTTTTATCGTTTAATAGTAAATAAATGTCTCGCATTGATGGAGAAGATGTCATCAAAAAAAGTTCTAACATGACAAAATGTAAATGAAACCCATTCTTCTGGGTTTAAAAAGACATTGTTATCTTCATGTGAGTATTGAAGATCTAAAATATCACAGAGATAATAGATTAAACATTTTTTAAGTCATTTACAAACAACAAAACTTTTTTTTTTAATTTAAGCTTAGATCTTTTATAAACCTTATGAACATAAGTGGTCCAAGGTGAGAACCCTGGGGTACACCAGAAAGTACTTAAAAGTATTGTATGATTGACAGGGTCTAAAACTTTACTGCAATCAGTATATATGTTATTGACTTGATATTTCTTTTTTACTGAATTTAAAATATAAGGAGTGTGTGTAAATCGATGTTTCTAACTGTGAATTCATACTGATTTGCCGAGATAAAAGAGAAAATGACATTTTTAATCTGATCCTTAATAATTGACTCTAATATTTGTAATGAATTTTCATCAACATAATTTAATATTTAATCAAATAGTTGAGAAATGCAATGCAAACAAGAATTTTTTTATAAAGAACATAGAATTTGCAAGTTTCAGGTAAAAATTCAAGGCTTTTTTCTGGCTTCATAAATACAAGCTTTTTATGAATTCAAGTTTCCCTAGACATTAAGGGTCAATTCCCTGAACATGCTTCCAAAGTAATGAATATTTTATGCAGTATTTTACAACAAAAAATGTATAACAAATATACACAAAGCCTATAAAACTGAATTATCTTACCAGCTGCTGGTGAGCCAGTGTCTGCTTCATCAGGACCATCTTAATGCTCTGTTCCATTGCATATTTCTTGGCTCTAGTAACTGCATCTTGTTGATCAGATGAGAGTTTTGGAAGACCTGCACCCAGCAAGCCTGGAATAGATGTATTTCTAGCTCCAGGACCTACAGCACAAATTTTTCATTTTCATTTTTTATTTTGCAAACACCTAAAACTGAAATAGCCTCATAAACATGCCTACTGGAAATCTATTCTTACCTGCCACAAGGGCACCATTTTGAACCAGGTTGTAAATAGGACCTGGTAAATAATCAGTAGGGGCAGATCCACCATCTCCTATAACAGATGGAAATTGCAGTTACTAAACAAATCCAACTCTAAACTGGACATGCAAGCAGGACCGCCAGCAAGCAATTGATCTGACACCTAACTTCAACTCAGGATGTTCTCATTGGAATCAAACACTCTTGAAAGCATTGGGGACAGAAAAAGGCATGAAACTGGAACAAGTTAAGAGTATTCACAAGAAACACAGCTTTATAATTGAAAGAAATAGAAAATTTCATATTACAATACATGAAGGATATGCCAAATTTCAGTCAAAGTTATTGGCATCCAATTAAAGAAACAAAAAAGTCACTGCATGCTACATGAAAGATTAATACACCTTCTTCTGCAGTAAGTTATCTATCAATACAAAACAAAACAAAGCTTATGGTATATTGATATTGGAAAGTTATACAAGTTCCCAATGCCATCAAGATTAACATTCCTGTAAAGTCACGAAAAGCCAAAAATATGTGTGTGCACTCCTTAAGTCAACCATTCATTACACAACAAACAATTTGTATAATTCACTGAAACTGTTCAGAAAATTGCTTGTTGGGGAAATATTTCAAGCCAGCATGTTCAGTACTCTTCACAAAAAAAAAAGAACAGGAGGATCAATCAAGGCAACACCCAACTATAAAGAACTGATAAGAGGTATCAAAGGACATAGGAAATGGAAAGAGGGCAGGAAGTCAAATAATAGTACCAAACCATATTAGCCTCAGATATCATCAAATTAAATCTTTTAACTCTTTCAAGAAGCAAACCATGATTATCTTTATGAGCAAAAGGATCCTATACTTACACAAAATCTGTCTGAATATCACAACAATTCAGAAATGTAACATTTACTGAGGCTAAGACAGTTTAGCAATCAAAGAGTGGTGACACGAGGCTAAAGTTGACCTTTACCGCGGGGGGGTAGCAGGCGTTCAGGGTCATGTTGCCCCCTGATTGGTTCGCCCACTCCGCTGAAAACACCAGGGCTAGGCTAGGCGCAACTCTACCCATGGAACAACACAGAAAAAAGAGGAAAGAAATCAAGAAAACCAAATGGACACATGTCATCAAGTCACGGCAATTAAATCTCGCATGCTAGAATGAAACTGGAGTTTTATGTCAGTTTATTATGATGCAGCCATCTCCAGCACAAGAATTTAGCTGTCTTTTATCAAAAGTAGCTATAAATGTATGTTACGTCAATAAAAATTATAAACTCCTGAAACAACACCTACCACAAAACAATTAAAACTTTAATAAAATATCAGGGCACGTGAAATTGCACTACAATAATTCCATAATTTATTCTGATTATATTGCCAATAACTCAATTAAGTCAGATTTAATTTGAGAACTCTATAAACTTGCTCATTTCACTTGACTGTTATGCCACAAGATATTGTTTCTGGAAAAGCAAATTAAATCTAACTTTAAAATCAAATTTGCTCATACGATGAAAGAATTTGATGATTTTATAACAGGTATTTCACGTCACCTTTAGCTACCTTCACTGTATGAGCAGGAGAAAGGTGTGAAGTCAACTATGAAGCTGCTAACAGAAAACACTATCCATTATTTCAGGACTGAAAACATACATGCCCCAAAAATCTCACAATTTATGTTCAAAAATTTTCAAATTCATTATCAAACCTCAATGCTATCCTTCACATTATCACACAAAAAGCATTCAACAACAATCATCAAGTGCTACCCACATACATTGAGATCTGAATTATTCTACTTGCTAAAAAAAACCACATCCATACAATCATCAACCACTTTCTAACCAGACACTAAATTTTAAAACACTGTTTTTAAAATTTTCCTTTTGCAACAATTAATTTTGAATACAATTTTTTTAAAGTAACTAACAATGTTTATAAGCTCTGATAATTAAAACAAAAACAATCAATTCAACACAAAATGAAACAGTTTGGTCAAGGGATACATTGCACACAGTTACAATGAAAATATTTCTCAAAATTAGGTTTTCTTTTGTAATTTGTTTCTTCAAACTTGGAATACAAAACAAGTGTATGAGAAAAGAAAAAATTTCCTCATAAAAATACCAAAAATTCAATGTTGTCCATTACTCAAAAGATTATTCTGCTTCCCAATCGTCTATTATAAATACAATTTAGAATATTGTAAAAACAATTGTCTCGTCTCAATTTCCAAGCACTTACTAAGTAACACACATTAAAAAAAAGTTGCCAAATTAGTATCTGGTTCTTGTTTAACACACACACACACTCAAAAACTTTCACAAAACTAAAATATCATACATTTCATGAATTATTTCCATGGAAGTTTCTGCTTCAATCAAATGTGATATTAAACAGCACACTTAGAAACTTCCATAGACAAACTGTTCTGATGACTACAGTGATCCTTTGGAATCTCTCAACAACCATGTTGAAGTTACAAAAAAATATTTTAACTATAGTCAACAAAAAAGTTATCTATAAAATCTACATTGTGTCTACATGTTCTTCCTGATCTCTGAGAATCATCATTCTGTGGCTCATATCTTGTTCATGTCCTAACATCTTTACCTTAACCACAATCTGCAAATATAACAAAAAAATACTTTCAATCACAATAATATCACTAACCAAGTACATTCACTAACTTAATTACTAACAAAATCATATTTGCTTCCCACACCAGATTTATTTACGAACATTTGAGAATTTACACAAATTGCATTTTTGAAGATAATGCAAAAATCACAAAACAAAAAATAATTCTTAGCACCATGAGTACTTATCAAGTGTGAGAAACAGTAAAATCTAATTATATATCCTTTCAATTGCTATAAAACAAGCATTATATTGCATATTATCGTCTTAGTAGTGGTGGTGGTGGTGGTGGTGGTGGTAGTAGTAATGGTGGTGGTAGTAGTCCCAGCAGTAGTAGTACTAGTACTAGTAGTAGTAGTAGTAGTAGTAGTAGTAGTAGTAGTAGTAGTAGTAGTAGCAGCAGCAGAGTAATAATTATAGCAGTAGATAAGAGGCAGCAGGACATGTAATAGTTGGGGGGTGGAGGGTGACAGTAACATATGCTTGTAAGGTTGGTCCATCTGTAAAAATTTGTTATAGTGTGGTTTTCTAATTAAACTACCAAACAAATAGGTCAGCTGCAAAAATTCTGCATTTTTTTAAATTTCTGATGACAATAACAGGCTTTTTAGACAAGGAGGGTAATTTGGGAAACCAACATGCAAGAAAGACTGAAAAAGCTCCATTTAACTCTACACTGCAAAGGTTGAGATGCCACAACACACTCATCCATGCCCAGGTAGGATTCAAATCAGCACCCCTTCTGCCCAAGACCACCACAGCGCTCCCGCCTTAGAGATCTCGGCAGTCTGGGCCAGCTTGAAACAGCAGTAACAATAGTAGTAGATAGTAATAGTAGCCAGCAGTAGTAGCAAACAATAGAGGATAGGACCCGTAGTAATAACAAAAGTGAAAAGTGGTAGTAGCAGCAGCTGCAGCGGCAGCGGCAGTAACAGTAGTAGTAGTAATAGTAGTGGTGGTGGTGGTGGTAGTAGTAGTAGCGGCAGTAGTAGTAGTGGTGGTGGCGGTGGTGGTAGTAATAGTAGTAGTCGTGGTAGTAGTAGCGACAGTAGTAGTAGTAGTAGTAGTAGTAGTAGTAGTAGTAGTAGTAGTAGTAGTAGTACAGGATAAACTGCTGAATTAGAACTCTGACATACTCTAAGACTTACCATGGCTTGGTCTAGATTAGGTACTAAATAAAAAAAATTAACTGATAGCAATTGCCCCTATATAAAAATTGTATCCTATAAATCTGCACTCTATTTCAAAGTCACTGACTTGGTTATCAGATAATAAAATCATTCAAAAGACCAACACTGCTGATACGTGCCTTATCCACAAGCAATTTGAAATAAGTTAGCTAATTAACTACAGGCAATACAACTCAAAATTCCTGAGCACTGTTTGGGCCACATTACTACTTTACATTAAAAAATTGAATGCTTACATTCTAATGAGACTGATTATTCTGAAGCTAAAACGTATACCTCAGGGCAATGGCATTTCTCACTAACTACACTACTTTTTGGTAACATTTATACTAAAAATTGTGTTTGCATTAGAATTTAAAAGACCATTTAATTCTAATCAGTTAAAATGCTTGTGCTCATTTGCCTGCATGTGACCAAAATTGTGTAACTACAAAATTTGTATCTTCCACAGTACATTACAATTTTCCCCAACAACTCTAGTACTGTCAATTTCAAACTCTCATTACTTCAAATATTGTCTTAATGTGACAACAAAGTTGTGAAAATGTTGTATCATGAATTCCAAGTTTCAAAATGAACCATTAACGAAGAGCTTTCTTTAAAAAAAAATTAAAATTTCCATTCCCCTCTAAAACCCATCCCCTTTTGTGTTTAACACAGAGAAAGGTGAGGTCACAATTCTCCACTGGTAGTTAACATAGTGGATAGCTTGATATTGGCTTCACAGTAATCCTGTAACAACTCAGAAACAGAGAGAGACGTTTTGTATTAGTACAGATACACGCTCTTCGAGTTTTTATGTCCGCTACTTACAAATCAAACAGTGCATCACTGACTTATTCCATGAAATCCATTTTAAAATAGTACTGCTTTAAAAATCATTGAACTATCTACCCATTTTGGAATACGTCCCCATTGCTAAGAAACTTCATTAACGGCTTCCTTTCAAAAATGCAAAAGTAAGTATGATATCCATACCTTCCACCTTAACCTTCTTCACAGGTGGTTCATTATTTTCCTGTGCAGGAGACACTGGAGGTTCTGGGTCAGTAGTCCCAGGAGGAGGCGGTGGAGGTTGAGGAGTAGGCTATGAAACAAATTTAATAATTAACTAGATTAGAATAATTTTTCTGAACATTTACTCAATTAATATTTATTCTACAATTCTTAATTACATATCCTGTAATATTTTACTTCATGAAGGCAAGTTCAATCATGTTATGATCGATTTGTTTGTTGTTGTTGTTTTTTTTTACACACATTTTCAGCTATGATCTACTTCCGAATTAAAAAACCCGTTTTTGCTTTTCAGAGACCTTTTTAATGAAAATATTTAATTATCTCACTATTCAAGGCAGCTGTGACGCTTATTCACTCGCCTTATTCACAAACAAATTCCAGAAAATAAAGAGAAAAATCAATAAGTAGCGGGAAACCAGTAATGTGTGGTGGGGGTAGCAAGAGAAAAAGGCACCCCGCAAAATGGCGAAAGACGCAACGCCGACAATGAATATTCTTTGCGATAATGCTAAATCCTTAACAAAGTAAACATTGAATATTTGCCTCAGTAAAATGAATTACTTCAACCCTGAGTAAACACCATAATAACTGAGGGGTAAGAATACTAGCAAGAAGTATCTTCATAACAAAACATCAACGTGTCGAAGTCTACTCACCGCAGACACTGTTCCATTCATAGATGAAAAATTAGCAGTTGCAGCCATACCAAAAGAACATTACAGTAAACAAGTCTCCAGTCAAATCATATTTCATAAATCCATCATTTTACACAAACACGTTATGAATTAAATTTCTCTTCACAACGAAGGTAACGTTGAACCGGAAACAACCAAGCGTCCCAAGACTTCTCGTCCAAGGTGAGAGCCGACTAACGTTGTCCCGTTCTGGAGGTTGGTGGTACCTAAAAAGTCAATACACGAACCAGCAATGATTTTGCCACCGAAATTAAAAAGAATGGCGTTGATTACAGTGAGAATCATAAATAAAGTCGGAAATACCCCCAAATTTGTCTCCCATTTTATTCAATGTAGTAAATTACCAAATATTGTGTCATCCAATTTTAAGGCAAAGAGAAAATATAGTGTGGTATACTTCCCGTGAAGTTCGTAGACTTTTCCGACAAAGTCCAGATCAGGTCCGTTCAGCCAGGGGCTTGAAGTGTTGTCTGTCGTATAGGCTTTTGAAAGCATGTAAATATTTCGTACTTGAATTTAAAATAGCCTGTTTTTCCATCAATAAACAACTTGTCTTAATATTTGGACAACTGAAGGAAAATCATTGAATTGAATTAATCACATCGCCTACAGCAATTTGCATTCTTCCTTTATTTACCTTTCATTGATAAAATGAACTGACGATTCAACACAAACGAAATGGATTTATTACTTATCATAAGTGCAGCGTCTAGCTTGGTTGTCCTTATATGTATGCTTTTTCTCCTCAAACAGAGACAATCAAAAGGTATGGTGCATTAGGGCATATGGTTACTTTCTAACTGGTAGATATATATTTTATGTGTTCTGATTTCTTTTAGAACCAAATGGTCTACCCGCCCAACAAATAAGAGCACAAGAAGCTGCAAGGCCCAGACGAGTAGTTGCTGCTGCTCGTAATCAAAGGGCTAGATTGAGGGCAGCAGGTACTTAATATATTGTATGAAGTGGATTCAGAAATTTGTATCATAATTCACATCAAACTATTAAATCAAAAGGCTGAAGACAATGGCCACATCTGTGTCCACACAGATTTTGGAGCAACCTAAACTTGGTCTAAAGAGGAACATGACTGCTTTGTTTAAGATTTTCTAAATTAGATGTCATAAAAACTACTGCATGTAATTAGTAGTCATTTTCCTTTTTGACTTAAATACATACACAAGCATTTCAAAAAGGTTGATCGGAAGTTGACGGTGCCCCTTCAGTAAATATGTCAACAGAATGCTGCAGTTCACTTCGCAACTCCCAGGCGGGCCTCACCTTGATCCATGTTTCGAAAATCATGCGAAATTGCCCTAAATCTGAGGGCGACTTTTCATTTCAGCTTTTTTTAAGGAGTTTGTCAGGCTCCTGCGCGACCGGCGTGGGCGGCGCCGGTCTTCGGACAGGACGTCCGTGAGAATTTTTTCTCTTTCCCATCTTCCGGGGCTCTCTCTGTCATTCCCGCTAAGCATCACAGGTCTGACTTTGGCTCCTGTGCCCTTCACCGTTTTTCCGGGCTCTCCACTCGTCTCTGAGGCAGCGCCCCAGTTTCGTGTGAAAGAAACGGGCACCGTCAACTTCTGATTTACCTTATTGATTCTGATTTAAATTATTGTCATTGTATTTGAAGGACCCCAGCATCATGATTCTGAAGAAGATGAAGATGAAGAGCCAAAAATTGACATTTCCGATAAAGTGGGAGCTAAGAAACGAGCTAAATTAGAAGCAAAAGCAGAACGAAAAGCTCAGCGAGAAGTAAGTATTAGAAAATTTGTTTGACTTTCTTAACCTTCAGGAGTATAATAAAAGTAATTTCTGTAAATAGGCAGAAGCTCAAGCAAGAGAAGATAAAAAAAGACGACAAGAACAGGAAGAGGAAGAAAGACTAAAGGCTGAAGAAATTGCTCAAAAAGAAAAGGAAAAACAAGAGGAGGAAGAAAGAAAATTACGAGAGGAGAAAGAACGCCAGGAAAATGAGGAATACTTAAAGCTGAAAGCTTGTTTCAGTGTTGAAGAAGAGGGTTTTGAGGAAGAAAACATTGAAAATTCAGAGGACAATCTCCTACAGGAGTTTATTAATTATATCAAGGTCAGAAATTTAAAAATTTTTTTTGGTCATTTAGTGAACATTTTTGTATTTTTGCTTTTCTCTTATGTTTTTAATAAAAATGTTTTTTAACAGAAAACTAAAGTGGTGGTTTTAGAAGATCTTGCTGTCACTTTTAAACTGAAAACTCAAAATGTTATTGACCGAATTCAAGAACTTCAAAAAGAAGGTTCACTCACTGGTAAGCACTCACTTGTGTGCTTTAGCCATCTCCCCGTCCTTTTGTTTATTTATACAATTAATTATTTATTTGCTTTTAGGAGTTATTGATGACAGAGGAAAATTCATTTATATTTCGGAGGAAGAGTTAACAGCTGTAGCCAAATTTGTGAAGCAGCGTGGCAGAGTATCTATTTCTGAACTAGCAGAGTCCAGCAATCAACTTATCAATTTAAATCCTGATGTTTCTGTAGCTTTGAAAGCCCAATTGTGATTACATGAAATATATTTTTATTATTCAATTGTAAAACTTCTTTCATTCAGAAATTCTTGATTGCATATTTTCTAAAGAATATAACCATAAAAAATTAACCTTATTGGTTGCCCAGAAAGCAGAATTTTGAATGGGGCTGAGGGTGATAAAGAGAAGATTTGTTTCAAGGTGGTTTCCATTATGTTGATGTTTAAACAAATTATCATAATTTCCTGATAATAAATATATGTTACTTTACAAAGAAATTTTTTTTTATGACTACACAATTATAAGTTAAAACTGGTAACATGTTATGTACATTCAATAATGAACTTCATATGTATTTAAAATGAAAAATAGGGAGAACATGTCTTGTTTGAATTGAGAATGAGAGAAATGACGTTCAAAAATGATCTGCGTCTGGAGTTTACTTGGAGTGTCTAAATATTTAGTGTTAATTTAGTACAATAATTTTTGGAGTATTCAAAGTTTAAGACTTGGTGAAAATGCTTAACAAAAATGTTTAGCTTGAAAAATTACTATGAACAAGCGTGAAAAGCTAGTTTTTGAATATACAGAAAATTAAATTACTTTCATAAGCAGTTATTGATACTGACAAGTTATTTTAAAATCACAATAATCAACTGATAGTTTTAAATTTGATTTTTTTATGCAGAAAAGTTAACTCACATAACTGTTCAGACACTTGAATAGATATATAAACAAATATGCACAGTAAATAATGTTCAAACGGAAAAATATGTAAAAAAAATAACACAGTAAGAGAGTTCAATATCTTGTAGCCATCCTCTCTTGCTTGAACACTTTCTTCAGTATATTTGGTACACTTTGTACCGAGTTTTTGGGAATAAGAAGGACAAATGTTTCTCCATTTATGTTAAATTATTTCCTTTAACTTTTGTTTGGAACGAATTGAGTATTTTCTTATTTTCTTTTCCAATTTTTCCCAAACATGTTCTCAATCAGCAAGGTGCGATGACTGAGGGGATGGATGAAGCACCTTTGGGGAGTTGTACAGCAGCCAAAGTTTTAACAACTTGCGACTTGTGAGAGGGATCATTATCCTGATAAAAATAAAATCTGTCAAGAATACGAAGATTTTCAGCACTTTGTTTTAATTTTATTTTTTAAAAATTGGGAAGATAGTCGAACCCGTTCATCCTTTGCTCTGCGAACACACGTTCACCGCATTATTATACCAATGTGAACTTTCGACCAAACAAGTAACAATGGAATTTCTTCACTCCAAAGGTTATAGATTTATTTATTTTATTTTTATTTTATTTACGTCAAAAACAGTTAAAAACTGCGTATGACGAGCTATGGGGAGAAATGAATTTTGTGCACGTTTTCATAATTCTGTGGTCTCTATCCTAAACCATATTCTAGTCGAATTTTGAATACAGAAAAGAGAGGTTTTTTTTTCGAGTTTTGTTGACAAAATATTCGCTCCTATATAATAAAATATATTTTCAAAGGTAAATTAGCTATAAATTCCTGCCCTGAACCCTCATGTTCTTCATGAAAGAATAATACTTTTTGCCGCGATAATATGAAAAACGATAATTTGAATAACTATATTTCCCACTGAAATTCAGAAGACGTGCACAAATAATGAAGTTACATTAGATCCGGCGCGCATGCATACATAGTGTCTCACAAAACTATTCAGACATTTATTAATTTAACCAAAATTTGCTTTAATTTTCCTCAGAAAACCACATAACCATTCGTTAGGGCAAATTTGAAAGAATAGAATGTTCTTATGCACCTAAACATTATAAATACTTTCAAACACGAAGTCTACACTGTATACTGCGATTTTTCTAAGAAGAGCTCTCAAGATAACTCAAATCCCATCTTCGCGATGGAATATGTCACGGCATTTCGCGTCTTTCTCAGTCGTTCCGCTAGATTTCGCACAATCGCGACCGTATGAAGCAGTGCTTGCGATCATGCGACTTCTACCGGCAAGACCGAGTAAAGACGCGAAATGCCGTGACATATTCCATCGCGAAGATGGGATTTGAGTTATCTTCAGAGCTCTTCTTAGAAAAATCGCAGTATAGTCTGTAGACTTCGTGCTTTCAAAAATATGCATTTGTTTCATTAAAAGGAAAATGAATCGCCAATGCAGAGACCACGAAGTCTACAGGACTCTATAGTCTGCCACGGTGTCTATACTGCGATTTTTGTAGGAAGAGCTCTCAAGGCCACTCAAATCCCATCTTCGCGATGGAATATGTCACGGCATTTGGCGTCTTTTCTCGGTCTTGCCGGTAGAAGTCGCATGATCGCAAGCACTGCTTCATACGGTCGCGATCGTGCGAAATCTAGCGGAACGACTGTGAATGACACGAAATGCCGTGACATATTCCATCGCGAAGATGGGATTTGAGTGGCCTTGAGAGCTAGCTCTTCCTACAAAAATCGCAGTATAGAGACCTTCAGCCCTTGCTGCAAATTCAAGGCCACCTGTCAGTCGATGAACCAGATGCATGGTAAGCATGGTAACCTAAACATTTAAGCGAAATTATTCGCTGGGGAAAGAACAACACTTTTGAGCAGCGTCAGCTGGTTATTTACCATCATGCAAAGTGCTAATCATGCCGAAAATTTTGAAAAATGCTATCAATGAAGAGCGCGCAGTGAGTGTCACGGTACATCAATGAATTAAACTGCAACCGGGAGGAGAACTCCCGATGACATTTTCTGATCGAGAAGAGAATCTCGTAGTGAAAATAATAAAAAAGGATCCTCATATTAATGCACCAAAAATTACTCCACAGTTATAAATTGGGATTGGCAAGAAAGTAAATCCCGAAATCGTGCGAAGGGTATTAATGAGGCCCAATTTCAATAGCCGCGCTGCCAAAAGAAAGCCTATTGTAAATAAAGCGAAACGACGAAGGAAAGGGTTTGCTAAATAACACAGAAAAATATGAAGATTAGTGGAATAGAGTAATATTTGTTGACAAATCGAAAATGAACATCTGTGGATCCGATGGAAAAATTCGGATGTGTAGGAGACTAAATTAAGCGCTGGAAAGAGAAAACATGTAAGCAATCATGAAGCATGGAGGAGGAAAGGTAATGGTGTGGGTGTGTATGTCAGCAAATACTATAAAGACAATACAGGACACTTCGCGATATATCGAGAAACATCCATCTGGTGGCAGAACCTGGTAATAACTCGTACACCCTAACCTCAATGCTCTGTTGGTGTTAGTTGTCTGCTTGATTTCTTTTCATTTTATTGTCTTTCTGGTCGATTTCTGGAAAACATATTTTACAATACTGTTCTTTACATCATTCTACGTATGGCAGGAAAGAATTCTGTAGTTTTTGGCTTTATTGTAAAATACAGCAGAACTCGCGTTCGTTCTTCACATTTCCTCATGATAAAAACAGGTAAAAATTGAAAGAATCTTGAACATGAATGAAGCTAGTTTAATACAATTTGATTAGATTAAAAAATATTTGTTTATTCAGTAATAATCATACTGACATTTCTATTTGGCGCTACATTACCAGGTTCTGACACTAGGATCGCTAGTGGGAACTTGTTTCCATCGGTTGCGTGGAAGAACGGGGAAGTGTCCTGTATTGTCTTTATAGTATTTGATTTCAGTCAATGCTATACTTAGGATTTTATTTCTTGGCGCGTGGGGGCGTGTCTTCACGATGGAATATCTCACGGTATTTCGCGTCGTTCTCAGTCGTGCCGCTGGGAGTCGCATGATCGTGATTTTATCAAGCAGTGCTGACGATCATGCGACTCCTAGCGGCACAATCGAGAACGACGCGAAATACCGTGAGATATTCCATTCTGACAACAGGCCCTCATGCGCCAAGAAATAAAAATCCAAGTACAATTTCCTATTGCGGAATCTGCTACCATAAACAATCTATCCTTGCTTGACTATAGAAAACAAAAAAAATGACCATCTTATTTCTGGATGTCAGAGATACTTCTGTGATCACGGAGTAAAAGTTCTTAAGTCAATTTTTGGCGAAATTGGATTAACCTTTAATTGGTATCGCGGTCTGACATATCGCGCCGACAAGTTGACACTTGCAACAATAACAGATTGTTGTGTGACGTCCAGTCTGACGTACTGACATCCAGCGTCTCAGTACCTTCCGTCTTAGTGTAGATCTATCTCTGAACAAAGTTAGAGCTTCACTAGTGGTTTCTTTTTAGAATTACGTAATATTTTTGTGCGATGCGGTATGAGATACCACCGATACCAATTGCGTTAAGTATTTTTTCTCCAAGTGATACCAAAACTACGAGATAACATAATTAAGAAGATCGTGATTCTGAAACCGAACACGAGCATGAGAATGAACATTAAAATGAAAATGATTCAAATACTACCAACAATGAACGCATTTATTATGAAAAAATGCTTAAAGTGGTGTGCCCACCCTCCCTTGATTATTTGGTGCTTCTGGGCTGTCGTTTGTCCCGTAAGTGTAGTGAATGATTTACACGGAATGCGTCTGTGATCTTCCACGGCTGGATAGTGAGATCCGGCGCCGACCTACACGCAGACTAGGGGTTTTCCCCAACAAAGTATCTCCCACTAGTGGAGTACTGCCATAGCTTAGTTCCCGACTGGTTTCCGTAGTGTGGTTTATGAGTGTGTGTGTGTAAGTAAGGGGAGAAGATAGGACAAGGAAGAGGAAAGAAGGAGCGAGCGGACCGTGGTCCGTTTGTTAGAGAACTGCACAGGCATTAGCTTGGCGTTCATCGAAGAAACCACGGAAAACTACCCACCATAGCAGCTGACCGTGAGAATTCTCCTCCGGAAAGCGGCTGAATTCGTCCTAGCTATCTAGCTAGTGTCGAAAATCCTGTGAACCGTCAGGACTCGAACGCCCGTTCAGAGGCACTGCAGTAATATAAATTGAAGCCCTGTGTCACCTCAGCCGGTCGTTTCTTAATATTGTCTCACCCACCCCGTGATATTCCACTACACTCGTTCTCACTCCGCCCATTGACTAATTCGCTTTCGATGAGACTTACCCTGGTTCCCCAATGTGTGTGTCGTGATCACGGTGTAAGATATCTTACCCCCAATCAAGGACAGGTCAGACCATGGTGTAAGATATCTTGCTCCCAATCTTGCTCCAAAAGTCCGCGGGTAGGGGTCCGACTAGTGAGTTAGCGGGCGAGCCGGAGTAACCAGGAGCTTAACGCCGCCTGCTCACTGAACCCACCTCGGAGTTATTGACATGAGTACCATGAGAAACTAGGGCCCAGGTGGACGTTTCCAGCGTCCACTAAGAACCTCAGACTTTCCGGCCGTCGGTTCCCCCACGCAGGGACTTCTTTGAACCAGTGATGTGCATTCAACTCCAGCTGGGGGAAGCAAGAATGAGAATTGAACGAATTTTGAGAATTAAAATTACACGTATGTTTCATAATAAAAAAAACATTGCACGCTCTGTACATTACTGCAATCTTTGCGGCTGCCCACTGCGCCTGAACTGCTCTGACCCCAGCGCTGAAATCTACGCTGGGGACGAGAGGTGCGCAAGCATCTATACTGTAACCGCTAATTGTCGATTACATTTGAAACCAAGAAGAAAATAGAAGAGAAAACCCGACACCATATTATCAACTAATAGTTTCTCTGGTGGCGTAGAGATGGCGACAGCCAGGAGATTCATTTCAGAATTCACTCTGATAGTAACCAATCAGAAACTTTTGGGGAACAAACGGAAACGGCATGAACTGATGTCGAGAGAATTCATTCTATTCTAGTTGGAGTCGCCGAGGTGAACAGTCAAAAGAATTCGCTTCTTATCGTGTTTGAGCCGCCGAGGTGAACAGTTAACTATTTTGTGCACGACATAGACGACGAGTGATACGTAGTAGGCTACGACGTATAAGAAAGTCTGTATTAATTTTGGAAATCTCATTCTGGAAATTTATTTATTGAATCTCAAGAATTATAAGAACTCTGTTTGATATTACAACTAGTTTGGCTTGTTACCATTACGAAGTCATAATTGGAAGCTCTCAACTTACATTCTTATGCGACCATCATCTTGGAGTGACCGATGGTAAAACGTCGCTAAGCAATGAGAGACGGCGCTCGGGGGCATCCCATTTTTCAACGCGGCAGGCAACACGGAGCGGTGCAGAAATCCAGCGACCTTGGAGGCGTGGACGCCGTTTTGCAGCCGGCTACGCAGCGCAGAGTAAAGGGAGGTACCGGCCGTGAGTTGAACAAATACCGAAAGAACTTTCACGAAATTTCAAATTAGAATTTCACAGAACAGTTGTCTTGGTAATTAGTCGAGACATTTCTTTTTCTCATAAAGTCGTAATTAGAACCAGATTCACATATTTCTTGTGAATAATGTAAAAATTGTGTTCTTACATAAAACTGTTTAACTGAATTCACGTACAATTGATTTAAGAGTATAAATAACACTTAGCAAAAATGAGCTGTATGAAATACTGAATGGGAGAAAAGCCGTCCGACTATTTATTTCATAATTGCATTTGAAGGACTGGCTAAAGACTTTGTTAAACGAATTTTTTTTATACTGAAAGGCTAAGGATGAGCCAAATTCCAATTGTGAGAATTAAGTGTTATATTATTAATTGATTCAAAGGTGTTAAAAAATTTGGAACATTGTATGTGTATGTATTTCTTTTTCAGGATCATAATTTGAATTGTATTTCGTGTGTTTTATTAATGATTTTTGTTATGTAAAGTTTATCTCTGTGTGTGTAAGTTATTATTTGAAAACAAGGGATCAAAGTTAAGATTGCATTAGAAAATCATAACTGCAGTTTAGGTAGGATAGGTAGCTACCAGAATTTAATAGGAAAAATATTGAGAACATAGGTAAAATTTGTAAATACAGTTGTAGATTATATTTCATTCATCAGAATATACGTTCAATATTATTTCAAACTAATGAACTGTGTATACTTGTTAATTGGTAATTAGTTGAACCATGACGAACCCATCCCTGACATGGAATTTTACCTTTCATTAGAAATACTCCCAGATGTGCGTGACGGTGTAGAAGCATGTCACAGAATAAGTAAATTAAAGATTTACTTTGGTAACCAAGTACACAAAGAGAAAGCGGTTACAATACTGCGATTTTCATAACTGCTTCTGACAGGAATCAGCTATTGACGGTTTCATCCAATCGGAAGCTTGTACGTCACCATAGTGACGGCACTGTGGCAACATACAAGCTCCCGATTGAATGGCAGCGAAACAGCTTATTCCTGTCAGACGCAGAGATAAGAAAATCACACAATAATCCAATGGGCGAGAGACAGGCGGGGTTCGGAGGGCAGCCGCAGCTGTTAGTGTATTAAAGTGAGCTAGCTGGGGATGGATGACGTTTCTCTCCCACTGCTTCAAGCCCAGGCCTCGCCTGGGTCACCGTGCTTGCGAACGTGGTTACTCTTAAGCCAGTGCCACAATGCAAAATTATTTAAAATGGCATGTTTTGTTAGTATAAATTACCGTATCATTGGTGGAGTAGCTTATAACTTATAAAATGATTATGGTGCACACATTTCTCTCTCGCTGTAATGAGAGTGAACCACAATGTTCAGTAGAGATTTTATTAATTCTTCTGAGGAAGGACGTCCTGATTCACATGTGATCAGAATTTTTGAATAGCACAGCTTACTCTCCGAGAATCAGTGTGTGTCGCTGTACGTGGCACGGCAGTGCATGACGCAGTGGTAATCCATTGTAGCGTTTGTGATGTATGGTCGTGTTTACCCGTAATTTCGTGAGGATTTGTGGTAACTTTGCAGTATAGTAATAGGTACTTTTTACTTTCCCGTATACATACGTATATACGGAGTAATATACATACTATAGGGAAAGTTGTAATGTAATACTGTTGTATGTAATATGTAATAATGTTATATACTGTTGTATGTAATACTGCGCGAAAAACGGCGAATTTTCGGCAGAAAAAAATCATTGCCGGTCCATGATAACGAAAAATGGATAAATCCAGTTGCTAAATTAAGAAAAAATCCCCTAACACGTGGTGTAGCCAGAATCCTTCTTTTGTGGGCCCTTGATACCGAAAAACTAATAGAAAGTAAAACGTCTGTCAGTGAACATCACTACCGCCTAAACCAAACGTATGATTTTTTTCAAATTGAACAAACCCTCGACGACCTCGCACTATTCGAAGCTTTGAGATTTTGAAAAACTTTCTTCACAGTTTGGGGATACTTTACATGAAGCCCCCCGGACATTTCCAACATTTTCTCAAAAACGGCTCCAAATTTTTTCTTTAAATTTCTTGTGAAAATAGAGGAAAATATACTTATAAATGTGTCTTAGGTCCGATTTTCATGGTTAGCTCTGAATTTTCAAAAATTGCAAAAGTTTGAATTTTTTCGGCGTCTTCATACAACTACAAAATTTGACAGAGATTCTTCCTTCTTGTACAATTGTTCTCCATACTGGGTTCTGTAATTAAAGTCACGTACAATGTTTTAAAAAGTTTAGTAGATTTCGCGCAATATGCTCAATTAAAAAAATACAAAAACAAGATTTTCTCGAAAACGGCTCCAAATTTTTTCTTCAAAATTTTGGTAAGGATAGTGTCTAATGTACTCTATGATATGACATTAACACTATATTGCTCCATTTTTTGTCTTTTCAAAAATTAGAAAAATGAATTTTTTGACTTGTCTCTCACGTCGTTAATATTTACATTAATGGCAATTTGTTCATATTATTGTATTTATGAGTACATGTGCTTTAAATAATGTGACACAAACTTTCTCAAGAACTCAACTGTTTTCTGTGAAAGCTACATCAAAATTCCGCCTTTTCAGAAACGCTCAAACGCAAATTTCTCATAAACGGCTCCAAATTATTTCTTCAAACTTTTCGAACGGGTAGTGCTTATTGCACGCATTTACACGCTAAAATACAACATAATACTTATGTAATGATAATTATTGTTCAATGAACTTCACATCTATAATATCAGCCAACGTTTTCTCTGCTATACAATGTCGTTACACGGTAATAATTTTGTCTCGTATATCACTACCGCCAAACATAGAGGAGAGATACATCTCTCCTCTATGACCGCCAAAACGTAACGCAACATCAACTTCAGTGTTAAGTGGATTCCTTATATTTCCGACAGAATCGCTTCAACCGAACATAATTCGATTCAGGAGAGTGCGAAGAACATATACACGTCAACATGTTAGTTCAGATTTAAACAATTGGAGCGTTATGATATTGTAAATTTCGTGTCCATGATCATTGGATCATGGACACTGGTATAGCGAAAGGGTTAATATACACACTACCAGTAATGTGTAAACACTATTGTATTTGTAAGTTAATGTGCTTCAAATGACTTCAAATTAAGTGTTTCGAAAAAACAAACATTTTCTGTGAAAATAAGCTTCAAATTTCGTATTTCTAGTAGCGCTTAAACGCCATTTTCTTAAAAACGGTTCCAATTTTGTAATGAAAATAGCCATTTAGGACGATATTTTGGTGTTAAAATTATATGTTAAAATTAATATTTCCGTTCTACCATTAGGAAAACGAAAAATCAAGAAAATATAAAAAAATATACTTTGGGCGGCGATAGAAGGCAGCTGGCAAGAGTATGTGGCAATTCCGAATAGCTAGCCCAGACCCAAGGATATAAAAAACTAATACGGGAAAGTATGTGCCATTCTGTAGCACCACTAGTTCTAATCTAACGAGTATTCAAGAATAATTGTGTGTAGTATGTCTTCCAATGAGTGCATAATTGATATTTTGAGGAGATCGTTTTCAACGAGGCAGTTACTCGAAAAGAAGCAGATAATTGAAAAAGGTAGACCAATACCAGCTTTAGCATAATTACAGCAGATAACAAAACCATTGGAGTACAGGGATGGAGGAGGGAAGCTGGTTGGCTGCTAGCAGCTGGGGTATACAAAGCAGTGGCGTGCGGTGATAATTTTAGTAGGGGAAGCACATTTGAAGTCCAAGGTATGAAAAAGGTAAAACAGTTAAACATGATATGAATTTTCACAAAATGTGAATATTAACCCGGACGTCTTGCATACGAACGTAACTGGTCGCTTGGGAGTAAACAGACCCCAGGGAAAATTTCCTTGCCTTAATGCCTTCTAACATTATAAACAAATATAATTCGGTATTTATGTGACTTACAACTTTACCTTATTTATCGAGTGCTTAGTTATTTAAAATTATTAACAAATTTATAAAATCCATCAATGCATTAAGCATAGTTTTTTCTTTCATAAAATGAAAAATAAGTGTGTTAACTTTAATACGTGGTGAATGTTAATTTGAAAATGTATCTATAGAGTTCGGTAATAATGTTTTTCACGATGTGTACAAAGAATGGATGTAATGTCCGTTCTACTGTTTTCTTACACTTTTCACAGTCTTTGGATGCTCTGCGGTTTAAATTTCTGGGACAAATTTCACGGCCTGTTAGTTCTCTTTCTTGCATCTTGTGTTTCTTGCTTTTTCTCTGAATGCAAATATTGTATCATTTTTGGTATCAACTCTCGCAACAATCCTGGTAGAATTTAGCTCATAATAGACCAAGGGCGAATACGATCCAAACTTCCGTCTGCAATTCCGTTAGCACGTACATCAAACACTTAAAAAGCCAAGATAATAAATTCATTAGAACTTGAAATAACTACCAGTCGATCACAAAGGAACGGATTAAAAAAGTCATTCTCGTGCACTCACGGACCGACCCGACTTTTCACGAGGCATGACAAAGTCGAACGCAACCCTCCAAGAACGAAGCTTCACTGACGTCACGAGACGAATCTATACTGCAATTTCTCTAACTGCGTCCCTCAAGGACACTCAAATCCCATCTTCGCGATGGAATATGTCACGGCATTTCGCGTCTTTCTCAGTCGTTCCGCTAGAATTCGCAGGATCGCGACCACGAAGTCATTGCCATTCTGCTTACTATTTCTGAATGTTTAGCGAACTATTACGAAAATGGGAAGGAAATGTTTTCTCAAACTGTATAATAGACACAGTTTAAGATGTCTATCTTACACCGTGACCCAAACCAATCGCACCGTATGGACAAGCGAGGAACTAGCCTCAAACTGGCTTCAGAAAATTTGCCCCAAAGAAGGCGACACACCTATATATCTTACACCGTGGTAATACTGTTTCCACAAAAACAGTACGGCGGGAACTTCTCAAAGACAACATTCACGGAAGAGCTGCAATTGCGAAATATTTTATAACGAAAATCAATGCAAAGCTATGAAAGAAATGGTACCCCAATCATAAAACCTGGACACTTGATGACTGGAAGAATGTGCTGTGTTCTGATGAATTATCGTTTACATTATTTTCTACAAATGGTTGTGTTAATGTATGGCGTACCTCCAAACAAGCCTACGATTCCGCCTCCGCCTGCCTTCTTCCTACAGTCAAGCATGGGAGGGTTTCGTAATGATTTGGGCGGCTATACTTAAGATTTTATTTTTTGGCGCGTAAGGACCTGTCATTATTTATTTCATTTATTGATTTGGTAAAAAAACAGTAAAAACTCTGTATGATATGTGGGGGAGGAGATTATCAGCGGGAGAACATTTTGATGAGGTTCAGAATGGCAAAAAGCCCGAGAATAGCAACTTTTACACAACTAGGCATTTTCGTTCCCGAGTTATACAAAACATAATTGCAACGGTAAACGAACAGCTGATTTAATTTTTCTGCATTGTTAACAAAATAGTAACTAACCTCAGTTCTACTCCTACCACTACAAACAAAAGGAGGGCTCAACAAAACGTGCGCAAGTGAAGGTATCATAGAGGAGAGATATACTAGAGTGCGCACCGTGCTGCGCAGAAGGCCCGGCCGGGTATCAACATCTCTCGCGCCAGTGTCACGTGACTTTGGGATAGCTAGGTGGTATCTACAAGAACACTCGTCTCGCATTAAATGATTTATTTTTATACGTACGTAAGATGTTTCATTCCAGCGTTATTTTCTCATTTATTAAACAACACTAAAAATGTTGCTTAAATGTTAGCAGAAAAGTGAATGTAAGTTTTTCTGCTCTATTTGCTCAAGTACATGAAAATTTCGATTTTTGTCCAACTTGTCACTTTGAACCGCTAAAACTGTTTTACAAGTACAATTGCATAGGACTATAAATAAAAAAATATTTGTAAAATAAGTTAACTCCATGAGATGCATTAATCCAAATTTCTGTTATTACTCAATGTTAGACATTCTACTATTGAAGATACACATCAGTGACATTTATAATAGAAAGTTATCAAAATGATATTTCAAGGATTTATAGCGGGAAAAAGGCTTTTACCTTTGATTTATATTTTGATTTATTTAGTCAAAAACAGTAAAAACTGTATGTGATATATGGGGGAAAAGTACCATTTACACTCATTTTCTTGAGCTTCAATAGCTCTTCCCAATATTTTAACTATAACATTAGACATTTTCCCTCCCGAGTTATATAAAATCTATTTGTATGTTTCATTTTTTTCTTCGTATTACTAATAACAGTAACATGCCACTGGCTTTACTCCTGCCACTACTAGCAAGTAAGCTCAAGAAAATGTGGGCATAGTGAAGCTACATTTATGTCCAAAAGCAAAACAAGGGGACATCTCAGCATTTGCTCAATGGATCAGGAAAACAGGACAAAATCTGATCGAAATGGGGGTCTTTGACCTGGAAGCCGAAGTACATATTTTTCAAAGAATTTACTAATAAAAATCAACTACAATCATACAAATTACTAACACTAACATACTATTAACACAAGTTACACCAGTAAATACACATAGGATTAATGCCCTCTAAATAAAATCATTTTGTTGTTAACTGATCTAATACTATTTTTTTGGTGTGCTCTCTTCGTACATGTTTTAATCTTATGTCAATATATTTAAACAATATTGCCTTAATTAAAAACATCCTGTGATTCATTATGGCCTCATGACCAATAATATGATATGTTAAATTACTAAAAACAGAACTACTCACAAATTCTCTCAGACATCTATTTATTTACAACTGTACTACATGCTGTCTTTTTAAAAATGTCACCTCTTCCCTGAAGTATTGTTACTTCTAACTCTGCTCTTTTGCAGATTTTTATAGCATCTGAGGAAGGGTATTTCAGTTCATAATCATCCTTCCTCTGAATGAAGGAATATGATCCTTCATCACTACCCGTCCGGCAAGAACTAGCTTACAGTCCACATAAGCAAGAGACTTTGGCAACTTTGTGACTAAAAATCCTCCAATATAAGTTACAATGTCTACAACATAGGGAGACAATCTAGTTTCAAGATTGTGTACTGATGGCAAGTACATATGGTCAGTTGGTACCTCACTGCCCAGTTCAGGATCATTCACTTGTGGCACACTTGCATTATGGCGTGAACTGACATTTAACACAGTTGTTTCATCCTGTGGAACACAATTTGCAAAGTTAAATCGTTATTGCACTTCTTGAAAAGAAAAAGAATTTTGGATCGTAAGCGGTGAACAAATATCCACAACGTCCCAAAATAATTACGCTTTAGCACCACAAACAGCAAACAGCACGCAAAGCTACATACAACACCGTACAGCACGAGCTGCCGATGTCCCAAAGTCACGTGACTTACGACCACCTCATGTTGAAACCTGCGCAGTAGGCTCACGCGCACTCTAGTTGTCTCTCTCCTCTATGGATGGTACACGTACAAAAGCAAAATAAGAGGCCATCTCAGCATTTGCTCAATAGATTAGGGAAACTAGGCAAAAACCTGATCGAGATGGGGGTCAATGACCCGGAAGCTGAAGTACATTACTTGTTACCCATTTCAACAGTTTAATGTCATTTGGAAATGCGTTTTAAAGTAACGTAAATGTATTGTATGTGGATTTCTTGTACTAAGCTGTTGATTTCTTGTACTGAGCACTTGATTTCTACGGCGTGTGTTGTAACTGTAAATATCAATATTGGATGAAAATTTGTTCCCACTGTTAAGTCAGTCAGTTTTCACAAATATTACAGATTCGTAAATAAACAGGCAAGGCATTGGTAAGATTCCAAGCTCAATGAAAAGAGGCATGCAGAGAGCACGTGGAAGGCATTTTTCTTTATTCGAATAATTATCTTTTGCAATCTAAAGGTCACAGTACTACAGTATGAGCTTTTCCAGAATATAATGCCATATCTCAGGTAGGAATGTAGTTTTGCAAAATAAACGCAACGACCTGCATGACGGCTGACAGAATTTGAAAGAATACTGTGACGTACTAGAAAGGAATAACACAGACGACTGTTTCTGTTTGATATTTACAATGTATTTACAATTATAATACAAAGATTATTATACAAAATTTAACCCCTTGGCAACCTCTCAATTCCCTTAGCCGCGAAACCCCGCGACCGTCCCTAGGCCTAGCCCAGTACCACTGCTCGAGAGCAGGAAAAAGCAACGCGAAGTGCGAAGCTGTTGGACATAGAGTCCCGTAACTACAGAAGTTACATGGCCTGACGCCAAAACCAATCTTCCACCTGAAGATCACGTGCAAAGCTAGCACTGGAGATACCACCCGTCTTTCGACACCCTGCGTATCCCGCGAGGCGCGTGTCGGCGCCGCCTTAAATATCCGACGGCTCGCCCCCACTCTACAAGCGGCGGGCGTCATTCGGCTCGCTGGGCAGCCCTCTCCAGGGCGCAACCGGCAGCACCCACACTCGCGCCCGCGCGCGCTCTGTTGTCCAAGTTATTTTGGTGCCGGGATTTCCCTGCTCGGCGCGTGCCGGCGAGGCGCCGCCGCGTTCCACCCCATCCCCCTTCCGGCTTAGGACCGGGCTTCCCGAAGCGGCCTGCCGCAGCGGCGCTGTACCCCGCGACGTCACAGTGTGTACACTGTGCAACATGAGTGGCGATCACCGTATGAGATACGACAGATGTTTTAATCCATTTAATTTTTCTGATAACGATTTTTTGAAAAGAACATCTCCAAGACGCGTAAACCACGATTTGCTGGTGAATTTACAGGAGTCATTTGATTCACGAATGTGCGATTCTTTTCGGAAGAAAGGGAATCGGCTTCCAAAACGGCCTTTTATTAGTGAAGAGAGCGTCGGGATCAGTGGCTCCCGTGGCATTAACGAAAGTAGCGGAACGTCCAGTGATTATAGTGAAAAGCGGAACGTCCAGTGAATATAGTGGAAATCAAGCAAATGACAATTTAGGCTCTTCAGATAGTTCGTTAAATGTCTGCGAAATGAATAAAGAGAAGATAAACAACAGTTTAATTGCAATAGGAGAAACCCCCGCCAAGAAAAGAAAATTAGAACATAAACGGTATCCCCATGAGAAATTTCAGAAAGTACGATGTGCCAACACAGATAAATTTTTCACATTGAAGATCCTTCTACGTCCATCGAAAAATCAGACTAAAGATACTGTTTAGAAACTTATCGATTCCTTTCACTCAACCGATGACATGACGTTGAAAATTTAAATTTTGACAATTTTTGAAAGTTGGACATACAATAAAATTAAACGACATCTTCCTGCAACCGAACGCATAAATAAAAGTGTCTAAATAGCTGGCTGAAGAAAATGGAATTTTGTCCAGACCTGAAGTAAATTCGGTAGGGCATTAAAACTGTGCATTATGACGAAAGTTCAGGAATTCTATGGTAAGCGAGTACGTGTATTTAAAGTGAGTTTTCAAAATGTCAGTCAAGACATGAGTCAAGAATCCATCATTTAATTATTACTAAATTGTTTACAAATTAATATTTTTGTACATTAATATACATAAATATTATTATTTATAAATTCAATCGTGAAGTTTCACCTCAAGAATTATTTAAATTACTGCTTCATCTAAAGAAACCGACGACCATTAACGCAAAAAACGCGTCTATTGCAGCTATCTACTACACACTAGTTCGTAAAATATTAATATCTTTTAAAGTTACGGAGATCCCACTTTGATTTTTTATGGAGATAACATCAATACTCTAGTGCGTTTATAAATATTTTTTTTAAATTTTTAGCTCATCGAGTTTACAAAAATTTTCATTTTCAAAATTTGAAAATTTTTTAAAAAATTGAAAATTTAGGAAATTAAATATTTTGCAAAATCGAAAAAATTAAACATGTTTTTAAGTTTCGAATGGAATTTGAACGGAATTTTTATAATTAGTGTATTCAAATATATGATATTTTTAAGTTAGTGATGTGCGCAATTTTTGGCAAATTTCATTATGCAATATTTTCTAAAATAATAAAGTTATAAAAAATAAAAATGCACATGTTAACTTATTTGATCCATATAACAAATAGAAAGAATTAGAAAAGAATTAAAAATATGAAGGTCAAATTTTGGTGTCTTTTGTGCGATTTGACATGGAATGGCTCATATACAAGAATAATTTGATACATTATAGACAACATTCTAGTTTTAGATATGATACAATATCGTGCTTATACGATTTATCATGAAAAAAGGCTCATCAGTTCTAGTTTATGGGGGATCGAAAAATTCCCTTGGTAGCTTTCTTTTTAATCTTTTGCAATGAGGATTTTGCTTACCCATATGAACGTGAATGGCTGAAGGGATCGTTAATATTTTAGAATAGAATGTTTAAGCTAAGAGGGAGAAGTGGACGGGGATGAGTGTAATGCCAAGTTCAATATGTAACTGAGCGTTTGGAATGTACCAAGGAGCTTTAGTGATGGTCCATATGAATTTATTTTCAATAAATTAAGCCTGACCTTACTTGAAGATTTAGTTTTGATAAATATATTTCATTGAGAAAAAATTGTATTCTCACAATTGTAATTGTAAAAAACGACGAAAACGATACGCAGTCAATTCCGAGCGGGCTATTATATTTGTCAGGAAATTATAGAAAACTACTATTTTCAAAAACTAAACATGACCTTATTTGAAGATGTTTTTGAAGAGCATATTGCATTACGAAAAATAATTGTATCTTCACAATTTTAGTGGTAGAAAGTCGCCGAATTTTTTTTAATTTTTTAAAATTTTTGCAAAATCAGCCATTTCAACGAACGTGAAAGTGCACCATTCTCTTAAGCATCCTTTATTTTATCTCAGGTCCCAATTCAATCAAAAAACGTTATGCAGTTTTCAAGGAAAATGGTTTTAAGAAAACAAATTTTCGCAAAAAATACTTGTTTTTGAAAAATTGAACATGACCTTATTTGAAGACCTGATTTTTATGAACATATTTCATTAAGAAAATGTATCATCATAATTGTAGTTGTAGGAAGATGCCTAAAAAATTTTGAATTTTTTCAATTTTCGAAAAATCAGAGATTTCAACCAACATGAGACGTACACCATTCTCTTAAATGACCTTCAGACCAGTGGCGAAGCGTCAGGGTAGGCAGAGTAAGCTGAGCTATCCCTAAGAATCTTGAAGGCGGGAAATATATCTTCACTAAAAAAAGAAAATTGTCAATTTATAATGTTATTTTAGCCAATTTATACCGTAAAGTATGCGCACCAAGTTCATTTTTCTGTTCTTATGCGCATTCAATGCGAAGTGTCTTTGTCGCCGCCCGGTGCATCGGGCAGGCTGGGGAGTGAGGCTGAGGCCGTTCCGCTTACCACTGGAAGACAGTTTGTTGGCAAGGGACGGGGCGCGGGGAAGTGAGCGCGCATGCGCATTGAGAAGCTGGCCCGGTTATTCGGCCAGAAGGGTAGGCCGGCCTTACAACTGGCTAAGTAATTTAAACTCCTGCCGGCAGGCGCTCTCTTCACCATAAGCTTGCGTGGAACTTCCGGAAATGTCCACTAGAGGTCATTGAGCAACTTCAAATATCACTACTAACAAAAGTAAAAACATTTATTTATTCCAAATTTCAGTATTAGTTTTCCTCTGTCGCTAATTCATTAAGTACAATATTGAGAATGTTAACTCTTTTCTCCCATATCATTTAACATTGGTTTAACTTCGCTGTCTCGTGGCTCAAAGCTGTCTCGTGGCTCAGAAGCGAAAGTGATGCACAGATTTCTAGGTTAGGAACTCGGCCATGAAAAGCTCGAAAAAGGCACTATGACCAAAAAAATTCGAAATAATGGGAGAAAGACGCTCGCCTTTCACCACTGAGGTCCGGGTTCGATTCCCGTCGATATCATGTGAAATTTGTTCCGACAAAATGAGTTCGGCTGCTTCGCAAGGGCTAGTCCAACCTTTGTGAAGTGTCCTAAACCTTACCTTGAGTGTCCTTACCTGAAGTGTCCTAGACCTTCAAATTCAAGAGGCAACGAGATTAGTCAGATCGATCGGGGAGTATCAATTTCGGAACTACGAACCGAATTTCACTGATGTGTGTGCTGGCCAGTGATGTCATGTCTACCAACATTTTGGTAGATCTACCAATTTTCACTTCAGTCTACATATCTACTTTAATCTACCACCGTAGACCTAAAAACTACCTATTTTTTAATTAGTTTGACATATATCATCACTTTGAATTAATTTTATAGCGACGAGCGACGTTGCGTGAGCCATGCGACGACGCGTCAAGCATACATAGAGTCCAGGCCATAAACCAAAAACAAAAAAAAAAAAACCCGCCAACAACAGTTCGCCGATCGCGCCATTTCGCGGCCATAGACATTATTATCTTTTATACTACTTGTTTATTATAGTGTTCTGTGTCCCATTCCGGGTTCGATTCCCGTCGATATCATGTGAAATTTGTTCCGACAAAATGAGTTCGGCTGCTTCGCAAGGGCTAGTCCAACCTTTGTGAAGTGTCCTAAACCTTACCTTGAGTGTCCTTACCTGAAGTGTCCTAGACCTTCAAATTCAAGAGGCAACGAGATTAGTCAGATCGATCGGGGAGTATCAATTTCGGAACTACGAACCGAATTTCACTGATGTGTGTGCTGGCCAGTGATGTCATGTCTACCAACATTTTGGTAGATCTACCAATTTTCACTTCAGTCTACATATCTACTTTAATCTACCACCGTAGACCTAAAAACTACCTATTTTTTAATTAGTTTGACATATATCATCACTTTGAATTAATTTTATAGCGACGAGCGACGTTGCGTGAGCCATGCGACGACGCGTCAAGCATACATAGAGTCCAGGCCATAAACCAAAAACAAAAAAAAAACAAAAAACCCGCCAACAACAGTTCGCCGATCGCGCCATTTCGCGGCCATAGACATTATTATCTTTTATACTACTTGTTTATTATAGTGTTCTGTGTCCCATTCCCGGTTGGTTTGTTGAGGAATCAATGGTGAATCTTTGCTCCTGTTTCGTGTTGTTTTGTTGTTGAAACTAAACAACTACGTATTAACGGCGCTGATTGCTGTTTGTTCTGTGTTATTTTTTTTAATACGTGCATTTATTTATAATGGATTCTGACAGCAGCGAAAGTGATGCACAGATTTCTAGGTTAGGAACTCGGCCATGAAAAGCTCGAAAAAGGCACTATGACCAAAAAAATTCGAAATAATGGGAGAAAGACAAGGAATTTGCAGGTTGGCTTCAAGAAAGTACCAAGGGTGAAGGATATTTTTATTGCAAATCATGGAGGTGTGATCTTAAGTGTGCTGGTGGAAGATATATTCTAAATAAACATGCAAATAGTTTAAGGCTAAATGTACCGACACTAGTTCAATTTGTCGCCACCACGTGGCAGCACCAAATATGTTAAAATTTACTTTACCAATAACGTCTGAACAAATGGTCCGATTTTCGATCTGTAAACGGCATTTGACTCCTTTTTAAAATAGAATTTACGCTACGAAGCCCTTTTTCCAAAAAAACTTGCAGAAACTCATTTTCTAAAATTTTTCTCGTACTTCCGGGAACAATTTCAAAAATGTGGGCTTATAGCGCGATGGCGACAAGCTTCCAGAATCGAACGCCGCATCAAACATGCAAATCGGATAAATAGGAGCGACGTAAAGTCAAATTTCGAAAAACACCTCACCCCACTCCGCCTTCCACACCGCACCCGTCATCCGCCTAGTGGGGGAGGGGCCGCTGACTCAACGCGGAGACCACCGGCACTGCTAATCCCGAGGGCCTGCGGCGGACGGGCAGGCAAGGCAGGCCGGCAGGCAAGGCAGGCAGGCAAGGCAGACGGGCAGGCAAGGCCGTTATGCTTTCGTCACTTCGCATCTCAATGTATTTTTCCCCCGCAAATGAAACTAGAGCAAACGTAATCTGAGAAAATGGCGTTTAAGCATTTGTGCAAATTCGGAATTTTCAGTTCGTTTTCACAGAAAACATCTGTTGTTGAGGAATTTTTAAGACATAATGTAAAACACATATACTCCTAAATGTAATAATGTGAACAAATCGCCGTTAATGAAAATATTTACGAAATGAAAGGCTAGTCAAAGAATTACATTTTTGTAATTTTTGAAAAAACAAAAGAATACAGCATTATGGCGTTTATGTCATCTCATAGAGTACATTAGGCACTATCCTTTTCAAAAGAAAAAAATTGGAGCAGTTTTTGAGAAAATCTTGTTTTTGTAGTTTTTAAAAATTGCACATATTGCACGCAATATTGCGCGAAAACTAAAAGTTTAAAAAAATGTACATGACCGTATTGAAAGAACTAAGTATGGAGAACAAATACCATTTTAAGAAAAATTTTCTATCTTCAAATTTGCAGTTGTAGGAAGACACCGAAAAAAATTCGGATTTTTGCAATTTTCCAAAAATTAGAGTCAATAATGAAAATGATATCTATGCCACCTTTATAAGTATATTTTAGTTTATTATTATATAGATACCAACCAGGTATCTCCCACCAGCAACTCAAAATATTCCTGTAAAAAAGAACTTCAATTTTCGCATTTACAGTAACGGTTACACGTCATTTTCTTAACAGCGGCTCCAAGTTTATAAATGAAAATTGCCATACAGGAGGATGTTTTACTCTTGATTAATATTCTAAAAGTAATATTACGAATCTACTACTAGGAAACCGAATAATGAGAAAACTTTAAGAAATGTATTGTGGGTGGCGATATATAACAGCTGGGAAGAAAATGGGGCAAGATGGTAAAGCTGGCATAGAACAAGGAAATTAGAATACTTTACTACGAGTAAGTCGGTGAAATTCTGTTGCACCACTTTTTCAAATTTGTCCGAAAGTACGAAAACATTTTAAAAAATTATCTTCGGCTACTTTACTTGGAAAATGGGATTAACCAGGTGAATTCTATCAAGGAGACAAGCCGTTTTGAGATCAACTAGTGGTGCTACAGAATAGCACAGACTTTCCCATACTAGTTTTCTACTTCCTTAGGTTTGGGCTAGCTATTCGGAATTGCTACACTGTCGTACCAGCTGCCATCTATCGTCGCCCAAAGTACATTTTTTGATATTTTCTTAAGTTTTCGAATTCCTGATGGTAGAACGGAAATATTAATTTTAGAATATTAAAGAACAGTAAAAACCTCGATCTAAATGGGAATTTTCTTTGAAAAATTAGGAGCCGTTTTTAAGAAAATTGCGTTTAAGTGCTACTAAAAATGCGAAATTTGAAGCTCTTTTTCACAGAAAATTTTTGAGTTTCCGAAAAACTTCCTTTGAAGTCATTTGAAACACATTAACTCACAAATACAATAGTGTTTACAAATTGCTGGTAATGTGCATATTAGAGGTGTGAGAGATCTTCCACAAAAATTACATTTGTGAAACTTTTGAAAAAACAAAAAATACCCCAAAATAAACTTCTCGCCATATTAAAGAGTGCAATTTGCACTATACGTTCGAAAAGCATGAAGAAAAAATTTGGAGCCATTTATAAGAAAATGGTGTTTGAGTGTTTCTGAAAATGCCGAATTTTGAGCTAGTTTTCATAGAAAACGGTTGAGTATTCGAGAAACATTGTATGACATTATTTAAAACACATTTACTCATAAATGTAATAATGTAAACAAATCGCCGCCAATGTAAATATTACCTACGTGAGAGAAAAGTTAAACAAATATTTTTGTAAATTTTGCAAATAAAAAAGAATATAGCAATATGGCGTTTATGTAATATCATAGACTACATTATGCACTATCCCTACCAAAAGTTCAAAGAAAAAATTTGGAGCAATTTTTGAGAAAATCTGTTTTTTTATAATTTTTTCAAATTGCACATGTTGCAAGCAATATTGCGCGAAAAATATTAAAATTTTCAAAAACGTGTACATGATCGTAATGAAAGAACTTGCTTTGGAGAACAAATTTTATTTGAAGGAAAAATCTCTATCTGCAATTTTGTAGTTGTAGGAAGAGGCCGAAAAAGTTGAAACTTTTAGAATTTTCGAAAATTCAGAGTTAATCGTGAAATTATGACCGATTCCACCTTAATAAGTGTGTTTTACTCTATTCTTACAAGAAATTTAAAGAAAACATTTGGAGCCGTTTTTGAGAAAATTTCGAAAATGTTCGGGGGGTTTCATGCAAAGTACTGCTATGTTTTATAGATTCCTTTTCAAAATCTCAAAGCTTTGACTCGAGTCAGATCGACAGGGGCTTATTCATTTTGAAAAAAACAACAACAAAAAACATACATATGGTTTAGGCGCTAGTAGTGTTCACAGACGGACGGACAGACAGACAAACGTTTTGCTTTCAATTGGTTTTTCGGTATCAAGGACCCACAAAAGAGGGATTCTGGCTACACCACGTGTTAGGGGATTTTTCCTTAATTTAGCAACTAGATTTATTTCCTTTTCGTTATCAGGGCCCTGCAATGTTTTTTTTTCTTCCGAAAATTCGCCGTTTTTTCCCGCAGCATTAAATAATTTTCCCTATAATACGTAAAGAATTCCGTATATACGTACGTATACGGGAAAGTGAAAATCGAGTCGTAGGATAAAAGAGCTCGTGCGTAATCTCTGCTCATTCTTTCAATAGTGGAATGATAACGGAAGATCTTAGAAGTAACAGATATCTAAAATAAAATGTGAGCAGATGGAATTAATTGTGTGAATATCACAAAAATTCCATTTTCTTTTTGAAATCGGTTCCAAACGGTAATCGATATTTTGAGTAATACATCAAACAATTTTTTGATCATATTTGAAGGAAGACGGGAGTATGTGAACAAGATAGTGTTATACTACTATTCAAATTATCTATCTATACTACTATCAAAATGAAATAAGAACTAATTGCTATTAAATATGATATGAGGCCGTTTACCTGTTACAACATCACTAGTTTCATTTATGGGGAAAAATATATTGAGATGGAAAATGACGAAAGCATGACTGCCTGACTTGCCAGCCTCACGCGCGGCTGCCGCGCGCAAGCAACGAAGCTTGGCGTGCCCAGAGACTCACTGCCGGTGGCCGCGCAGGGAGCGCGTGGGCGCACGACGGATGGTGCGACGGCGCAGCGTGGAAGGGGGAGGGGTGTGAGGTGTTTTTCCAAATTTGACTTTACGACGCTCCTATTCATCCGATTTGCATGATTGACACGGCGTTGGATTCTGGAAGCTTGTCGCCATCGCGCTATAAGCCCACATTTTTTAAATTGTTCCCGAAAGTACGAGAAAAAAATTTCAAAATCGAGTTTCTGCAAGTTATTTTGGAAAAAGGGCTTCGTAGCGTAAATTCTATTTTAAAAAGGAGTCAAATGCAGTTTACAGATCGAAAATCGGACAATTTGTTCAGACGTAATCGGTAAAGTAAATTCCCTACGATAGTGCTGCGATCTAGCGAATTTTCCTACAAGTTTTTTTCGGTACATTTAGCCTTAAAGCATGTAGCATGTGTGAAAGGTGAACTTCTATTCCGTGGTTTTATGCTCAGTTTAGTTTAATGAATATTGAATAATTAATAAAAATTTTACAAACGAAATTACTAACAATCAATTAATTTATCATTGCTTGCCTATGATTGTGCAGGTATATATTTTAAATCTGCAAATTATACGCAATTTCGTTTTATCTATTTTTTAAATATATAAAACACCAATCTTTTAAACAGTTAACTACTTGTTTTCAGGTATAGCAAGTCAACTATCAATCACACAGTTTGGGCAAACTCATTCAAAAAAGTCATTTGAGGATAAAAACAAATTTGGAGAAATAAGAATGGCTTGTTTTTGGCAAAAAATAATCTACCTTTTAACATTGCTGTTAGTATGCTTGCGGCTTGGTCTACAAATTTATTATTTAATAAATATAGGCTATGTTTTGTTGTATTTCATTCACAACAACTTAATTTTAATTAAGACACTATAGGTATTCAAATAATATTATTTTTCAGGTGACCTAAAAAACTTATTCAAAATGTTTGCTCGGATTCTGAAATAGCCAAAGAAATTACATTCGAAAAAACTAAGGCACAAGCCATTGTTACAAATGTAGCAGGAAAATTATCTCACAGCAAACTAGTTAAGACTTTACAAACTGAAAAAGTTTCTTTGATTGTTGATGAAAGCAACGACAAATCAACAACAAAACATCTCATTGCCAGAACACCAGTAGATTTCAATGTGGAAAATAATTTTTTTATGTTTAATACCAAAGAGGGCACTGCCTCAGCATTACATAATGAATGCAAAGAATATTTTGATAATGAAAATATTCCTTACAAACAGAACATGATTGGGTTTGCAGCTGATGGTGCAAATACTATGTTTGGTTCTGTGATAGTACACAGAAGGTTTACGTCCACAATGCCGGCACAGAACGCCTAGCGCAATTGTAGCCAGACGAGACGCGCCGCGATCGATACGGAAAATCGATGCCGACTACTGCCTGGACTGAGCTAGCGAACACTTCTCTGCTAGTCGCCGAGCCGAGGAAGCCGAGGAAGCGAACGGAGAACGCAGCCGCTGCACTACGTAACACGAAGTGATCACACTTCTACACAAAAAAAATACTACGCCAGCTCAATAGAGGTAAGCGATGTTTGTGAGATATTGTGATAAAAAGTCTATTATGCATGGAAGGAAGAATAACAAGTTTTATCAACTTTTCAGCTTTTTATATTTTCTGCTAACAACGATCCTGCGACTGAGGAGCAGAATTAATAAAGCGAGCCACGGCCGAACGAAACCAAGCCAACAGCTGTGCGGAGTACGACGAGAGGCGCCGCGACTCGCCGGCTGGATGTAAGGTCACGCTGCTGCCAGCATAGCCAGGAATGTCGAATGAATTTTGTTCATAAATTTTGTGTATAAATCTTTTGCCAACTCCCAACTAAATCTGCGGTGAGTTATGTTACCTTTTTGGATCACTTCATGTTATTTGTTAAACAGACAATATAATTTGTTAATGAGAGCATAGGCTTTAAATTAGAAAGGAAAAGTATCTACATTTTTGTTTTTTTCACCTCGTTAACAAAATTAGTACATTAAGAGGGCCTAGGTGCAAAAGAACTTGTACTTTTCGTCTCTACCATTTTCGATTTTTTGTTGTTCTTCGCAGTGTAACAGTGCACTGCGCGGTGGTAAGTCAATTAATGTAGAAAGAGATATTTTTTCATTTGACGAGATCGGTCTAATTTTTGTTGTTGTTTTATGCACGCACAAGTATAATACTGTGGTGTTATAATCTGTAATATTTTGACAAATTCATATCCTGTGGGAAGTTACGGACAATTGACTACAAAGAGTTCAAAACAATTTATTCTGTGGATGTGTATATATGTATTTCTATTAGTGTTATATTCTGTAATTGTGTTTGTTTCTCTAAATAATTATATTGTTAGTTTGTTATATTTACAAGGTGTTTCTCTTCTGTTGGTCATAAATCTGAGAGTTGCCCAGTCCCCACCAGCAAGAGAATTTATTGCAACCCTTAATAACCAGGGACCCTTTCCTCCTAAATTCGAGAATAAGATCCCGTAAATAGTTACAGTTCACACCATTCTTGTCCACTCTATTTGCAAATGAGATCCCATATTTATTCATGATGAAGTGCATTTGCCACTCGTTTCATTTGTGTGCTTCTTATGACTGCAAAACTCTGCCAATGGGTGTAGAGGATTTTGCAAAAGATGTATACAATTATATCCAAAATAGCCCAAGACGTCTGGGTGACTATAAAGAATTCCAGTCCTTTCTGGATATAAAACCCCACAAACTTCTACACCCAGATCAAACAAGATGGCTGTCTCTTACTTCATGTGGTCAAACGGCTTTTAGAACAGCTTCCAGCTTTACAGTTATACTTCCAAAATGCTGTTTTGAATGACAGGCTACTTGCAGCTCAAACAATCCATGTGATTCATACTCTATTTCTCCATCGAGTCCGTTGTTACCGGCGGCTTTCGAAGCGTGTAAAAGACTTGGCCTCTCCACGAGTTTGTTCGGATCGCGCCAATATTTGTAGTCTGGCGCCGTCACAAAACGTAGCCTTCTCCCCTTCTTTTGACGTAGCCCCTTCCCCTTTTTCTTCTTTTGCTTCATTTCAAGTCTTTTGCTTTGTCTTTCCCCCGCGAAAAGATGTGATTTCACGATATTTCAGTTTATTATCGTCTGTGTTATATGGAAAATTCGGCCTGTATATCTTCTTGTGAGCGGAAGTGAGTTCGACAATAATTTTGTATTTCTTCAAATCGTTTTGCGTGACATCATCTAAGTTGGGTCGTCGATCGAAAAGTAGTTCGAGAAGACCTGGCTCTGGATAGAATTTGTGACCCTGAACGTAGAATGCTTCCTCGTCCGGGCGAAGTTCCATTAAGGTATTACCGATATGAGGTCGCCCTCCTAAATAGTACGGTCCGAAAGTGGTATCTCCTAAACCGATTGCAGCGTTTGACAAATGGCTTACCAATTGATCATAATGTTGGCGGCGAATGTCACTAATTCTTACTTCTTCGTTCCCTTCTTCGTCTTGGGACTCTGCGGGGAGTGTTTCGAAGGAGGGATAAAAGGCATCGTCATCATCTTCTCTTGATTCCGATTTGATAGGAATACGCGTAGTAGAAGGTTGAACGGAAGACGATGGAGGTGGTTGTGGTGGGTTGCTATTATTTTTTTCCCTCTCTTTGAAGGTGCAGCGCTTTCGAGACGGGCGCCGTGAGATAAGTATCGAGTAATCGAGTGCGCATCGTTTCGGCTTCTTGCAAGATGTTCATTTTGTTGCCAATGTTTTCACGTGCCTTCACCTCAGTTTTTAACCTCTCTTCCGACGTTTCGGCTCGAAGGGGAGCAGACGGTGAGGAAGGGAGAGGACGCGGTGTCTTTCCACGCAAGCTCTTTATCGTTTTCTTAAGTGCGCAGGGCGTTTTTAAGTCTATGTTTGATCTTTTTGTTATTTTTTAGCTGTTTCACTGTCTACGTTTCTTCTTTTTCTTCTCGCGTTTTTTCCGGAAGCCTTTTTTTTATTTTTTTCACGTGTCCTCCTATTTTTGCTTTCACTTTCATCACACCCGCCAAACCGAGCGTGGCAGCTTTTCGCCGAAACTCCCGTCTCTGGATTAGAACCGCTCCCACGCTGCCTTGGCGAGCGCTTCGTCTGTCCTTTTGCGTTCCTCACCTCCTTTGTAGTTGTAGTAAGCGATGTCGTCCAAAGGGTTAATACCACGGTCGCCTCTTTGCAGTCTCTTCATGAGCTTCGTACCGGGTCCGCAAAATTGATATCCACCGGGAATGTGAACTTCGAAGGGAAGATTTCTATCGCCCGATTCAGCATCCGTCCTATCATTCCTCTTCCGCGATAGTGTCGCCCCCCCGTCGCGTTGCCGCGACATTGAAATGCTGTCGCACGTACACCATTGCATAGAGTGAAGACTATAGTGAAAGAAAAGATATTATATAACCTTAAAAACAGCACTGCCACAATCACCACCACCAACGTCCGACGGCACGAGAAACCGGTCGAATCCCGATCAGTATCGACCGTTATGAAGCGCACTAGGTTTACATATCACCGCAAAAGCAAAACGGTCGGAGTTCCACACGTTGGAAAAAGGCTTTGCTACAGTCTTGTTTTTCGGTGGCGATATTGTCGAAAATGAAAACACTGTCGGGTGTCGCCTCGGCCGTCGGCACGAAGCTTATCGTGCTGCGAAAACGAATGAGTCCGTCGCAGACTTGTTTCAAGTACGTGTACATGGGCTGCGTTTCTGTGGTGGAATATAAATACACATTGAGGAACGCCAATCCGAACTGTCCGGTGAGAAGCGAGAAGACCACGTTTGTCTTTCCGCATCCGGAAGATCCCATGATGAGAGCGCGCATGCTATCGGGGAAAAGCGGTCCGTGTCGACTCTCATCGTCTTTTCCACGCCATAAGGCCGTCATGTTCACGGCGGGCAGTATCGCCGATTGTTGAACAACGTCCATCGCCATGCAGAGAGACTGTTTTCATGTGGCCGACGGAAATTGTTTTTAAAACGTGGGAATCATCAGCAAAGGAGAGAAAAGGAGGGGGAAAGGGACATAAAAAACCCTACTCGCTGTGGGATAAGTATAAGAAATGAAAAAATACAAATAAAATGAAATAAGATATTTATTGATAATTTTTTTAAAAAAAGCTGCCATCTGCACAGCTCTCGCTAACCATTCCACTGCGTTGCGCGCGCATCCGCTGACGTCCAGAGGAAGAAGATCGCAACAGACCGTATCCGGAGAGGTGGATGTCGATCGTTCCGTCATCGTCGTCTTCATTGTCGGAGTCGTGATGTTGATTTTTTTTATTTCGCTCTCTTGTTTTTGCGACCTTTCCGGGTTTTTCTTCTTCGATGTACAATGCATCGGACATTGATGACCGCATGCAGAAGGAAAGTCGACGAGACGATGGTGATGTCACCTCCGCCTCCTCCACGTTTCCTTTGTTATCACCTACGTCACTTCCAAAAACTGCGAGTCGCGAATCGCAAGAAGACGAACCACCAACTTCGTCTTGACCAGGGGAAGATGGAAGTTCTTCTACTTCTTTTCCACGACTGATATTCATCATCTTGCGACGGAAGGACACGGAATGAAGGCCGTGAGCGACACACGCGACTTCTTATAGGATCACGTTTTTCTTCACCACAAAGTCGTCGATTGGTGCGTATTGCACTTCCGTTTTGGAGATAATAAGACAATACGCGGACGTTTTGGCCGGCATGTTTGCGAAGGCACCACGGTAGACGATCTCGCTGACACGTCACAGCAAATAGAAGGACAGGTGGAGAGAAAGTCCATTGTAATAGCCGATGACGGATGACGATTGTAGTAACTCGCTTCCATGTTTTTTATCATTTCAAAGAGATAAAGGTACCAGTTTTTGTTTTTGTAATAAGGGACTTTACATAAAAGTTCGGAATAAGGAAAAGACTCGTCGTTGAGATGCAGTTTTGCTCTGACGATATCGCAGCAGACGAACTCACTCGCGTTCTTTTTATAATCGTCATCTCTGTCCGTTTGCATGGCAAAGATAATGTACAGGGGATGATCCTCCTTTGGCACGGTTTTGACCGCCCATTGAAAAGGCCCCGTCCCCCCTGCTGGGATAGAAGGATATTCGTGTAGTTCCTGTCGTCTGAATTGAACGGGGATGGGTCGCATGCTGTCCAAGACCCTTGTCACGGCGAGGGAGGCGGCATCGCTGAGCGTGAGATGAGGCATTCTCCAAATGACATCGAGGAGCGTAACGTTGCTGCATCTGCCGTTGCTGCTTTTGTAATGAGGCAATTTTTATCTTTGCGATCGCGAAACAGCACGAGGACGTGTTTCACACCGGTCATGACGCGAATGTGGTCTTCGAAAAATCCCAACCACAATCTCAATGGGATGATCGCGTAAAAGCTTCCGTCCGCCTCACTGAAGGTGCGTTTGTTGTTGCAAGCCTCGCCGTTATACTCCACCTCCTCGGTCCATCCCGCGCACCCCAATGCTCTTCTTTCCCCCGGAGAAAGCAAAGGAAGATTCTTCAAGGTGGTTGTGATGCCGGGATTTTTCACGACGTCGAAGATCACGTTGATTTCATAACGAATGTCGCTAAAGAGAAGAGCGAAGCCGTTGTTCACCAATTCGGTGTTGGGACGACCCGCCGCGCCGTCCGACTTGTTTTCGGAGCCTCGGAGGACGAGAGAACTGTCGCTCGGTAGAAGAACGGCGTCCTTATTGGCGATAGTAATACGTATCTCGTCGTTATTAAATTTGATATAGGGCAAGTGATCGTGAACCGCGACACCGATGATGTGGTGTTTAATATTCTCTCTGCGCAGAATGTCTATGGCATATTCGTCGATGAATTCCGTTGAAGAATGATGATTCACTTTCATTCTCTATGTCGTCATCTTCTCGTTCTTGTTCTTCCTTGGAGAACTTGGAGACAATACCCTAAAAGCTCGTAAGGTTTGTCGACTGGACGATGTGAGCGTGGTGTGAGCGATGTGAGCGGACAAAGCACTCTGCCTCGGTCGCGAAACGATTCGCATTTTATAGTGATTCGTCACCGGTGTTCTTCTTTTTCTTTTAGAAAAAGAAAGCTGCATTGTTATTGTTTCTGGGGCGTAAGAGCAACGTGCACGTCTGCGGTGTTTCCGAGTGCAACGGAATCAGTTGCCTCTCCGCGTTATCTAGAGGAATCGCTATCTCGACGATCCAATTTCGCGTGCCGCGGTGAAAGATTTTTTCGGTCGGCCTTTCTTCGATGATGGCGGAGGGTAAATTGCTCACGTTGAACTGATGCAGCACGTGTGCCTTTCGATCATTTATATACCCGCTTTTGATCACGTTACGTCACGAACACGTCAAAATCTTTCACGATCGTCGGCGAAGCCTCGGACGTCACGTACTGCCCAAAAGGTGCGGGTGACACGATCTTTGAAAATCCGAGAAGAGGACCGGTGGATTCATCGTGATCGAAACGTAGCGTGAACGACGTGTTGACGCGCACTTTGTTCGTGTGCGGGTCTGCCTCCAAATCAAAAAAGTGCTTCTTACTCGCAAAGTCTTCAGGAAACTTTGCGTAGGATGTTCGATATATGATGATAGATGTCTTCTAAGGTATACGTCCCCGAAGGAAGGGACAGCACATAGCTTGATAATTCACCACCACCCGTCTCGTCATTATCGTAGTGGAGTTGGTTGCGTTCGTCTTTCACGTTGCATAATTCATTTGATTTCAATACAAAATACTTCTTTCACTTGTACTGTTTTTCATTTTGTTTTTTCCGTCACCGCCTTAAAGGGTTTCCTTCTTTTCCAAACTAGATATTTACAACTACAATTCATATTATATTATGAACATAAATAGGAAAATAGGTGTGCCCGAACAGGGACTCGAACCCTGGACACTTAAGTTAAAAGCCCTAAAATGTTTTACCGACTGAGCTATCCATATAGTGTTCAAAATGCGCGCCACCGCCACCTTTCTCACGTCGCTTACAGAGCGCACTGCCACCGCGCTTATCAACATCCTCCTGCTGCAGCAACGACTACATCCGGGGGGCCGCCCGCGACGACGAGGACGACGCAGCCTGCGCGCGTGCTATCAGTACCCCAACCAGCCAACTCCACTCGGGATGTCGCCGTAGCTCAGAGCCAGAGCGCTGGGTAACCCGCTCGGGCACACAGGAAACGGGGCTCAGCCTGGGTCGAATCCGCCTGGGCCGGCGCTTTTTTGAACCACACCCGACACCCACCACCACACACCTCACCTCACACACACACTTCGCCACGAGAGCGCGCGCAACCTCACACACACACGCTTACGCACTTCGCCGCCAGAGCACGCGCGACGCACACCCCCCTCCCCCCACACAGTCCCCATGCGGGACCTGGACCAGGAAGTAACCAGCTGATGAGCCACTTCCGGACCCCTGCCCCAGGACGTAACGTCGCTGCACACGTGACGACACGGCCTGGGACAGGAGACCGGACGAGGCCTCTCTTACGTTACTTCTTGGTCCAGGACCCGCCTATCTCCCCTACTGAAGATGGTCGGGAAATTTTGGCCGATTTGACATGGAATGACCCATTACGTAATTTTTGTGGGTGGATGCAGCAGAGATGGACTTTGAAGACTTAGAAGAGAATGGTAACTTATGGTGAATAGTCGCAGCAAACAACGGTCAAGAGTGCAGTACAGCCTGTCAACAGGGAAGTATAATCGTGACGAAATAAGTAAATTCGTCAGATATATCGTTGTTCAAGGCCCAAGAATATCTTTAAAAGTTAAATTTAAGGTTAAAGAAATTGTTTTTCAAGTTAGTTAATGACCATCTGAAAGGAAACATTGAAATCTGGAGTTTGGAAAAGTAAACAATTTTGGAAAAGATAAATAAAGAACACGGTCGACAATTCATATCTCCGATGTTACAGAGAAATACCATTGTTGTCATTAATTGGAATAGAAACAGTTCAAAAAACTACTCTTTTCATTTTTTATTTGCTCGTAAATATAACAGCTACCAATCGGAATCATGTACAAGGTGTATTTTTCAGCCCACGGTACCAAAAAGAGAGCCCTGAGAGTAAGTATGGTAACATAATGAGAACGTCTTTGGACGCATTACTGAGCTAGAGGGCAAATTTAAAGTATTATATAAATTAGGAGAGGAGGAAACATTGCAATATATATTGTGTATATATAAATATTATTGGTTATATTGTAGCGTTACTGAATATCAACTTCATTAAATTAGCATTATTATCTATATTTCTCTGGCAATAATCTGAGAAAGGCGCCTCCGCTAGCGCCGGGGAATTTTTGGCGGGACTCCCCCCGCTCTAATTCGTCATGCGCAGCTGCGCCGGCCACCGCCGCACCCGTTCTTTGTGCCCAACTACCCTCCGCATATTTGTCTTCCGGGAAGCGTTCCCTATGAGTACGCACCCCCCCTGGGCCATCACCCAGTGGACGTCAACAAAATTAGGCTATCCCTGGCTCACTACTACGACGCATGTCTAGACTTACACGTGCGTGCAAGTAAACAATGTAAGACAGAGAGACTTGAGACAGAAGATACTGGAAATTTTCCATTAAAGATCCCTGTTCAAACGCCTTCAGCGATTGGACGAAGTAATTTCACTGCGCAATTTCCCGTAGCCTATCGCCGAACGGGTTCAAAATTGTAGTAGAACATTGTCGAACTTTAGAGATTTTTGGGGGGACCGAGGCAGCGAGCAGAAAGAAAGTAACATCCGAGTGGCATTCCGCTTGCTACTTTTGACTGAGTAGCATTCTGTTTTCGGCTTTAGGCTGAGTATCGCTCTGCTTTCGACTTTCGACTGAGGCGCTGTTTATAAGACTTCGTGAAGGCACACTCTGACTGCCCTTCGGGGTCTTCACTCGATTTATTATGTGGCGAGACTTTTCAAGAGAAAGTTTCTTTCGGACTTGATCAATTTTCTGAACCATAGTTTTATCGGTTCAAGTTATTTAATGTGCCTTGCTTGGCCACGATTCGGTGAACCAAAACAATTGATTTTGTTGAAGTAGACGTGACTATTAGTCTATCTTTGGCATAAGCACGCGGAAATGACTGCGTTAATCGTCAAGATCGCCACCGCTTACGTCAATGCCCGTCGAAAGTGCTACCTGAAGGCGCCCGCTCGACCAGCTGAGGGCACCCTCCCTCAGTGTAACGCCGAACCGCGCGGTTCGGACGACCTGACCGCCTCCACCTCCGCCGGGCCGCCTCCACCTCCGCCTAGGCAGAAACGCCCCTTTTCTAAGACGTCACCCCGCTGAATGGGTCAATGACCACGAAAATCTCCAGACGGTGATGTGTACGAGAGCTTCGCCGAAAGCGCTCAAATGCCCCTCAGGTACTACGGAATGAACTTTTGCAGTTAGCTCAAAGCAAGCAGGGAAGGAAATATTTCTGGCCGCGCATTGGCCGTTAATAAAATTAGTCGTAGATTTTTTGTGTAATGCATTTTGTCTGTTGTTGATTGTAATAATTTAATTTTAATTTCTCTTGTTTCGCTTATTTTGCTTTGCATTACGGGGAAAACTCACGAGCTCGTGCATGGTAGTGTAAATCTAGGTTAATCTCTTTTGAATCATTAAATTCTTTACGTTAACCTCATTCAGATATGTTTTCTTGCTGAAACAACTTCCACTCGCCATCCCATTTCTTTCAGGCCCCCTTTCTGCCACCTGAGCTAGCTGGAAGGTATGGCGACCCACCTTCACTGTCATTCGCGGAGACCGCGAGTGGCGTGGCAATATATATATATATATATATATATATATATATATATATATACTCACATACATATACATACACACATATTGCAACGGAACACGCCGTCAAACGCACCCGGCACAAAGCAGCTCTAGTGATCGGGAGTCGCTAACCCGAAACGTCAGATGCGAGTGGTGTTACCTTGGGTGTCTTACGTCCTCACCGTTAATCTACCCTCAAGCCCGCCAAGTTGACTTCTTCCTATTTCCATCAGGATGCCCTGCTCAGAAAAGTTATGATGTATCACACACACAAGCATACGACAAATAATTAGATGATTTAAAATGGAGGTAAATATAAAATATATTCTACAAATAATATTCCTTGGTACAAATTTACAAAGTTACTGAGCCATCACTACAATTGTGAGCCCGTTGTTCGTTTTGGAAATGAGCTGAATCAAAAAATAATTAATCTACTTAAAGTGAGAAATAAATGACAATGTTCTTCTTACAGAAATATTAAATTCTGCAATTATTCAAATCTTCCTTGACATACTTCATGATATTGGTTGCAACCACTTAACTAGTCACCATGACTGACCACCCTCTCCTGGGCGCCTTGTCATGCCCTTAGAATTAGCATACACCCAGATTTTTTAATCTTTGGTTCAAAACTTAACCTTAAGAAACTATATCAAAAAGAAAATTTTGGCGCACGAAAGATTAGTGAACTTTACATACATTAAAATTAGTTATCAAATTTTCTTTCAATATTGATCACATTAAACATATTTACTAGCGCAGAAAATTGTCCTCGTTCCTTTTGATAATTTTACTCGCCAATGATAATTTGAACACATGCCTTTCTTTCGGCGTTGACATAGTTTTCATTAAGAATCCATTTCACAGGTACTCACGCTTCGTTCGTCTTTGCTGGGTGAATGATCCTTGCAGTATCAGGGGGGATCCCTGATACTTTCTCAGTTGGCCTTGCCCTCGCCGAGGCCAGGTGACAGGCGTGCAGGCGGCGCGCCGCGGCGCAAAGGCGACGTAAGCCGAGGGTTGAATGTGATCTGGTCGGCCAGCGGTGATCCTGCAATGCGGCCCGCGGTTGCGGAGCAAAGGTGGGCCGGGTGACGGGTTCGTCACGCGATGTCTGACCTCCAATCTCTGGTCCCCGCTTCTCAGACGTGGTCCAGCCTCAAGTCATATCGGCAGGTTTTCCGTCCGAACAATGTCACTCCTAGGAATCGCTCGTGCGTAGTCCAGGACGTTGTACTAGGCCTCTACGAAGAGGCGGCTCGCATTCTTCGATCTGAGCGGGCGGTGTGTGTCGCCTCCCCCCGCGAAAAGTACAAAATTGCTTCTCTGACTTTCCTTGTGCTTTCCACGGGAACAGGCCGCTCTTTCGCTCACGAAGAATACTGGCGTCCACTCTAGACAACGTCCTGCTCAAATTCCGTACGCGCTGTGGAAACATTCGCAAGTTACACCTCGATGCTCCGCGCGAACGCTTTTTGCCGTTGCCTCCACACACTATAACTTGCAGTGAGAAATCTGTTCTCGGATTACGTGGCGTAACGACCCAAGAGATCTTCGGCGTACTGAAAACGACACATGAACTTTCACGGCAACGAACACCCCGCACAACTTCACTGCTCGTGTCCGCTGTTCATACCCCGCACGGGGGAGGCGTGGTCACTTCGGTGGCCGCGTCCTCTGGTGGTGAACGCGGCGACCACCCGGACCTCGAGCACGCGGCCCCATCTCAGGTCGTTAGCCTAAAGGTGTAGGCAGTGAGTAGGAAAGCCAAGCTCCGGGCCGTCGGCTCAACCCGGCGGTCCCTCAGTTGGGCCCCTGGCGCGTTGACCTAGAGTCCGTCCGACCTCATTACAGGATTGGGTGAAGGACGCCCTTCGGGGTGCTCTGGATCTCACATATAGAAGTCCGGCTGTTGCTTTACCTTCAGCCAGGTTGTCACTGGTAACGGCCTCACCCAGGTCGATAGCCTTAAGTGTTGGCAGTGGGAAGACGGGTTGGGGGCCCCAGCCCCCCGGGAGAAATTCCGGGTGGTCCCCAGTTGGGCACTTGGCTTCGTCGTGGTAGTGGCCCGATACTCTGGGCAAAGAGGAGGGACGCGGTGATCCCGCCGCATGTGAGTGGCGCCTCGTCATACAGGCGACTTTGACTCCGGTACCAGTCCGGATAACTGGTAGCTCCGAGCTGGAGCGGCCCTAGACCCAGGCATTGTATGGGGAGGTTGCCGCGAAGGCTAACTGCGTTCCGGTGGGATCCGGATGTAAGTCGGAAGGTGTACTTGTACACCGGATGAGGGTGAGAGTTAGAGGCTGACGCCCAGGTATCCACCCTGGGGCTTCGGCCCCCTTATATAGTACAAGTGCGATGTAGATAAGCACGAATTCATATACACATGTCCGCTATTCATAGGAGAAAATTTTTCAGTAAGAAATGGAGTTTCGCTTGCGGTTTCCATCGTTTTTTGAGGTGTTGATCAATGGCGAACTCACGTATATTTTCGTCATTGGCCCCTCCCGGTGTTCGCTCGGCTGCTCGCCCCGAGTGTCATAACAGCGGAAGCGCCAGGTTCGAACGCTCGCGTCAATGAACATCCTTCAGCCCCTACCCCAATAAAATTTCGCGCGCAGAAATAAGTCGGGAAAGTGATGGCATCCGCCTTCTGGGGGTGCAGAAGGGCTACTTACGGTAATTTCCTGCAGAAGGGCGAAATCATAAATACATCTTATTATTGAACCTTCCAGCGACATTCCACAGAAGAGCTAAAGAAACTAGTGGTGTGATAGAATGGCACAGGCTTTCCCGTATTAGTTCTCTATTTCCTTGAGTCTGGGATAGCTACTTGGAATTGCCACATACTCGTGCCAGCTGCCATCTATCGCCGTCCAAAGTAAGTTTTTTTTATTTTCTTAATTTTTCGGTTTCCTAATGCTGGAACGGAAATGTCAATTTTAAAATATTAAAGAACAGTAAAACCTCGTCCTAAATGGCAATTTTCATTGAAAAATGTGGAGCCGTTTTAAAAAAATGAAGTTTAAGTGCTACTAAAAATGCGAAATTTGAAGCTTTTTCACAGAAAATGTTGAGTTTTCGAGAAACTTCATATGGAGCACTTACATTCACCAATAAAATAGTGTTTACAAAATGCTGGTAATATGCATATTAAAGGTGTGACAGATGTTTAAAAAATTACATGTGTAATTTTTGAAAAAACAAAAAAGACCCCAAATTGAACTTTTGAACACATTTTATTTGGAGGAAAAATCTCGACCTTCAATTTTCTAGTTCTAGGATGACACCGAAAAAAAATTCAAACTTTTGAAACTTTCGAAAATTAAGAGTTAACCGCGAAAATGAGACCTCTGACACCTTTATAAGTGTATTTTTCTTTATCCTTACAAGAAATTTAAAGAAACAATTTGGAGCCGTTTTTGAGAAAATTTTGAAAATGTCCGGGGGGCTTCATGTAAAGTACCCCCAAATTTTGATGAAAGTTTTTCAAACTCGTGGCGCCTCGAGTGGACGCAGATCGACCGGGGAATATCCATTTTGGTAGAAATCGCTCGTATGGTTTAGGCGCTAGTGTTGTTGACACACTGACAGGCGTTGTAAGAAAAACAACTTTTCTCGGTATCCGTGGACCACAAAATCGATTTTCCGCAGCATTACGTATTTCCATATATTATGTTTATTATTCCGTACGTAAAGTAAAAATGCGCGGAAAGTTGGCGCGCAGGGTTCTTTTGCATGAGGACAACGCACCGACATGCAGAGCCTTCGCAACCCAGGAAACTCAGCATGACTGCGGATTAGAATTGCTACATCTGGCATACTCTCCTGATTTGGCTTCATCAGACCTTTTTCTTTTCTCAGACCGAAGAAAATATTTAATTTCAATGATTTGTGAAAGGTGTATAATCGTGCCCGCAAGTGTATTAAAGAACAAGATTATTTTGTTGAAAAATAAATTGGTGTTATGAAATTGATCATGATTTCGTTGTTTGGCTAGCAACTTTTCGACCAACCCTCGTAGAAACAACTTACCGGAGCGAATAAACGCCGTAGGCACGGTAACCCATTAAACAAGTCGCAAAGCGTTGCCCATTCAGGGCGTCTCTCCGCGGCGTATTGGCGGATACCGATGCAGAACTACTTCTCTAGGATCTTCAAAAGAACCAGAGTATGTTTTGGTAGAAATTTTATTTTCATATATTGGAATCACACTGTGAATGCTGCGTGTTCCTGGCACAGTTCTTAATCGCATAAACATGTTGGTGATTAACATTTCGGTCTTTTCGTCCTATTCTTCACTTTTAAATGAAAATAAAATTCCCACGTTAGTTTGTGCCCATTCGAAAAGTTCTTCATGATTCGTGATCTGCGTTCCCTGGACACTAGGGTACATAGCAAGTTTTTTCACTGTTCCGTCTACGCCGTCACAGGAGCCCTTATCATGACTATTAACAAGAAATACCATTCAGCTTATATTTGAAAAGCAGACTCGTTATGCTTTATTAACAATTTACTAAAGTTCAGACATAACCGAGAGGAATTAAAAATTTATTTGTATTACTTATGGTGTCCTTTCTTTCAATTCCTGGTTGCATATACTCCTCTTTAGTGGTTGATTTTCTCTCATTAGTTTCTGCTCTGTCTCAAGTGTAAGAAATGTGTAAGTCATTTCATTTTTGATATATTAACCCTGCACTCATGACATATCAAGTCATCCACAACTAAAATAGGCGATTTATTAGGTATTTCCTGTCAGATTTCTTCTTTTTGTGCACTGACTACGCTTTTGTAGACAAAACTGATTGCAACACCAGAAACTATTAAACTCATTCACTTTCTCCAGAGGGCACTGTATTGACTGCAAAAAACATGGCTTCAATGTTGCAACGATGGAGGCGCTTCAGCCATTCTATGTAGTATATTCTAGCTCATTGCTCTGTACCTAGAACAAGGTTCAAGAGCCTGAGCGGCAAATAGTTCTTGACCGCAACAAGCCATAAAGGAGTTATGAAATGGAGGCAAGGGTTAAGGAATTATGAAATTTAAGCGAGAGGCTGAATTGTTTTTGAAAATCAATGTGCACAGACATTTCCGAAAAAATTAGAAGTCTCTTAGACAGTGTATGGTCTCAACTCCGCACATTATTACACCACTTCGAATGTCATGCAGCTGCACTGAAAGATCTTTAGGGTAGTGCAAGGTACAACTCCGGATCAGATGTCGTAACCTGTCTGGTTCAAGGCTGTGGGAGAGCTCGGAACTTCACCATGGCACCCAAGATAACGAGACGTCACAGATGTAGAGCAGCTGATTGTGGCCCCGAGGGTATGTAAAGAAGCTACTTACATATGCTGGTCACTTTTCAGAAAAAATTAAACACTTGTCTCATCCACAAATACAAAGACCAAGGATATTTTCCAAGAAAACGGAAGTACATTATTTTTCAAAAAAAAAAACAAAACATCACATACACAAACCTTTTAATCCATCACTTTTAATTATGTCATACAAAGAATGAAGAGTACAGATGAACATCTAACACACAACCACAGAAAAATTCCTTTATATCTTGTACCATATCCAAGATCCATTTTTTAGAAAATCATCAATCATCAATTTCCTCATCGGAATCAGACTCATTACCATCATCACCTTCTTCTTCGCTGGTAACATCTATTTCATTAGATTCAGACTCACATTTTGAACAATGGCAGGTAAAAAGATAATTTTCTCTGAAAAAAGAAATGAAGCATGTAAATAAAAATGAAGAAAAAACAAAACAATGATAACATTCCAAAACACATACATCTGAAATGTTTTCATCTTCTATTGGCATCTTTATTCTCACAAGTTTAAACAAGAGGTGCCACAACTCCACATGTTTCTCATCTTATGTGACTATTACAAAATATCCTCTAACTAGAAAAGAAAATATAAGGGTTTAGTACCATTCGTAACAAAATGTGGATACAAAATGCCGTAACAAACGGTCCAATCGGAAATTACATGGGAAAATGAGCTTTACGCCCTTGAAACAGCATGCCATGTCTTGTGATGTAATATTACTACCAAATGAGATCTTTTGGCCGCTCTACTGGATTTTTGGACCCCTCACCCCCCCAACTTCGTAGCATAGTTTGCCAGAAGCGTCCAAAGCAGGTTCCAGTGAGTCACTTTTTCATTTTTAAAACTTACAAACTATGGAATGTTCGCAAGGATCCAAAGTTCAAATAATGCCGTAATTAATTTTTCCGAAAATGAGCATTCTTGCATAATTTTGCATGAAACATGGTCAATTTTTAAGAAATTTTAATTCTTTTCTGAAAAACGCCTAAATCAGACTATTTTCTCCAAAACTGATATTCCCCTATGGATCTCAGCAAACCCATCCAAACTCGTCGTGCAACAGAATGGCACAGCCTTTCCCGTATTACTTTTCTATTTCCTTGGGTCTCGGCTAGCTATTCATACTTGCCACATTCTCTTGCCAGCTGCCATCTATCACCGCCCACACTACATTTTTTTAACATTTTCTTAATTTTTCCCTTTCCTACAACGAAAGATTAATTTTGGAACAAAATATTAATTTTAGAATATTAAACAACACTAAAACCTCGACCTAAATGGCAATTTTCTATGAAAAATTTGAAGTTTTTAAGAAAGTGGCATTTAAGCACTACTAAATATGTGAAGTTCTTTTTCACAAAAAATTTATGAGTTTTCGAGAAACTTCATTTGAAGTCATTTGAAGCCAATTAACTTAAGTACAATAGTATTTAAAAATTGCTGGAAATGTGACATTGCTGGTGATTGGCAATGGTTTCTTCAATTTGAATAGTCTTACGTGTGGTTTAGGTGCTAGTGGTGCTCACAGACGGAGGACAGACAGTCGAACGGACATTTTGAAAATAACGACTTTTTCGGTATCTGTGGCCCCAAAACGTGTATTTCTGTTGAAATCTTGAAATCGATTTTCAGCAGCATTACATAACTTTCCCAAGTACTACGTATATTACACTATATATACGTATATATACGGAAATGTAAAAAGGATGTAAGTGCCATTTGAATACTTTCGAGAAAAAACAGTGTACGTTAAACCTATTGGCACATACAACTGTCACTTATAATTTGCTCCTAACACTATCAAGAAATGCGTTTCGACTATGGTTCCTATTTTTTTATAGGACTTGATTCATCATTATTCTGATAAAACTTATATTTAACACAAATCGCACATCCTTTTTTATTTTTCCGTATACATATGTATATACGGAGTAATATACGTAGTATACGGAAAGTTATTCATTTCCGGGCCCTGATAACGAAAAAGTGGATAAATCCAATTGCTAAATAAAGGGAAAAAATCCTCGGTTTTCTGGACTGAAGTACATTTTGCTTTCAATTGTTTTTTCAAGTATCAAGTTTCAAGTATTAATGACCCACAAAACAGGGATACTGCCTACACCATGTGTTAGGGGATTTTTTCGTTAATTTAGCAACTGGATTTATCCACTTTTTCGTTATGAGGGCCCGGCAATGAATTTCTTCTGCTGAAAATCCGCCGTTTTATTCGCACAGCATTACATAACTTTCTGTATATACGTATGTGTATGGGAAAGTAAAAAAAATATTAACTACCGTTTTTTCTAAATATTGTTTTATAACATTTTGTGAAAATAATAGTAAATTTTAAGATCAATGAAAAAACCTCGCGAATGTCAAATCTGCAAATGTTGAGTCTATATTTTAATGAAGAAGGGTGGATTAGGTTCCTGGATATCGAAAAGCTGTTTAAAAAAGGAAAAAGTCTGACAAACAATTGCAGAACTGAGAAAATGCCATTAAACAATTTGCAATTAACATCCCAAAGAGAAGAAATAAAACAATATTTGAAATCAATTTCAAAGTTGAACGTGACTGAATATTGGATTTGGTTATTTTTTGGGTTCATTTTCCTCCTCCCCGCTGTTCTAATATCCAACATGGAAAAGTTGCTGCTTCTATTTCTCTCTTAAATTTCAAAGTTATTTCCATGTTTGAAAGACGTTTGACTGCTCTTTCCACCGAGCTTGTTTAAGTTTTAGAACGCCATTAACAGCTTTGACATTGGAATTGTCTAGGACGCAAAGTCGCTTCTGTTACTTCATTACATCCGAGGTTTTCTCTGCTGACGACTCCCCTATTCTGTTCATGTGGTCAAGAGCCTTACCTCCAATTTCACGGAACTGAATTGAATTATTTTACAATTGTATTATTCTATGATGTGACAGTTCACATGGACATGCCAACAACAACAACAACAAAAAAGAATATTTTAGCAAAGGTAAAATAATGGCATTGTCATAGTGACAAATTAAGGTGTGGAGGCGTAGGAACTTTTTGTATGTTTATTACACCAGCAACATTGCAAAATTTAGTGAAAATTTGAGCAGACGACAAATAATAAGGATATTTAAAGTTGTGATATGCTAATGAGCAATAGAAGCTAAAATAATCTAAATTTTGCAAAATTGTAATAATTTTAATTGACGTCAGCAGACAAGTGAATGGCTTACACAACACATAAGTGTTGTGATGTCTAAATTATAATCCATGTTAACTACATTAAATTCATAAATTACTATTTCCTTAAAAATCCTTGCTACAGTATAAGTTTTACAAGAAATGGCTGAAAAAAAATACAAGTAAAAGTTACAATATAATTATAAGAATGACACAACTGTCTTGAACACAAGGAAGTTTGTGCTGTGTTCTAGCACCACTAGCTTTTGAAATATACAGCTCATTAGTCCATCTTTTCGATAGTGGGCAACAATACTATAGAGAGATTTATTTTAAAAAAAAGAACTGTATTCTAGCTCCGCATATTCAATGTGATATTTGTAAATGAATTTTGTCTGCATCTCCTTGCAGGCACTCATATTAAAATCAGAAATGATCCAGATTGTGAAAATAAATTCACGCGCAATGCAAGTCTGGCCATCAGTTCTAAGGACAGCTCCAAAGCTCTGAAAAGTTTTCTACAAATCAATTTCAATAGAACAAAAGAAATAAAAATATATTGGTACCTTAAAATTTTGTGTCTTGAATGTCTACTCCTTCCCAAAGCACAGTCATCTAAATAACTCACACAAATTTCTTCTCCAGGTGCTATGTCACGAACTGCACACATAACAAGTTGAAAATTGCTATATGGGAAATTAGGAGCAGCATTAGGTTCACAACTATGATTGCAAGCACTCTGCAGAGCATACAATGCTGAGCCCTCATTGTTCAGAAAAGAACCCATAACTGAAATAGAAATTTTAAGATTAAAAAAAATTGTACCTAGAATTTCAAAGTAAGAATTAAATAGAAAAAAATTACCTTCTTCAACATCATCATAAAGCTTATCAATAAATCTATCAAGGTTTTCTTTGTCTTGTTGAGGCAGTTTTAATGCAGAAACATTCTTCACCCATTCACTTAAAGGACTTGTTCCTACTCCTTGTCCATTTGTTCCAACTAGAGCTACCAATGACTGAAAACCTTCTGGAGTTAACCACTAAAACATACATGTTAAAATAATAAATAAAAAACATTGATGTTATATATAAAATCCTTTATCATATAAATTCAAGTTTGAATGAATTACACAACATAAATGAGGAAAGTAACATTTTCTTTTCCAACTACAGAAGCTGTTACAGTAATAATTAATGGATACATGCTATCTTACATACTTAAAAGTTTCAAGCAATCGCTGAATCATGCAAGGCACAAAAGTTTAAATATGTAAAATTAATGAATACAAGGCAAGAATGATAATGAACATCAAATTTTCCCCATTCTGAGATAATACCATTGTGAAGCTGCAGTAATTTTTTTCTTGAGCACTTTCAAGTCTCAAAAATGCAAAGGATTTTAAAATACTGAAAGACAGATTGTAAATGAGAGTCCTGTTATTGGATAAACTGATCCTTGGATAAACTTTTCTAATGAAAAATGTTTTAGTTTGAATTTTGCATTACTGATGAATAGGGAAAGAAATTTTCTGTAATAAACTAGTGGTGCTACAGAATAGCAGAGACTTTCCCATATTAGTTTTCTATTTCCTTTGATCTCGGCTAGCTATTCGAACTTGACACATACTCTTGCCAGCTGTCATTTGTAACACACAGTCCTACGGGTGTACATTTTGGACCCCAAAAGCAAAAATGCTTATTTTAAACCTGAGAAATTATAGCAAAATTTCTAAAGAGTGTTAATTCGGTGCAAAATGGTAAAAAAATTCTGGTATAGGGAACATCGACATGTAAAAATTGACACAAGAAATTATATTAGCAAAAATTATGGTGTGGGGTACAAAATGTACCACCTTCAGACTCCAAGGGTTAACAGTGTGAGACCTTTCAAAAAGTTACATTTGTGTAACCGTAAATTAACTTAAGGTCATATTCAAGAGTACAATTGGCTCTATCTGTTCGAAATTGAAGAAAAAATTTGGAGCCATTTTTGAGAAAATGGTGTCTGAATGTTTCTGAAAATGTGGAATTTTCAGTTTTTCACAGAAAATGATTGAGTTTTAGAGAAACTTTATCTGAATTTATTTAAAGCACATGCACTCATAAATATAATAACGTAAACAAATCGCCGCTAATGTAAATATTAACAACGTGAGAGACAAGTTAAAAAAAATGTCATTTCTGTAATTTTTGAAAAAGCAAAAGAATAGAGCATTATGGCGTTTATGTCATCTCGTAGAGTACATTAGGCACTATCCTTACCAAAACTTTAAAGAAAAAATTGAAACTGTTTTTGAGGAAATCTTGTTTTTGTATTTTTTTTAAATTGCCTATATTACATGCAATATTGCCCCAAAACAACTAAAATTATCAAAAAAAAAATGTACATGACCAGTTGCTTTCTTTTGTCGCCCCAAGGGAATTTTTTCATATTTTTTCAAGGTTTTGGCATCCTAATAGTAAAATTGAAATATGTCAAGGGTATTATAGAAGAACAAGCCCCAGGACGATCTCCATAGCCAAGTTTGTTAATTGTGTAGAACTACTCAGCGCAGCGAACTACTCAGCGAAAGGTCGCGGGTTCGAGTCTCGCTTAGGGCTAATTACACACGGCTGCGGGAAAAAAAAACTGAATGCTTTTGGTTTTGATGGATGGTTTGAATTCATTTAAGATAATAATTGAGAGATCTGAAATCTCCATTTTTCTCTAAAATAACAATTTTTTGTAAGTTCAAAGAAAAGAACTTTTCATAAATTTTCATAAACAAAATCTCTTGATTTATGAAAGTTTCAAGAAACATACAGTGAATAAACAACGCACAACTAAATATACACAATTTTACTGAACAAAAAGAAAGTATAAATATGCATACAAGTGGTACTTATCTTATGAGAATTGACAACATACTTACATTAACAATAATGTTATATTTATACTAACAATATCAGACTCTCTTCTAACACTTTTGCTATAATTTTGCTTCTTGTGCAATTCTACTACTATGCCATCTTCTGTGCAATTCTACAGTTTCTCTCTTTAAGGATAAATAATGTCTGCCATCATCACTTCAAAATATCTACCCTGATAACGTTTTTCCATCTATTTCAGATCTTGATAAAACTTCTCTTCAGAATCATAACTGAAATCCTCCACATTATATGAGAAGAAATCAGGGTGGTTGTGGAGAAAATGAAGTTTGATACTCATGTTACATTCTAAATTCTTGATAGAAATTAGCATTTCATCCACCGTAGATTTGAAATCTGGATGTTTTTTATTTCCTTAAAAATTGATGGAGAGTTTTGAAATCTGGCCAAGACAGTCTTTCTTCATCACTCATTTAACTTTCAAAGTGTTCATCTTTCATCAGATTTGTAATTTGAGGGCCAACAATGATACTTTCTTTAAGACTGACCTCTGAAAGAAAAGGAAATGTTTAACAAATATATTTAAAGCACTCTCCATTCTTATTCAGAGCCTTGATAAACTTTCATTATACCAAGGTTGATATGGAATGGTGGAAAAATAATATTTTTAGGATTAACCACATTTCATATTTCATTTTTATTTCCTGGATTCAAAATTGTTTCTGATTGACCAATCCCTTTTGACCCAGTGCAGTTCAAGAGCCCTGCTATCCCATTCTCATAGAAAGAAGGGGAACTTAGTAAAACCTTGTTGAAATCCCAACAATATTCCATTAACTTTCAAGTCACTGCAGACAACACACCGGTGTTCTTCACGATTAATTTTTTTTTTTACAGTTCTTCCATATTGTCGTAGGTTCCCTGTAAAATGAACAAAAGGAGCTACTGGCACTAAGGTATAATGATTTCCGTTATGAAGCAGAACAGGTTTCAGGTTGCGTTTCGAAGAATCAATAAACAACCTCCATTAATCACTGACATAGCTTATTCCAAATTTTGAAAGTATATCATGAATGTTGTTGCAATGTACAAACTGACCCTCTTTCATGAAATTATCAAGGAACTCTTTTTCTCTGTTTCAATGGTAATGAAACGTTGTGTATGGAGCGAGCAAATTTTTCTATTTCAACTGTGAGCCTAAAACCTGCATCGATTACTTTGAGAGGCCACGATCTTGCACCAAATCATTAAGTTCTTCTTTATTAAACAACTGGAAGTCTTCTCTCTTCTTTGGGGAAATCAGCAAAGTCCATTTCACTATCACAGCAGTATGAGTAAACTGGAGATTATGTAGATGGTAGGTTTGGTATAGGAATGTCAAGACCACGTGGTACGGATCAAATGGCTAATGGAATATTCAAGTAAACTATTTCTTTCATAGTTTTCCTATTATGTCCGTACACTTTCACCACACAAGAGTAACAGTAGTTATATGATTTTTCTGTTCTCTTCACACCGTTGGAATACCAAAGACAAAGATTTTTGCTTCCTTTGGTGCCATATTTGCAAGCCTCCAACGTGTGACAACACGATGTAAGGCCCAACATTATCTTGATTCCCTAACTTAATGCTGAAGTACGCATGGTACGCTTTCCTTACAAACGAGGTGATGTTTTCATTTCAGAGTAGTCACATTCTTAACAAAACAGTTCGGATCACTTTCACATCTAGATGAACTCCCATTCTTTGAAACACTTCTCCCACCAATCAAATGCACATTTAAAGCCTTTGTATCAAACAGTTCTTGCTAAATGACAGAGAACAACTAATGGACTAAAACTGGGGTTAAGACTTTTTTGAAAACCTTTAGTCAAAAGCAGTGAATTGTCGCAACCCTACATTTACTTATGACAGAGCACATGCACATTTGAAATACAAAAATTCCGGAAATTTTGCAAAAACTGTATGTGATAGAGAAAAACTAAAATGATACATATAATCAAGATGAAAAACTGATTCATAATCACCCATTTTCATCTAAAGCGGCAAATTGTCATAGCCCTGTGTTATTTGTCACTTATCTTTCATGAATTCTGTGCTGCAGAAAACTATTGAAAATTCGAGAAACTACAATCAAAATCATTTGAAGCACTTCTACTCACAAATACAATCAATGCAGATAAATGAACCAGAAGTGACTGTACGTGATTTTAGAATTTGTAACTTCTAAATACTTTCTCAACTCTCTTCCCCGATATCTACCTGACACAACAAATTAATTTTGTGTCAATCAAATCATACTTTACTTTGTGTGCTTCTCTTTGAACCGATTTAAGTAAACTAAAGAATCTACCAACATGAAATGTAAATACATTATAAACTACCCATGGGACCAACTTAGGAATATCTAACGGTTCCAAATATTACATTACTTTTTACTTTCTCATCGTTAAGAAGGTAGTCTTAAAAAGAGAAAGTTATGTAATTGTGCACCGGAAAACGGTGAATTTTCGGCACAAAACTCTCTTATGGTACTATAGAATGGCAAAGACTTTCTCGCACTACTTTGTTTTCTAATTTCTTTTGTCTGGAATAGTGTTTTGGCTATGGCTTATTCACTTCCCAGCTGTCTTCTTTTGCTGCCCAAAGGACATTTTTTTAGCATTTTCTCTATTTTTCAGCTCCCTTATGGTAGAAGTGAAACAACGTCTTTAAGAATATTATAGAAGAGTAAGACACCTGTCTGACCCAGAAGGCTGAGGTGCTTAAATGGCGTGTACGTATTCTGCGCTTTGGTACAAAGAGTCGCTGGTTCGAGCCCCACTCAGAACTTAAGGCTTCTACACAAGGGCCAATATGTCAGACCGACCGTGTTGGAAAATGAAATTGGACTCTCGGCTACACAGTTCCACCAACAACCCTATTTTTCAGAAGGGCTCGGAAACACTGGAATGTAACATCTATGCGAGCAAGATGGAAATCTGAGGAAAATGAAGCACTGTTGTCGGTCTGTTGCACAGTCGTGAATTTATCGGCTATCATAGCACTTCTCATGACATTATTAATGACTATTCCACTAGAAATTAAAATCAATATTGTTTAATAATGCATATAAAATGCCCTGATCAGTACTCAAAAAATTATCGCTTTTTCTGCTGATTTTTCCTAACCACTTCTCTCTATTGGCCAACAATAAGCTGCAATTCATCTTAGAAGGCGGTATGTATGGATTGCTGTGTCAACTTGCAATAAGCCGTGTACGTACTATAACATGACCACTTTGATTTTAACAAGTTTTCATTTATTATGAATATTTTATGCATTTTGGAACTTAGTCCTATTAAATACCACCCCCATTCTCGCTTGGCGACTCCGGGATTATCAACAATTCATTCAACATATTCAAAGCACTCATGTATTACCTATGACCATTCCACTTGTGAAATTAAAACCAATAATGTTTAACTATACATATAAAATAATCCAATCAGGGCAGTGTTCTAGCTGATTTTCTTACCGCCCCTCCCTACTGACTAATAATAAGCTGCAGTTCATCTATTTTAGGAGATGGTAAGTATTGTTCGCTGTGTTTGATGTGCAATAAACATTGTATACTGTAACATAGTTTCTTTGATTTTAACACTGTTTCTTTTTTTTTTCTTTCAAATTTTGGCGCATTTTGGAACTCTGTTGGACATAATTTCATTCATGGAATAGTCCTATTCAAAATCACTCGTACTTTGGAAATTCTCAGATAATCCACTTCTTGCTTGGCAAGTCAGGGTTTTACTAACAATTTCCAAAGTACTTGTGGTATTTCCTACATGAAATCTACAAGCAGCATTTTCATACAATGCAGCAATGGATATTTCAGAAGTTATACTCAGAATTTCATTTTTGGTCGGCGACATGGTTAGGAGAAAAGGTAGCTTTATTTACTTAATGTTAATGTTACAATGCCTCTGTGTTCAATAAAATGTTACATTCAAAATTATTAAAGTCGGGAACGATACGCATAAGCTGGACGTAACGAAAAGAAAAGGTAATTTCATATGCATTCATATATTTGATGGATTATATACTATATATGATGGATTCTGTACTATATATGATGAATTCTATACTTGGATTTTTATTTCTTGGCATGTAGGAGTCTTGTCTTCAGGATAGAATATCTCATGGTATTTTGCATCGTTTTCAGTCGTGCTAGGAGTTGCATGATCGCAATTGTTTTGAGCAGTGCTGGCGATCATGCAAGTCCTAGAGGTATGATGCGAAATACCATGAGACATTCCATCCTTAAGACAAGACCCCATGCGCCAAGAAATAAAAATTTAAGTATAGAGTTCAATTTATAAGTGAAATCATCCTTGCTTGTCTGTACAATGAGCTGCAAATAGTGCGAGAAAGTATGTGCTGATGGAGCACCTTGTTTTAAAAACCTAAATAGTATATTAAAATGACGTGCGATTCATATTACTCAGCACATGTACACAATTGATTCTTCATGGCAGGAGAAATAATTTTTCTCGTGATCAACATCTTCGCCTCAACTCGGCACATCTGGTCTTCCATTGCAAATTTGTGTGAAGCACCAACCATTGATTAGTGGTGGCAATGAATATATTTTTGCAATAATGTGCATTATTATGTTAACATTATATTTATTCTGATTAACAATATCATTGCATTCATAATTCTCTTTTAAATCACTGAGGCAGTGGTTTAATATTTCTTTATCTTAAGGTATGAAGTATCTTTGCAGCAAAACAAACTTCGGAGACTACAAAAACTACAGAATATTCTATTTGTCATATGCCATAAAAATGAATATAGCATAATAATTGAGTTAGTGTTGGAGAGATTTTCGTGTTTTGTAAGATTCAAAACCACGCTTGCCTTGCACCATGAAACAATGGAAATCAAGCAACCCTGTCGGCCATTTATGCCATTCTGCAATCTAAGATTGACACACTCTATAGTAGAAAATTACTATACTGGCACAATAATTACTAAACATGCAAAAGTACCAAGAGTATACTCTACTCAACTTACATGCTGCACTGATGGATCAGTAAAAATTTCAGACATTATTTTACGTAGGGTAAAGAGTTGTCCAACAAATTGTTCACCAAGAAGCTTATGAGCTATTTCTTCTTGTTCATTTACTGTCTGATGACACAACTGCACAAATATTTGGGCATATTTCATCAATAAGGCATGAAACTACATTTAAAAATAAATAATTTCACTGCAATTTCAATACCTGCATAAACAAATGCACAGCTCCATCTTTATCTTGGGCTTGCTGAACTGTGGCCAAAATCCGAGCCAAAAGCATAATTGAAGCAGTCTCAGGAGGATAGTGTAAATTTCTGGAACATCAATTGGTTTGATCATGTCCTTTTTATGTTAAAATCAAATTTCAATAAAAATAAATGGAGATTTACTTTAGTTGTAAAGGCATTTCCATAATTGATACATTCTTCAACTGTTGATTTAACCAAGAGTGAATCTTTAGATCTACTTCATTAAGAACCACATTTCATATTCAATTATCTTATAGATAACAATGTTAATTTATTTTCATTCCAAATAAACATTACTTGTTTTATTACAGTGGGTTTTTGCCAAACTTCTGGATACCAACTCCCCTTGTAAAAGTTATTAAAACAAATACAACAACCACAATACTTAACTTTACTCTCTGAAATGAAGTTTAATTCATTAGTTAATATAAATAATTGGCAAAGATATGTGTTATGATAAATGGCATTCTTTTTTGCAATATTTAAAAATAAAATCTGTCCTGGTGAAAATGAAAGTACAAAAACATTGGCAATCTTTAAAACCTAGTAAATAAAAATGTAAATTATCACAAGTTCAGAAATTAAAATCACTTTATTACAAATAAAAATTCAGTTAAAAAATTTCTGTACATATCTGAAGGTTGAGCATAAGCTTTCCATCCTTGTACTTGCTTTGGTTCAATGGAACTGACAATTGGCACTGGTTGATGCCCAGTGTCAAGTTTATGCTGTATTTTTTCCTTGCAAAAAAATGAGTTGATGTGTCACTCTTAATGGAGTAGACTTGCATCTCCTAACCTTTTCTACCTCACAGCACACTAATACCAACCCGTTGCATTCTTCACGTACTAATTGACTGTATTAATTTTTTATTATATAATCATAATTGTGTAACACATCACAATATCACATTATTATTAACAACTTAAAATGGTCGTACATACTTCCAAACATCAACCAGCATTTCCAACTTGTGAGAACCATCTCGTTCCCGCTTCCGTAAACACAACACCTGATGATACTGGCCCCAAGCTTCATCTTTACATTGAACACAACAGTATCTGACCTGGAAACAACTTCAGTTTAATCCAAAAAGCAGGTAATATAATTTTTATGTTTGTTAACATTTAAAGTTAACAATGAATAGTTCTCATACTTAATAATAATTCTTTAATGCATTCTTTAAATTTATTTAACAATGAGCTCGAGGGAATGATTATTTTCATTTACTGTCCAAGTTTACTTACCCCACATAACGCACATTCACAATGGTTCTCTTTCTTTGTGGGACAACACTGCGGATAAGGCAAAATAAGATCTTTTTTGCCTGACAAACGATGTGCGTTTTCCTCAGCACCTTCAAGAGGCCTTGAATAACAAAACAATCTTCGTTAAGAATATTTAAATCTACAGTAAAAACATTCCAAGAAGGAGCAAGCATCAGAGAATTATGGCAAAACGTATGGGAGAAAAAAGAAAAGAGATTGCAGACCAGTGTACGCTATCCTTTAGCCAATCTTTTAATCAACGTGTTCTTACTTTACAAACAATGCCTAATGTCAAATTATGGCTTTAAAAAAGACACAGCCAATTAAAAATAATTTTAACTTAAGTCCTGGCTTTCCAAACAATCACGCTTTACCCGTGAGTGCTTGCAATAGATCTGCGAGATCCAAGCCATGACAATTTTATGTTCCTGAATTATTGCGATGCATTAGTCATCTGATATTTCATGTATTCCTTCGTTGTACTTTTCTCAGATCGCCTAGCAATTTATTTTCATCCTTTCGCTGAATAATTTCTCATGAGCATGTTGAAACTTGATCGTTGCCCTATGTGATATCTGTCATACATGGTGGGTGGAATGGTGCAAGTGCATTATAAGTTCCTGCCCTGAGCGGTATATATCATGGCATTATTTTCAGCCATGTTTATGACAAGTGTCTATTCAGAAAATGCAATTATTTTCCATATCTACAATCGACCGTCACAATTTCTTACCAAAGAGAAAGATATGCAGGAGACATCAATAGAAAAATGAAAAATATGCGAACCTTATAAAATGGAAAAAAGCCAAAAACTTTCTAAATTTTTTCTCAAAAAGTAAAATGTATGTATTTGTTTAGAATGTGCCAAAATTATTTGTAGAAATTGTATTTAATATTATTTAACAGGATAATAAGATGTTCAATGATTTTTGCATGAGCTTTGTCAATTTTTGCCTTTCTCAGTATAAGTATTCAGACAAGAATTCTGCAGTGTAAGATTCATTAACAATTGCATTGGGGAGCACGTATAAACCAAAGAAACTACATATTTCAATAAATGGACCTTCAGATAATTCGCATTCACAAAAAGTTTCAGCTTTATCTGAGATACATTGCAGGCACTGGCGTGAGTCTACCTATTGCGGGCACTCCCAGGTTAATCACGCTAAATATAGAAAACAAAATCCTTTAAAAATCCCTTTTTTTAACATTCCACTACAACACACCAATACGATGTTGGGCTGATTACTTATTACTAAATCTGAACATAAATCATTTTAAATAATAAATAAACTTAAGAAAGCGTAAAGAAAATTTGTTTGAATTCTCCATTGTCTGTAAAGGAAGTTAGAGTAGTTGCAACGAATGGAAGAATGACCTACAAATAGTTCAGGAAGACAAAAAAAATGCTTGAATACTTTTCAAATAAATTTTCCATACAAAAGTTGATGGTTATGCAAGAACAATAAAGTTTGTTACCTCATGCAAAAGTCACAAGATGCATATCCATAATCTGCATTCCATGCAAACTGGCAGCAAACCAATGGCCTTTCTTCAAATATAACATCACCAGCCTTGAAAGGTTTTACAGCAAATAACCCTTTTCCCTAAAAAGAAAAGAAAAAAATACGTCACACCGTTCATGGCACTTATAGCTCATAAAATTCACTGACAGCATATTGCGCTCGTATGACAGGTTACCTTTGGCTCTCCAATCACTCTTACTTCAATACCAGGGACATCCATATCTTCTCGGCACTCAGCCATTTCTTTCAGTTCCAATTTATATAATTACTACAAATCAATCACACAATAACGCACGTGTCAAGAAACTCTGGCAAAATCAGAGAAGCCGATTCGCACTTGCAGTACATGTCAAAGAAGCCGGGTGCACAATTTATTTTGTTATAGGGTCGAGAGTATGTGCTGTGACTCCTAATTACGCATCAGATTTTATAGTTCCACAATTTTTTTAACAAAATTTTACCGTAATATAGACAAGAAATGCAATCCAATCACAGTTCCGTCACAGTTGTTTGCCCCTTCACAGTGTTCTTTCCTCTTTTCTTTTACTTCCCACTATTGCTTCCCGTTCCACTGCTTCCCACCCAGAGAGTACTACAAGAGAGATGACACTTCATGTTAAACACCGCTAAACGAGAGACACAGAGAGCACACACAGAATCACAGATATCTTTGGAGCGGCCTTTATTTCCATGGGTGGGGGAAACCATAGAGGAGAGATATACTAGAGTGCGCACCGGGCTGCGCAGAAGGCCCGGCCGGGTATCAACATCTCTCGCGCCCGTGTCACGTGACTTTGGGACAGCTGGGTGGCGTCAGTAAGAACACCCGTCTCGCATTAAATTATTTCTTTTTATACGTAAGTTAGATGGTTCATTACAGCGTTATTTTCTCATTTATTAAGCAACACTAAAAATGTTGCTTATGGCAGAAAAGTGAATTTAAGTTTTTCTGCTCTATTTGCTTAAGTACATGAAAATTCCGATTTTTGTCAAACTTGTCACTTTCAACCGCATACTCCACTAAACCTGCTTTTCAAGTACAATTACATAGGACTATAAATAAAAAAATATTTGTAAAATAAATTAACTCCATGGGATGCATTAATCCGAATTTCTGTTATTACTCAATGCTAGTCATTTTACTATTGATCCACATCAGTGACATTTATAATAGCAAGTTATCAAAATGATATTTCATCAGTCATTCACATTACATTAGTGACATTTATAATAGCAAGTTATCAAAAGGATATTTCAAGGATTTATAGGGGAAAATAAAAGGCTTTTTATCTTTGATTTATATTTTGATTTATTTAGTCAAAAACAGTATGTGATGTATGGGGGAGAAGTACAATCTGCATTCATTTTCTTGAGCTTCAAAAGCTCTTCCCAATATTTTAACTACAAACATTAGACATTTTCCCTCCCGAGTTATATAAAACCTATTTGCATCGATCAACAAACTGAAGGTTTTAATTTTTTTACTTTGTATTACTAACAAAACAGTAAAAGTAACAGTTACTCCTAAAAATACTAGCAAGTAAGCTCAAGAAAACGTGGGCATAGTGAAGCTACATTTATGTCCAAAAGAAAAACAAGGGGCCATCACAGCATTTGCTCAATGGATCAGGAAAACTGGACGAAAACCTGATTGAAATGGGAGGTCTTTGATCTAAAAGCTGAAGTACATATTTTTCAAAGAATTTACTAGTTTACTAGTAACTAGTGGTGCTACAGAATGGATTTCTTGTATTTTTTCTGACTTTCCCGTATTAGTTTTCTATTTCCATGGGTCTTCACTAGCTATTCCGAATGTCACAAACTCTTTCTTGCCAGCTGCTATCTATCACCGCCAAAAGTAAATTTTTCTGTCATTTTTTAATTTTTCGGTTTTTAGCATTTTCTTGTACATAATTATAAGCTTTAGAAGAATAAAATTGCAGTGTCATGGCAAATGACCTCAGATCTGGAGGATACTGCCCTCTTTCGTCAAAGACTGACCTCTTCACCAATTCCTTACTGGGACCTGGGAGAGTCGTCTGAAAGAAATAATAAATGATATCAATAAAAATATTCAATAAATGATATTTTTAATTAAAATGTTTTTGAAAATAGATATTTACATTCATGAGAAGATAAGATAATAGCATTAAACGACCACTTTACAAAAAATAACTAAGTGCGTTATCAACACATCTCATCAGGGTAATCAAGAAAAGTATCAGATAAAGTATATTTTGTTGTCTTTCATAACCTCACTCTAATGTGCAAAGGATAACATGTGTAAGATATATTAACAATAACCTTAATTTGCATGTTTATCAACAACCTTAATTTGCATTTAATTTGTTCATCATATACAAACACAATACTTCAACAAATACACCTTTCACTCTCATTTAGTTATGCGTTTAATAGACATCTAGAGATTCAATGTGACAAGTGAAATTTAAGATCTTTAAAATTAAATAATCCTAATTAGATCATACTGTGAGAGTGTATTAAAAGTCATACCTCTAAGACGTGAAGAGCATCATCAAACATTTGTGCTTTTTCTTTGATTTCAGTAAGATTTTCCAATGATGAAATTTTCCTCCTGAACTTCATATTCTGAGACCGTAAATGCACAATCTTTTTTTTCTGTTCACAGACCTGTTTACAAGCTATCTTTAACACTTGTCTCGCTTTTAATGGAGAGTCCATATCTTCATCAACGAAGTCGCCAATATATCTATGAAATAAATAAATGGACAAAAATTGTAATACAACATAATTGTAGAATTTTAACAGAAAGTTAAACTGTTATTTCACTTCTTGAAAAGAAAAAGAATTTTGGAATAATTTACATTGAGGAACACTGTGAGGAAACTATTTCATTGTTTTATGGGGAATCCTATTGTTGAGAGAATATTAGTCAAGTAGCACATACCTCAAAGGACGCTTTCTGCTTGCAGAAATCCTTTCAGTTGATGATGTGTCATTATTTACACAGTGTGACTCATCTGCAGAAGGTACAGATGAAGAAGCCTTTGAACTAGATTGTGTTGCTGAAACAACAGACAAATGTATCAGAAAAACATTCCGCATTAATTATTACAATTCTACACAGAAAATATTTCAAGATTCCTATAACCTTACCTATAACCTTACCTATAACCTTACTTTTCTTCTCGCAGTTTGCTTATTCAAGTGTTTGGGAAAATTGAATATTGTAGGTACTGCATCAGCTTTAAGGCAAACACCTCCAAACTTTTCTCTATCAAAACAGTTTTCTTCAAAATGTTTTGAACAAACTTTGGAAAATTTTGTAGGAGTAAAATTCTCCCTCCTAAGCTTTTGCACCCACACTTTCTTCCTTGTTTCATCTTTAGGAAAACTAGAATGCACAACAAATACACTAAAATCATCCATGATACATCCGAAAATGCATGAATCAGCATCTAGATATTTATTTCGCACAACTAAAAGGGTATGACAAAATATTAAAACAAATTAATAACCTACCTATGAAACGTGACTCCTCCTTCTTTCACGTACTTCTCGTTGCAGCCAAAACAACAATACTGAACCATGATTTCTAACATCTCACACACGTGTGGACCGTAAGAAGTGAACCAATATTCACAACGTCGCAAAATAATAACGCTGTAGCATCAGAAACAGCAAACAGCACGCAAAGATACATACATGCGCATACAACACGAGCTGCCGGTGTCCCGAAGTCACGTGACATACGACCACCTCATGTTGAAACATGCGCAGTAGGGTCACGCGCACTCTAGTTGTATCTCTCCTCTATGGGGGAAACCCACATCTCCTCTCCCCCAGAAACATCCACCCTTAGGCAGCCAATAGTGTCGAAAGGCGATCTGCCAATGGAAATAGAAAGCAGAAGTTAGCCGTAACATTTAAAATTACATTACTTTGCTTCAATATGGCGAAATATGGAAAATCTTATTTTTCTTCGCACAAAAAATAGTATTATAGCTACATGTTTTTCAATGGTATAAAATAAAACATGCATAGAGGTTACAATCCAAGTCATGAACATTTTAAAAAGTGTTGCTGGTTTAGTATAAAAATGTTGACAAAAAAGGTGTTATACGCTGTTATTGCATGATGATTGGTATACATTACATAAATCCATTTTTCAATTAAGAATCTTCTGGATATGACTTGGGATATGCTAGAGTGGAAGCATATTTACTCAAATAAAATAGTAGCTGTAGTTTTCATGAACAAATTTAATTTTTTATTCGCTATCAGACTCTGAAGTGTCACAAACATTTTCATTACATGACAAAATCTGATTATACCTTTGAACATTTTGAGGCTTGTGGTACTATTTTCGAACTTTTGTGTTGGCCGCCCTGGTTACCGTGAATATTGGTTTGCTAGTGTTTTGGTGGCTCAGTCAGTCGGTCGCCTGCCATGTGTTGTGCGACTGTGGATGTTTATTCTGTCAAGTGTTGTCAAAGTCAAGTTTTCACAACAATTTAACATACAGCTCTTGACAAACTACGTAGTTCCTAATGTGTATCAGTATATTAGTGAATCTACTACCTTCAAAGATGCTATGGACACTCTACAATCTCTATACGTAAAACCTAGAAATGAAATCTATGCTAGACACTGCTTGGCGAGTAGAAAACAGCATGCTGGAGAATATAGATCAATACCTCCAAGTCTCGAAACAAATGAGCAGGGATTGCAACTTTAAGAATGTCACTGCGGAACAAAACAAGAATGAATACATTAGAGATGCATTCATCGGTGGTTTGATTTGTTCTCGGATTCGACAAAGATTGCTTGAAAACACAACTCCTGGATGCTGCTTTCGACCAAGCTCGAGCTTTAGAAATGGCTGAACAACATTCAGCATCGTATTCTGATTCCAATACTATTGCATCTACTATTAATGACGCTGATAAACAAGATTTAAAGACATCCACTACTACTGTGGCAGTTTTGTCAACAATTGAGAAGTGTTATTTTTGAGGAGGGAGCCGCCATCCCAGAACGTCGTGCCCTGCGAGAGCTGCTGAATGTAGGTCTTGCGGTAAGAAAGGACATTACCAACGTGTGTGTAGGTCGAAATCGTCCAAACAACCTTTATCAAATACAACTGCAACTACTGGAATGTTAGCATCCGTCACCTCTGCGTTGCCAAACGGTCTTCAAAAATCAATAGTGGAGATCAAAATAAATGGAATGAAGTTGAACGCGTTAATAGATACAGGAAGCTCTCTAAGTTATATCAACCGTTCTTTTGTAAGGAAATGTGGCATGCAATTGCTGCCATATTCTGGCAGAATTGCGATGGCAAATTCTTCTCTATCTACTGAAATAACGGGACGATGTGAAGCCGATATAGAAATAGAAGGTTTTATTTACAACAATACTCCAATACTGATAATGAAGAACCTTTGCTCAGATGCTATAATCGGCCATGACATCCTGCAGTATCATTCTTCTGTGAACATAGCTCTTCAAGGTCCGCAGCCTCCTGCATTTCGGCTGTTGCACAGGTACCTCCAGTTTTGCTTTTTGCTAACCTAACTTCTAATTGTGTTCCAATGGATACCAAATCTAGGAGACATTCTCACGAAAATAACCAATTTATAGACTCTGAGAATAAAAGACTATTGCATGAAGCCATAATAGAACCTAGCAATTCACCATGGCGCTGTTGTAAAGGGAGAAAGTGGTAAAACATGAATGGTTATTGATTACTCACAGACTATTAACAAATTTACAATGTTAGATGCTTACCCTCTTCCAAAGATAGAAGAAATAATTGCTAAAGTTTCGGTGAATGAAGTATTCAGCACCATAGATCTCAAGAATTGATCATCAATTACCCATTTTGGAATCGGAGAGAAAATACACAGCTTTTGAAGCTTGCGGGAAACTCTACCATTTTCTACGTGTTCTATTCGGAGTAACAAATGGAGTAGCTTATTTTCAAAGAGTGATCGATCAAACTGTTCAAGATGAAGGAATGGAGGGTACATATCCATATCTAGATGACGTTAAAATATGCGGAAGAACCCAAGAGGAACACGACCACAATCTAGAAAGATTTCTTGCATCTAAGAAATATAATTTGACACTGAACAAGGAAAAATGAAACTTTTCTGTTAAGTCTGTAAACTTACTTGAGTACGTAATTTCTAACAAGACAATCAAACCTGATCCTAATCGCCTTCCACCTTTACTTGATCTGCCTATTCCTCAAGATACAGCTCCTTCGCGGCGAGCTTTGGGTATGTTCTCGCATTACTGCAAGTGGATACCTCAATTTTCAAAAAGAGCTCATCCTTTATTGATAAAGAATCCTTTCCCACTCTCAGAGGAAGCTATCTCAGCTTTCAAGATTTTGATGATGTGGCGAAAGCAACGATAGCTGCAGTACAAGAGGACGTACCGTTCAGGGTAGAAACAGACGCATCGGAGTTCGCCATAGCTGCTACTTTAAGTCAAGCAGGTCGACCTGTTGCATTCTTCTCTAGAACACTGAACAAGTCAGAGCAACAACACACTTCCGTAGAGAAAGAAGCTTATGTAATTGTGGAATCCTTGCGTTATTGGCGACATTATTTAGTTGGTCATCATTTTGAAGTCGTTACGGATCAACGCTCTTTGTTTCTTTTATGTTTAATCAACAGCATTCCAGTAAAATTAAAAATGAGAAAATTGTACGATGGCGCCTCGAACTTGCCTGTTTCAAATTTGACATAATTTATCGTCCAGGCAGTGAGAACGTGTCGGCGGATACTTTTTCCAGAATAACCGCTGCTATCACTTCAAATGTGGATCTCAGCTCCCTACATATTGCATTTTGTCATCCGGGTTGAACTACTGGGTACGCGTCAAAAACTTGCCATTCTCCATTGAAGATATAAAAAGGATTAGTAATTCATGCCAGGTCTGTGCAGAGTTAAAACCGCGTTTTCATAAAGTTGAAGGAATCTTAATAAAAGCTTCTTCGCCATTTGAAAGATTGAATCTGGACTTCAAAGGACCTCTGCCAACGAAAACAAAGAATCAGTATCTTTTAACTATTGTAGATGAATTTTTGAGATTTCCTTTTGCTATACCATGTGCTGATGTCTCTACAACTACTGTAATGTGGCATTTGACACATTTGTTCTCGGTTTTTGACACCTGCTTACATGCATTCTGACAGAGGAGCTTCATTTATGTCTCAAGAACTTAAATAGTTTTTAACTTCTCAGAATATTGCAACAAGCCGAACTACGCCCTACAACCCGACAGGAAACGGACAAGTTGAAAGGTTCAACGGAACTATATGGAAGACTATCATGTTGGCTCTTCGATCAAACAATCTTCAAACCAAGCACTGGGAAAAAGTACTTGATATTGCTTTACATTCAATTCGTTCTCTTCTCTGCACAGCAACCAATGTCACACCCCACGAGCGAATGTTCAATCATCCAAGAAGTTCTTTTAATGGAAGCTCTACACCAACATGGTTAACAAAACCTGGACCTGTTTTAATGAAAAACACTCGTTCGTGGCAGTAAATTCGACCCGTTAGTGGAGGAAGTAGAATTGTTGGAAGCTAATCCAGAATATGCTCACGTGAGACTTCAAAATGGCCGAGAAACTACTATCTCAACACGGCATATTGCTCCTCGAGAAGTTAAAATTAAAGAGGAAGACTATGATTTTGGCGTTCCAGAACATCAGCCTCTGGAACCTCAAGAAAGAGAGCAAAATGTGGAAACAGGAAATGCTGAGCAGCCGCTGTCTATAGATGTTGATGGTGCTCAACGATCTGTTCGCTCCAGGCATCCACCCACTTATTTGACAGACTATGTGATTGATTTCTGAGAGAGGGGTGAATGTGGTACTATTTTCGAACTTTTTGAACTTTTGTGTTGGCCGCCTTGGTTACCGTGAATATTGTTTTGCTTAGTGTTTTGGTGGCTCAGTCAGTCGGTCGCCTGCCATGTGTTGTGCGACTGTGGATGTTTATTATGTAAAGTGTTGTCAAAGTCAAGTTTGTTTGTGCCTAGATTTTTGTATGTTAAAGTCTTGAATAAAAGGTAATTATTTTCACAACAAGGCTTAAGAAATTTAGTTAAAGAGAACCCATCCTCTTTTTTTCTTTCTTTAAACCTGTTTTTTCTATTGCTTTTAAATTCAAATTGTGAATACCCAAGAATCTAGTTGGGTTTTTTTTCTGACAAACAAACGTTTCAAAGTTTGATGCATATGACTGGGTGCTCCCACTTCACATTTGCTGTAAAGCAAACGAACGTATTTCTGAATTCTGAACTTGCAGCCTTCCTTTTTAGGTTCTCTCAAAAATATGGGCTTTAATCTTTGGGCCTAATTTTTTAATTAAAAATTTTAAATTAAGTTACAGCTAGTCAGACGAAGACAGAATATTGGTATTCCCCTCTGACTGCTTCGGTCGCCGCGCAGCGCTCCACAGCGCTCGGTGACAAGGTTCCCGACCCGTTTTGTTACTTTACCAAAGGCCGTATGTTCACCCATGTTAAAGAGAAGGGCCAAAGAGTAAATGCAGTAAGCTCAGTAATAGAGCCAAGAGCGTAGTGCAATACCTGGGAGTCACCAGACGCCGGAGAGAGTGCCAGTTGGATGCTCTTTCAAAATTATTTCGAATACATCGATTTTGCTGCAATATCCTAAATATTGAAAGCCATTAAAAGGAAAAGGCATATTCCTAAGGTATTATAAGATATTTTTTGATTATCTGGGAGTTGTGCAACTCAAGCATGAGTTGCCACTGATCCATACTGTGGGTTCATTTCCAAGCTCCCCACCCACCATGGAGTCTATCACGGGGACCCCGCAGGAGAGCCAAGCTGACACGGAGATATTGTAATGAACCAACAACGTGCGCGCCAAATTCTTTATGAACCACCTACGTAGCGTCATTAATTAGCGACACACACGTCGGCCGCGGGCCCAATACTGTGATGGAATTCAGGCCGCACGCGCTGAATTTTTTGTATTGGCGCCAAGCGCGATAGGTACCTCATTTTCCAGCTACGGCTATAGAGAACCTCAGAGGTGAGTTGCTCTAGGTCGAGATGATGCGAATGCTTACTATTCCACTGTGAAGAAATGAACTTATGGGTTCATTTAAGGGAACCGTGTGTTGTAAAATGACCAAAAATCACATTTTTCATGTTTTATGTTAAAAAATTCTATGTTCAAATTCAAATAGTTTGATATATAAAACATTGTTTAAAAATAATATTTTCGTTTCAAATTTAATTTTTAAAGAAAGCATTGCATCGAGGTGGCCATTTAAATGACACGGCCACTTTGCTTTTCTTCATATATCAGCTATATATAAAATATTTAGGAGATGGGGACTCGAAAGCATTAATGAAAGCTCGAAAGCATTATATGATACGCTAATTTCTGGTCAACTCAATTTTGCTTCTGCCCATTGTTGTCGCGTTCGTGCCCGCACAGGAGCCGTTGTAGACCTCTGGTAGCATGCTACTTTTAGTGCTATTCAATTGTTATGTTGCTAAATTATACTACTAGAGCGCTCCTGAAGCGCCAAACGGTGGTTGAGTATTTTTTCTATAAGAAGAAGCAAAACCGTTGAAACTTAGCTGCATAAACCCCGTCAACTTCGATGCGGACCAACCACCGTTTGTATTACATCGGCCTCTCCCTCCGACTTAACCACAAGATTATAGCAGCTAAGTACGGTTTTAGATGAAGATTCTAACCGACCCAAGTCATGTGTACACCCTGGCCAGGAAGTGACTTAGCGATGGGTACAGTGACTTAGCGATCACGGCTAAACCAACATCTGGCATTCAAGAATGAAAAATCTTGCTTGTATGTTTCGTTTAGGAAGTTTACGTTTACTGAAGAACTAAAATTCATTAAGTATTGCAAAAGAAGCAAAATTGACCAGAAATTAGCGTATCGTATATGGTACGCTGGGCACTAATGGGTAGTAGCTACATTAAAAGTTCTGAAAGAAATGGGTGTAAAAATTGGATACAACTGTTATAAAGGGCTGAGGTTGTACTATGCAAATAGAGCTAATGAAGCCACAACAAAAGAAGCTATATGATGCCAATGCTTACTATTCTACTGTGAAGAAATGAACTTATGGGTCCATTTAATCACTATCCATCAGTATGGCGGATACACGTTTATTTTTTACTTGATCACTTTACTTGAAGAAATCATTTTTGCAAAGCAAATTTCCTGTCCGGTAAATTTACAATTTTTCGTCGTGGACATGGCCTATAAGAATTAGTCCGGTAAGTTACCATCTCCGGAGTTAGTTCACTTTGATAAATTGCATGTCCGCTGAGCCACGGAAGTCGTCACCTGGGATGCGTACTGGGAGGGATGCAGTGCCTTGGTGATGAAGACGCGCGCCCACCAGAAGCTGGAAGCGGCCTCGCGTTTCCCAGATGTGGAAGACAGTCGGCGGCGCACAGCCAGTCTCGCAGCGAAGCCCCAATTTCGTTGCGATGACGATCTTGGTCGAAAACGCTGTCAAACGCCACTTCCTCGCGTTAAGCTGCGTTGTAAGATAACTCTGTAGGTGCCCTACGGACGGCAATGCTTCACGTCCGCAATATGGAATTAATTCCGATTAGAGCTTGCACTTAACGGGATAATTTAGAAAGGAAGGTATGACTTGTACGTACTCTGCTGCACGATGGTTAAACAGTGCAACATAAATTTTCGAAGTTGTTTAAATAATTTAGTTCGCTCTCGGCGAAGTTGTAACCAGAAGTGTCGCGTTTTCTCTCTTACACGCAGCTTCCTCGCCAAATTTCACCACCCCTTTCGGGTGCGCAGTTGACGAATCTCCTGTGTGCAAAATGTTGTACTGTTGACTCTGTTAGGACGTTCTGGAAATTTCTATTACTGACGAAGTGTTTAGGACAGAGGCAATTCCTATTCTCGTGACCTATTTTTCGGAGATTTTTAATTGGGCGGTATAAGAGAGTTTGTACACGCATTAGCGGGCAGCAATCGACTGCATTTTTGAGTCTCTTTTCATGCACCAACTCGAAATCGAACTCGAAGTGTTAGCGCGTCTCGCCAGGCCGCGCTAGAGATTTTACCAATTCCACCGCGAAGTGTCAAATTACAGACTTGAAATTAGAAATCAGCTGGCCAGAGCTGTCGAATGGATCACGACCTTGCTAAATGAGACCCAAAGATTGCAGCGTTTATATGCGAGAACTAGCCTCACACAAGCTTCAGTTTTAGATTGGGAGTGAACACACCTATATATAGTACATCGTGGTAAAACATCTTTCTCAATTTCACCCATTATTGATATCGATACCATGTTCAAGTGCTTTAACGTTCGAGGTGGCACAAGCTAGGGAGTTTTTGCCACCTTGAACATTAAGCACTATCGATTTTCTGCTCATGCTCAGTTCGTTTTGCATCACTTTAGTGCATCTGCGCATGCTCAGAAGATCGATAGTGCTTAACGTTCGAGGTAGCAAAAACTCTACTTTCTATTGTACTTTTTCGGCCGTTTAGGAGAGAGTTTGAATAACATCTGCTACATGTTGCCACTGTGATAAAGTTATTGCGCGTCCTAAGGGATTAAGGAAGGTCGGAGTTCGGCTTTCCTAATTTGGCGTTTCACGGTGACGGAGATGTGAGTTGAGAAGAACAAGGGATTTAGGGGTGGGTGGCCTCCTTTGTCATTGACGAGTGGCGTCCAGGGGAGCCTCGCATTTCTTTTGTAGTGAAAAGAGTGGGCCTACTAAAGAAGGGTGTCGGCTTGACACCGTCGCATAAGACCCCGCATTTATGGCCTTCCCGGCCCTCGCCCAACATGATGATTTGTGTGTGCCGAGACGCCGGGTGTGTGAGATGAACACAACGGCGCGATTATCGCGTCGGCGATGTGCGCACTCGGCGCAATACATTGCATTGTAGTGGGGAGATGTCACAACGCTGTCCCGATGTGGATCCCGCCGCTCATTCCGGAGTTTCCTCACCACATGCCCTAGTCCTAACCGATTGATCGTGAGTGGTTAGATTACGACTGCCCGTCTAGAATAGGTGGGGGACAAAGAAAGTGTATTGGGACCTACAAGGTGCAGAGACCTCCCCTCAGTCACCAGGGTTCACCAGTAACAATTTTGGTGTTCCGTTAAATGTCCATGCATTTAGTTCATGCCTTGTCCTTTCATTGTATCAGTGCTCGAATTCTCACAAAACAATAGATGCCCCAACGCATACTTTGGCAATTTTTTTTGCAACATTCGAAAATACAGAGAATGGAACCTACGTTGTATTAATAAGCGCACTCTATTCGAGAAAACAAATTGCAGCCGTTTTTGATTTTTTACTTGCTTATCGTTATTCATTATTGTAATTGTAGGAAGGCGCCAAAGCATTTCGAACCTTAGCAATTTTCTTAAGTTCAGAGTTCATCGATGATGAGACCTGTGCAATTTTTTAAGCGTAATTTGCCTCACCCGAAAAAAAAAACATAAAAAAAAATTGGAACAATTTTTAAGAAATTTTTGAAAATGATATGGTTTATACACCCCCCCTACAAAAATGAAACTGTTCGTTTCATTTTTGTAGGGCCACAGATTCGTCCAGATCGATCGGGGAAATAAAATGTTGGAGAAAATCGTTTGGACGATTTAAGAAGACTGACGGACGGACGTTTTACAGTAAACCTTTATTTCGATCTTCAAAACGAGAATTTTCATTTCACGTTTTAGAGGAAGTAATTTACTACATACAACTAGAAATGTCCACTTTTTCGATATTAGGGTTCCACAATAACTTTTTTCTTTAAAAAATTGCCAACTTCCTCTGCAGTATTACAATACTATCTCTTTGTTACGTAGATACGTATACTTCGGTTTTTCTTTCTTGGAGCGTGGGGGTGTGTCAAAATGGTATCTCCCGTCAAAATGGTATTTCGCGTCATTCTCGCTTGTGCCGCTAGGAGTCGCATGATCGCGACTATATCGAGCAGTGCTGGTGATCATGTGACTCCTACCGGCACAACCGAGAACGACGCGAAATACTCCATTGTGATACCCATTTTGATGACACACCCACACGGGCCAAGAAAGAAAAACAGAAGTATAATATTGGAGAATGCAAAAGTAGCGGTGCTTAACAGCAGATACTTTCTCGCATTATTTCTAAATTTAATTTTCGAAAATTCAGAGTTAAACAAAAATAAGAGCAGCGCTATTCTTTTAAGCGTTTCTCGTCCTATCTGTGGGGAAAAAATTGAAGTGGTTTTTGAGAAAATGTTTTTTTAAATTAATTACATTAATTTCAAACAAATTACCCAAATACCACCGTTTTTCGAAAAAATCGTAAATACATTTTTTAAAGAGCCGATTTTTACTTTCCCATATACTATATGTACGTACAAGCAGACGAACAGACGTTTTGCTTTCAATTGGTTTTTCGGTATCAAGGACCCACAAAACGGATTCTGACTGTACCACGTGTTAGATTTTTTTTTAATTTAACAACTGGATTTATCCATTTTTTCGTTACCAGGGCCCTGCAAATAAGAGCTTTTCTGCCGAAAATCTGCCGTTTGCTCGTGCAGCATTACACAACTTTCCCAGTACTATACAAGGTAAAAAAGGTACGCATAGTTTAGGCGCCAATGTTGTTCACATACACCGGACAGATGGACGAACATTTTACTTTCAATTGGTTTTCCGGTATCAAGGACTCACAAAACAGGGATTCTGGCTACACCACGTGCTAGATTTTTTCCCCTTAATTTAGCAAATGGATTTATCCCTTTTTCGTTATCACGCTGGCAACGAATTTTTTTCCGACGAAAATTCGCAGTTTTTCGCGCATTACATAAATTTCGGTAGATTTTAAGAACAGGGTTCGGCTCCTATTGACGCGCACGATTCGGTTCCGAACGAGTCACTCGCGGCGCCGCCACAGTGTGCTGTGCACACGGCCACGTGGCCAACGCATTTTCGTGTGGAATCGTGACGCTACGCTACCCGTGTCCAAGTTGAGGACGAGGCTCGGGCCTTCGGCCCTCGCGTTAACATAAAACATCCTTGAGTCTGTCCAACGCATAATTACCAACGCATTTTATGCATTTAACATTATGCATGCAACGCATTTTATGCATTTAACCATTGTAATTCTCCATTACACATTCGCACCACACCGCACAATGCAAGCAGTGCTCCCTGAGTGATTCGTTCTCGTGGTCCGCGCGAGTGAACCATGCGCAAGTGAACCGTGCGCCGTGAGCCGAACCCTGTCCTTAAAATCAGCCTAAATTTCCCTACACTACGTATATTACTCTGCATAGGCCAATACGTACGTATACGGTAAAGAAATAACACCTTGGCCACTTCAATTAAACCGACAGAAAGTAGCTCATTTTCAGGGGGGGGGTTATAAATGCACAATTGAACGATCCATTTCATTTTACAATTTTATTAACATCAATTATATTTTAACAAACTTCCATCTCCATTTTCAGCAATAATAATGTTGTTATTTTAAATACATTTTTTTTCTCATTGTGCTTCATATTAAATAAATTATTCAACATACATATAATTACAGAGAAATTGTTCTTTTCACCAGATGGAAATCCTCCAAAATTGTTGCATTTGAACTGAAGGTATTCTTGAATCTCAAATAATACAAACATGAAAAACATTGTACAGTCTCATGCATAAAAATTATGCATGAGACTGTAATGGAATCTGATCTATCACAGCAGAATTACAAATACTGTAGAAATAGTGGTGAATTTCACAAACCACCAAATACTGGTTCTTTGATAGATTCAATAGATTCTCATAGAGATTTCAATAATAAGACATTGTGACAAATCAGATTAGAATGTAATAATCACATATAACACATTTTATAATTGAAAAAAGAAAAATATATCAAGTACATAAATTGACATCACCAACGATTCACTAAAATTGTATTTATCAGAATTAAAAATTGAAAAATTCTTAGATGCACTTTACCCTCTGCTCGAGCTTCGTGAGAAAAATAAGTACTAGGGAAGAAAATTTGAAAGATCTTTTTTACGGGATCTGGCAAATACTGCATTTCACACCACACTGATATCACTATGTATTTGACAAATTCAAGTTGGCATTGAATTGAAAGTCAATTTATAGCTTTCTCTAATAAACTTTTAAGAGGTCAGCCTTAGATTACAAGGCTGGTCAATTGTATACAATTTTTTTAAGAGAAATTCTTATAGAAAAATCAAAGGTGAATTTTTATTGCTAAAAAGGTTGGATTTTATCTAAATCATTATTTTTTTTTTGCAAATGCGTAAAAAATATTCTAGAAAATACTGGAAGACTAACTTTCCTAACTAACGTCAACTTTTTAGAAAAGGAAGAATCTGAAGCAAGAAATTTATTATTAATTTTTTAGTTTCTTACAAATTTCAGTATAAAATATTTGTACCAAGATTAAATATAAAACATCACAAATACATTTACAATTAATGAAATAGTGTTTTTAGCTCATCATCACAAGACTCATCTGAGATAATATTAAATTCGTATACCTGTATTACATTTTAAAATCTATGTTAAACATAGGCATTTTCATTCGATATCAATTAATAAAAAAATAATTTTCAAGGAATGTCTCCAGATCCATTTCACAACAAAATGTTGCTAGTGTCACACCACAGTTTAACCTTAATTTTTATATTGGAATACTAAATTACAGTGTATATACCTTCAATACTGCAATACTGAATTACAGTGGAATACCTTCGATTATCCGCACATCAGTCGTCCGAAATGTCAAATATCCAAACTCATATTTTCTCTGAATAATTATTTTATTAATAGGTACCGTATAATATATGTATTTATTTTCTTTTGCAAAACTGAATATTGAGAATGATTCCTGATATGAGTGACAGTGATAAAATATGAACGAGATACTGTACTAGTTCATCTGAATTCATTGAACTATGACAAACACTACAATAAATGCTTAAGAACTCAGAATGTTTATTATTAGCAGAAAAACGCTTTTCACAACCTTTAAGTGCAAGAGAACTAAGGGTACATTATCAAAGTTCACCTAAAAAGGATTTTGTATGTGAAGTATTTTAATGGTTCTCTGAAACTATAATACATACAGCATTTTATGTACACTTGCCATTTTTATGTTCAGTTATCCAAATTATCGAATATCTGAACTATATCTGGTCCCAATTAGTTCGGATAATCAACGTCCCACTGTACTTATAAATTTAATGATTCTTTATGACTGCTTAAGGAATGTAATAAAATGACCCCTTACAATGTGCAGAGGGAAACATATCAATTTAATTGTAATCTTTTGTAGGGAAATTGAATAATTAAAATGATTAACAAAAAGGTCCTTTCATACAGTAAAACCCCATAACCTGAACAAAATTTGGAATGGAGAAAAATAAACAAAACACCTGATTTGTATTAACTTCATTAATAAATGAAAAATCATGAACTCTGTGTACCTCAACCCAATTCTGAATACTGAATGTAGAATTCCCATTTCCAGCAGCAACACAAACTGCACTTCAACTGTTCTAAACAATGTAGCAACTACTACTGCATGTGACAGGTTATGTATGTACTATACTCTGTTGTTTGCAACATTGCCACTTCATTTTGTTACACTATGTTGCCATTTTCTCATATCGCACGATATGTTGCATTGTGTCTGGCAATCCTATAGATATACTTATACATGTACGGTACATTTTTTTGGATAATCTGAACACACCACACCTCCTATTAGTTCGGAACACTGGGGTTCTACTATTCTTACACATAGTTTTGCTTTTCCTCTAACTTATTTTATTTCCTTGGTCATTCAGTAACATTTCGGATACACAGATTGAAGATACAAGGCATCCCAAATCTATATTTAAACTGCTGCAGTTGACATTTCAAGAGCAAGTTAACATTATTACAAAAATGTAATTAAATGCCATTTCTTTGTTTGTTCTTTCTATCTCATTAAGTACTCAACAAGCAAAACAGGGGAATGAGCAAATTTATGCAATCACAGTATCAGTAAACAATCTCATACGGAGATCATTGGAATGCAGAACAGAAATATATATTAAAAACTAGAAAAATCATGATAAATCACAATAAATATTCGTTGATCTGACCACTGGTAATATAGGACACTTATACATGAAAGAAACTAAGTGGAAAAACTTCCTCTATTTTCTGTTTTCAAAGTCTTTAAATTTCTTTCATAACCAAATTTTTACAGGTACAAATCTTTGTTTAAAGTTCTCAAAGAGACATCCTTACATTAAGAATTAAGTTATGTGCAGATCTTACAATAGTTATAAAACACCTCATAATATATAAAATACAAAGATATTTAGTATAGTCAGTCTCGCTTGATTGGAGCCTAAGGCAAAGAAAACTAGAAAAACAATTGTGCAAAAAAAGGCACAGCCATCTTTACAATTACTTAAATGTACATAATTTCAGATCCAATAAACCTGATATAACAGAAGCTCACTCAAGAAATTCAGAACTCATTATCAAACTTTTTATTGCGCCTCTTTCGTTTCATCTTTATATTTGAAAGGATCTCATAGGCCTGTTGAATTTCCATGAAATGTTCTTGTGCAACACTCTTCCGCTCAGGATCTTTTACTTTATCAGGGTGAAATTCACGTGATAAGGCTCGCCAGCGAGCTGTTATTTCAGCTTGTGAAGAACTGCTAGATACACCAAGAACCTACAATATAGGATATTTCATTATATCAAGTGCCAGAATAAGTTACCTTATCCAAACTCTATGCAAAGGGACACAAGAAACCAGGGAACTGCATACAATACTGTAAAATACATTTCTTGAAAGGGAATCTCCAGTAAAATTTTGAACACAAGATACACTTGCTTCAGAGGTACATTTGTTGTGGGGATAATTATTACAAGATTAATAAAAAACAAGATAAAGAATAAGAAAGAAGAAAAATTTGGTAGCAACATAAAAAGTGGACCTGAAATTCAGACTGAAATTTCTCAACATTTCTCTGCCATATCATTTTCTAAAAGTATCTCCCAGACATCACTCTTTCCTATGTAGTTTGGTTGAGAAATGATGTTTCTAGAAATCCCAATCATGAATTTTAAGGGGATTACAACTCTATTTAATGCAACCAGATCACTTTTTTAAAGGAAGGATGTGAGGACATTAAGTGAACCTACACATAAGACTTCCATTCCAATTTTAAGTCCCTTTTTGAATTGAAGGAAAACAAAGCAGTTTGTGGTCAAGATGCAGGTGTTAATTGTTTTTTAAGATACACAGAAAGATTAGAAAAATACAAAGAGAATGAAACAGCTTCAATTTTGCCTGAAAAATGTAAATATTTCACTATGCTAATTCATAATTTCTCAAATCTGATGTTACAATTAAATTCTCAAACTCAGCGCATCACTGCTTAGTACGCAGCTAACACCATGCAATAGAGAAGAAATAAGCTTCAGTTTTTATGGGCGTCAATTTTTGCTGCTGGCACTAGTATTATTATGTTTGAGTAATTAAATAACAAATAATAATAAATACATAGTAAATAAATAACAAATGTGTAACACATAGTAGTTGCAAAACAAGCTCGCATTTTACTGAAAGTTTATTTAGTACTTGTGTTGTCTCTGTATTTGCTTCTTGTGTTGAAATAGGAATTATCAATTCTAGCAAATGAAGTTGGTATTCTATTGTCAGTTTATATTTTTTCACACTTGATTTGTTTGTTGCTATTACATTTGAATTTTCAATTAATATTCTGATACATAAAATTATACCAGTTTACTTAGTACATCACAAGCATATTAGTAAAACGCGTCTAAGGAAACAAAGAACTGATGTTGGAAAATATGCTTTTGTAAATAGGGCTATTGTGTCATGGAATAGCTTGCCTGCAGCACTAACAGAGACTTTTCTCACAAAAATCAAGACTTTTAGGTTAAGATTAGATTCTAGTAATAGTGTTGTTAGTGATAAGATCAATAGTCTTGAAGACCTTCTGCATTAGCATGCCTTAAATGAAATAATATTGTACTATGTATTGTACACATTCTAGTGTTCTTTATAGTATTATATCATTGTATAAAAAGTACAAGAAGTGTGAAGAATTTGTCATTGGGCTTAATGCCCAAAGCAAATTAAATAAATTATCAACTTCTATGTTTTGTTATTTTATGAAAAGAAATAAAAAATCATAAACAAGTATTAACATACCAAGTAATATTGTGAGTGTTATCACGGCTGAGACCAAAATTTAAAAATCGAGGCAGAGTGTAGCAGAGACAAGATTTTTAATTAGGACAAGGCAGTAATAACACTAACATTTCGTCGAATATTCAGCATTTCATCGGTCACCATAAAATCTGATGGTTTATATGAAAATTTACATTAGTGTGATAGTAACCAAATGAATTCTGTTGCTGCAGCACGTTAGTATGATATTGTGGAGTGTTGCTTGCAATATATCTATGTAAACAATATTTTTCTAGCGTGGTTTGTGGAAGATGGATGCAAATAATTTTCCTCAACCTAAAGATGTCTATAGAAGTGACATTTGGTAAGGAAGTTAAGGCATCGACTTCCAGTGACAACACCTTCACATCATCAGTAAATATGATTACCGGGGAAGAGTTTCATTTTGTGGAATGACAAGAAAATGAGGTTAATTTACCCAATATACATTTTCCTTACTGTACTATTAAGAATATGAAAATGAACAATAATTATCCCCAAAACTAATACTTATAACTAATATTTATTCTGAATTGTTTGGGTCTGATTTATTTCGTATATTGCCATTTTTTTTTTCTTAATGAATAATGGACTTGCGATGAATAAATGGTGGTTGCTAAGGATGTCAAATTTTTTAACATACAGATAGGATAAGTGGACTTAACATGCAACCCTACAGGTTTGTTAACAGAAGTTGAAGATCCATGTGACCGATAAAACTTCTACCCCCAACACTTTTTTTTTTTTACAAGTTAAAATTAGGAGTTGGGGGAGGAGGGGCTGAAGAAAATTTGGCGAACCCCAGAACGGACTTCAGTGGACAAGTTTATTAAATGAATCACAAAGCAAATTGCGTTGTTCTGTGTTTGGATAAAATTCCACTATTTGATGAACACAATTTGTTCACTTACCTTGTATGCATTTTGTTCTCCATGGGGATCTGTTAAATCTATCACTTGTTTCCACGTTTCATACCAACCATGATGCTGGGCATAAGTCCAAGTATCTTGGAAAGATTGTTGGACATCTAACCACCATGGTGAGGTAAAGAAATGATGAAGAGCTTCATGTACTTTTACTTCTTCTCCATCACTATCAGTTACACGGGCATTGAAATATAGGTAACTACTCCACAAAGACAAATAAAGAAGTCCACAAAGAACCAATGTTGTGGCACGTCTGAAACAGATCAATTATCATTAGTCCACATTGGTTTAATGAAAAAAAGTGGAGGGGGGGAAAGGTTAAATTAATACATACCTAAAAAATGACTTTTTAATTACCGGAGTTCTTCTCCACTGTTTTGATTTATTATCAAATGCCAAAGCTGAGAGAAATGTCATACCAGTAAACCAGTTGGAGTCATCATTTATTATGGAACGGAATGGATAGACAGCATAAGCTGCTGCAAGAGCCCACCAAATAGTACCCATCTCTCGGCCAATGTTGCCGACAGTCCACACTCCTGTCGACCAAAAGAAAAATAAGCAACTTCCTGCATGGCAAAATTGATGTACACTTACATACTGCACATTTGTTGGTTTTTCCTACCCACAGCACATGCTAAAGGTACAAAAATCATTAAAAAGTTCCAATTTATATTGGCTACTTCATCTTCAGGAATTGCAAGCATAACCACCGATCCAAATAAGTAGGAGACAATAACCATTCCACAGAAACGTGTCATCGAGAAGGGAGGCTGTAAACCAAGAATACAATTGTTCATGTAAATTCTACACGGAAAATGAAGATTTACAGAGGTTGCTCACATACCCTTTCATGTTTCTTCACGGTTTGAATGTGTTTACGTAAGAATTGTTCATCTTCATTCGCATCCGCAACATAACGGGGAATCAAAAAAATGTCTCTCAACCAACCTAAACCAATATAACCTCCAAGGGTGCACCACCACAAAAATGCTTGAGAGTCTCGTCCCAAGTACAAATGATGCAGGCCAAAAAATCCACCCACTAACCACAATAAGTACGTCATGAACACACTCTTTTGGGCCATCGTAGTGCCTGGAAATTCAAGTGCTTCGACTATGATTTTTCAGTAAGCAGCAATTTTCAGGAATTCTAGAACACGGTGCCTACCAACATCTTTTTCAACATTTATTCAGAAGCGTCACAAACGTTCACATTCCATTCTAGGTCAGATATATCAAACGTCAAAACACGTAAGCAAAACCATATCACTTATAAGTGCCCCCACGAGGTTAGCGCCTATCAGACAGCCACGACCACAACCTGGCCACGCCACTACGGTCGAGTAACGGTGTTTCATGAAAACGGTACTTTTTGGGTACAATGCCCCACTTAAACATTGCGGCCACTTCAATAAAATTCCCGCTGCGAAAAAATTTTCTTACTTAAAAATAAGAGACAAAAACGAAATGCCAAAAAGCAATTGATACAGCAAAACTGGTTTTGAGAAACCATTTAACTAATTAACAGAACGCATGGAGGTATTAAAAAATAAATGAATACATTTATAATCCCATTGATTTTATGCCATCAAATTTTTATAACGTGCCCGCTTCGCTCACCCATGAAGCATGGTATAATACTGCGATTTTTCTAGCCCATCTGAGGCCCATCTTCAAAATGCAATATGACACGGTATTTCGTATCTTTTTCAGTTGCGCCGCTAGGTATCGCATGATCGCGACCGTATCAAGCAGTGCTTGCGATCATGTGACTTCTAGCGGCAGGACTGAGAAAGACGCGAAATGCAGTGTGATATTCCATCGTGGCCGTAGGGGCTCGAGAGTCAAAGAAAAATGGTAGTATAACAAGATTTTATAGTTATACTTCGATTTTTCTTTCTTGGCGCACGGGGGGTGTCAGTAAAATGGAATATCTCACGGTTTTTCGCGTCGTTCTCGGTTATGCCGTATGATCGCGACTATTGAGCAGTGCTGGCTATCATGCGGCTCCTGGCGGCACAACGGAGAACGACGCGAAATACCGTGAGATATTCCATTTTATTGACACACTACCATGCGCCAAGAAAGAAAAACCGAAGTATAGATTTTGCACGGCGATGCAAGATATCATTGCATCACGCGACAAAAGTCAGATGTAGCATTGCCATACGTTCCAATGCATATTCCAGTACCAACCTTCAAAAATCTTGGTACTTTCACTACAATACCTGGTACCAATGACAATTTATTGAAATTCTGAAATTGTCCATATTATAATTTTACTATGTTTTAAACGCTCACAGGAAGTTCATGAAACTTAACTCGATATCGATTCATTTTATAATTTCGATAAACTAAATGGAAGATTGTTCTATCCTTTTCTACTATAGCACATGCTAGAAACTGACATCCTACAGTATGTCACCTCTAATGTTTTTACGGCAGTGTTTTCACCAATATCATAGTTATTTGTAATATTAGTGATAGTTTTACATTATTGAATAAAAAATAATACACGAATCTTAAATCGTACATCATGAATTAGCGCACACATAAAATCCTGATATTTAAATGTACCAGAATGTCTTCATCCTGGTACATGGTATATTTATTAAAATCCTGGTAAAAATACTAGGATCCTGGTAATCTGGCAACACTGGCCACTTGTCAAAGCAAGACATCCAGCGACGTATGGTGTTAATGTTGGCTCTTGCACATTGTTTTCAACTTCAGCCAATGAGCTTCAGGCACCAATTTGCATCACAAAATGTGCGTAAATTTTACATGCCAAAATCATCACCGTTGCTACTTTTTTCATCGTGCTATTTTTGCTTGATCACTGTTGAAAATTGTCACTTTCAAAATGTTTCTCAGCACTTCTCGTTCTCCATGCAACATGACGATCAACGTCTGATTTGGCTTTTCAAACGAAAAGCCCATGGTAGAAGTAACAACCATGGAAAATCCCACGATGTGTTCGCATGATTCGTGACGCAAACGCCGCGCAGAACGAGCAAAAATAGGTGCACCGGAGAAGACCACCCAAGACCATCTGGAATACTGGAAATGGTCTTGGCCCACTTATTTCTTTCCACTATGAGGTGAAGCGTTATACAAATCGACAGCAATATCGACAAAAATAGCAGGAGAAGAAGCATGTCGTGCACAGCTGACGTTAGCACTATTGATAATCTGCGCATGCGCAGTTCGAGTTTCGCATTGTGCTTCTACGCATAGGAAAAGATTGGGATTGCAGTCGATTTGCTGCTATACGCTATGCCACGGTCCACGGTGGAAAGAGATGGGTGGGCTCTTCGCGTCGAATCCGATTTCAGCCAACGAGCTTCAGGCACCAGTATGTGTCACAGTATTAGCGGGAATTTTATATGCCAAATTTATCAAGTTACAAGTCATTGAAACGGATATATGCAGCATTCCTTCTGAATATTGCATCTTGTACACATTTATCGTGTTATTGTTGGTTGTTCACTGTTGAAAAATGTCACTTTATGCCACTTTATATATATTTATTAACACTTCTCTCCATGCAACATGGCAGCTAACGTCTGGTTTTCAAATGAAATATCTATGTTATGGTCACATGGTTCGTGATGCAAACTCGAGCTGCGCAGAACGAGCAAAAATCGGTGCAACGGTCGTAGCTCCATGGCATCGGAGGAGCCCACCAACGCCCTCTAGAAAGATGGCGTTGAGCTCCAATTTTAAACGAAGGAATTCATTCAAAAGATCTTACACTCCCATAAGTGTTTTTAATACGCTTAGTTATATTTGAATAAATATACCTGCAATATTTATAGGGAACTAATTTTAGGCTTTGTGCTTTTGTGATAATAAAAGCGGAACTTTTCTTGACTGATGGCCTACCTTCCCTCTCCCTTCGCCAATAAATAGTTGAAGGCAAAAGCTCGCAGTGAGCACCGATGACAACATTCCAAATATAGAAACTTCGTTGGCGCGAAACAAAGTTAGTTGCAATCAAAACGAGAATTTCTCTTTATATTTTTTCTCGTTAATACCCAACGAAATGGCTGAGGCAGGTCCAGGTCTTTCACAAGAGGCTCCTTAAATTTCTGAGTGAGCTAATAGGACATAAGTTAACAGCGCAGAATGCAAAATTATCGAGAATTACAAATACATGTAAATTGAAGGGATTCTGCGTACTCCGAAGCAAATATTTCCACGATCCATAGAATAAAGACAAGAAGATCTAATGACTCTTTACAAAGAAACACCTAGCAAAGAAAGGTAACATTCAAGGAAACCAATTTCTCATACTCTACGTAACTCAATTTTTCTTAAATACTATTTCCACCAACTTTCCACAGATCTTCGAATAAAAGGTTGATTTACAGAATTTTAAGTCATGAAAATGTTTGTCTTATTAGTTACTATTTACGACACAGTTGATAAGAAGAAATTCATCAAAATTTAATAATACTAGGAAAACCCGGCAGACGTTGTTCTGCCCTTCATCTCCCTCTTTACCTCTCCCATCTCGCTTTCTCAATCTCTGCCTCCCTCCCTCCCTCACCCTGTTCCTGTTTGCCTCTGTGAGTCTCTATCTCTGCCACTCTCTGTCCCTCTCATTCACATTTACTTTCAGATTTTGCACGTCTCTGAGCAGGTGAGGTAATATCGGGAAGCGCCGGACCAGCAAAAATGTAATGTAATGTTCAAGAAGAGCTCATCCTGTAGATTACGGTGTGAGAAATGTTCCCTTGAGGCCTTCGGCTTCAAATTTTTGTTTTTGAGGCCCTAGAACGCATCGTTTAGGAGTTATTTAACGATATAGGTTCAAAATGCTGCCGAGTGTGTTGCGGGCTGCATTTGATGGGAATATTTAGTTTTGTTCTAAAGCGCCACGTAGTGGAGTTACTACATAATTAACACATAAATCTTCTGGATGAAAAAGAAACACGTAGAAGTGCTAACTTTCATGTAAATCGGTCCAACAGTGTCAGAGTTTTGCTCTTACACACACACATACACACACACACACACACACACACACACACACACACATATATATATATATATATATATATATATATATATATATATATATAGTACAGTTTTTCAATATCCTATATATCCTCACTGTTACCTTAACATGCCCTACACTTACTGATTGACTCAATCTGCTAATTACTTTTCTTTGAATTCTTTTGATTGGGCGCTAGGAAACAATTCCAAGTAGAAATAGCTTTACGTTAATTAATCGCACGTTGCCGTGCTGGCTCAGTCGTTTGGGTTCGGTTTTAAGTAGCAATCCGCTTACCTGCTCTGCCAATTGCCACTCGATCCGCTCTCCGTACAGAGTAACGGGAAATCTGAACGTTTGCTGATACTGTGGCACTAAATTACGTGCCAGGTTGCACAATGATAACCATGTATTTAATTTTTTTCAAATAACAAAAGTTAATTTATTCAATGAGTTATTTTGAACATATTGTTTGATTTGCCTGAATTTTTCTACGGTCATGACCTCTGATATTTAAAACAAAATGGTACCCTGAGCTCTCTTGGCATTGTCGGATACATACCGGGTCTTTAGTCTAACTCGCAACCCATATTTCAGAGCACAACCTCTTGTTTTGGCAATTTGGCAATTCGTGAAATACCTGTAGCTTCCCTTTCACTTTTAACGACCCAACTCCCGTCGCAGATTTCGGAGTAGGAGAACGGAGCTATTTTAGTTGAAAGAAAGAACAAGCACTTATTCTGTGCTTGGGCAGTCATTCATTCACGTTTCATTCATACTCGTAGCAACTCACGTTTAGGAAAGAAGAATCGCTTCGAAAATGTTGACGAAGGATCAAAGTGTATTTTTGGTGGAAGTTTACTTCGGCACTAAATCTTACTTAGCCAGGAAATGTTTCAATAAAAATTTCCGGAAATGCCAGTTCCGAACAAAAGGAGAAAGGAAAGGAGAAATTATTAGTAATCTTGAAATTCAGGTTTATTTTAATCAATATTTATTAATTTCATTAAGATTTCCCTATTTGTTTCATTTCCAGCTTGCTAATAACCTTTGTAGTTGATGTGACATAAAATAAAAAATAAAAATAAAAGTAAATCATTTCCAGGTTCAATAATAAATAATTATTGTTATAAATAATGAACAGCTTGGCGGTGAAGTTTCACGAGATATCTTTGTGATTTCTCTGTGAGCCGGCATTTATTAAATAATAATTATTGTTACGTTGCTGTTAATAAATCGATAAATCAGTCAAAACTTCCCTCCCCATTTTCAGTGTTACTGTTCTGTTTCTTAAGCATACTGGACAGAATCGCCTGAAATAGACGTTTTGTTTGCTGGCTCAGCCAAGCCCAGCCCAGCCCACTCCACCCCACCCCACCCATCCTGCGCAGCGCGAAAAGATTTTGGTGTGTGAGCTGGGTACCTGCCCGCCGAAGCCCTTGAATGGGAAAACAGAAAGAGGAAAGTTGTGGGAGATTATGACGCGCAGCTCACTTCCTCTGCCGTCTCGACGTACCACCCACGGCAGTATTGAAAGGAGGCAGACACGCGGTTGCCAAATTGCCAAAACAAGAACAGGCGCTACCAGTCATAGGTTGCGAGATACACTAAAGACTCTGTACGTACATATAAATATATATTCTGACGCAAACCCGCCCCGAACACCCAAATTTAATTTAACTAACTCTCAACTCTCGTCGAGCGTCTGGGCGGGTGCGCAGATATCTGCTCTTGCGAGCTTACTTTATCTCAGGGCAGTGGGATCTTTTGGGGTGTAAAGAGTAATCCAAAACACAGGACACAAATAACAGTAAAACAAAGTTTAATGACTTCAAAAAAATAATAACCAAATCCACTACACACAAATCATCATCATCCTCCTTGAAATTTTCAACGTACCATCAACACACAATATTCTCTTTAAATCAAAAATGACCAAAGATTCTTCAAAATTCTACACACTGAATTACTGTTCAATGAATTAAGGAATTCCTATGAAATGAAATTGATTAAATTTACTTCCACTCTTAACTCAGTAACTGCGTACTCTTCACCCTTCTTGTTTTACATTTGTTTTTCCTAAAATTACATGAACAATTAACGTGCTCTGTGGCACGACTTCCTCCACACTTCAATGAAATTATTACTACATAAATTTACTTCAATTCATTGACAAATCTAACAGGTAATCAGGCGTCAAAATGGCTGGTGCATTTCTAATTGCGACGGAAAGTTATCTCGCCTTCATAGTCCAGTAACTCCCCGTATAATTTCTCCGAACATTTTTCTTTTAACGCGACGCGAACTTGACCTAGATTTTGCTTGCGCCGTTACCTAGCCCCTCGCGTTGAGCTGGCCGTGCGTCTGGTCGCTGGCTGCCGCGCGAACGCTGCCGGCACGTGCAACGCAAGTCGCGGCCTCGTGTCTGGCGACTCGCTGCCTTCGCGCCCCCGTCTTCTCTCTCTTCCGCTCCCGGCTCCGAACCTCTTTTTCTGTCTTCTGCTCCCGGCTCCGTACCTCGTCCGATCTCCAACGGTACTCGCCCGGCTCCAAATCTTATTCAGCACGTCCTTTGCTCGTGCCCAGTGTTTTCGTACGCCGGCGTGATGTATGGTTCTCGGCGCGTACTAGTTTTCTCTCTCTCTCTCCAGCTGCAGATTTTATGTGGATTAATCTGAGCATCAACTCGTGTCGCAATTTAACAGGCGACTTCCTTCACGGTGCCGTAACTGAAGAAAAACTTTCTTTCAATATTCTACAAATTCGCGGACGACTCACTAGACGCCTTTCTGGCGCCGAACACTCCTAACTAATGATGTTCTTACGAATAGTACGTTACAATTGGCGACCGTTACTTCGGCGATGGTGTGAACCAGCAGAGCTGCTGCGGCCGGCGTAAACCAAAGAGAGAAGCTGCTGCCTCCACGGACGTAAAACCAAAGAGAACGCTTCCGCTTGCGGACCCGCGTTTTATGCCTTCTGCTTGTAGGGGTAACGCGGCGCCTCCTCCTCCCCTCTCCAGCTAATGCGCGTCATTTCCTCGCGACGTTCGACGGACGACAGTTTTCTCGTCTGCGGGCGCGCCCTTTTCAAACTGCGCCGCGCTCTCTTCCCCGTTCTTTTATGGTGTTTTATGGTGTGCGGGCACCTGTGACGAACCTCTGAACTCACGTTCGTCACAATAAATATATATATATATATATATGTATATATGTATATATATATATATATATATATATATATATATATATATATATATATATGTATATATATATTCTTCACGACAGGAAAACAAATCAGTGTGTTTCCCAAGTCAAGAAATTAATCAGTCGTGCGTTACAATATGTGAGGGGCAATTTTAAATACATATCTGAGATAAAACATTTCTATCAAAGATGTATGACAGCAAAGATTAATTAAGCGATAATGAAAAAGTTCTGAATATATAGAGCACAAATCTTCGTATTGAATTATTTCCCGACCTGGCCGCGCAAATAGCAGGTTTGACAGAGGTTGTCATTACTTCAAATACTGTTGCCCGACTTTGTAACTAATACTCCCTCTCTACTCTACTCGCATTTCTTCAATCCATCGGCCAAGAAAATGTGCGCGGATATTACAAAATAGATATTTTTTAAATTAAAATCCCCAAAGAAATTTGCCCCTTAAAACATCCACAAAACATTTAAAAAATCTTTAGGAGGAAATCCCGTAACCTGGCAACACTGTTACTGGCCACATTCCGGATTCACTAGAGATGTTCGACTAGAGATGCCCAGCAACCACTATATAAAATGCATATACATAATGTCCTGAAGCTCCCGTTAGAAAAAAAGTCCCTAAATTGTGTGTTGTCTTTCATGAAGAATAGCAGATCCAGTTTTTCCGAAAATCAGTTTGTTTTCGATAAAATTGAGTTTAAATGTTACTTCAGTGCGCGAAATTCAAACCTGTTGCTGACACAGCTGACCCCGTCTGCAAACAGGGCTGGACATAGGGCGTTTCTTTTTTTCGGTGAAACTGTCGAGTTTCGACTTTTCTTCCCCGGACATTCTGTATCTGCATTTAAAGTAAGTCACGAAAGTAAATAAAAATATGGAGTTAATGAAACAAATCTCAGAAATATGCAATTATGCAAAAAAAAGAAAACAACTTGTGGTCCTACAGAATGGCGCAGACTCGTATTCGTCAGACAGAATGACTGGTTTCTCGTATTCGTTAGTTTTCCAATTCCTTTGGTTTGGCATAGCTTTTCGGACTTGCCGTATACTCTTGCCAGCTGCCATCTATCATCGCCCAAAGAATATTTTTTAAAAAATGTCATTTTTTTTGCTTTCCTAATAAAGGAACCAAAATCTTACTTTTAAAAAATTATAGAAAAGTAAAACCTTGTCCTGTAAATAAATTTTCGTTGAAAACTTTGGAGCCGTTTAAGAAAATGACGTTTACGTGTTACTGTAAATGTGAAATAGAAGATCCTTTTCACATACATTTTTTGAATTTTCAAAATAATTTATTGGAAATCCTTTGAAGTACTTCCATTCACAAATGCAATAATGTTTTCAAATCGTGGGAAAGTGCATATTAAAAGGCGTGGGAGATATATAAACTAGTGGTGCTACTGAATGGCACAGAATACACTAGATGGCACCGTATTCTTTTCTATTTCCTTCGGTCTCGGCTTGCTATTCGGAATTGCCACATACTCATGTCAGCTGGCATCTTTCGCCGTCGAAAGTACATTTTTTTGACTTTTCGGTTTCCTAATGGTACAACGGAAATATTAATTTTAGAATTGTGGTGAAACCGTGCCGCTCCAGCGGATACTGGAGCAGTTGGCGGGTGCCACAAACGTGAGATTGGGAATGACCATTATACGAATGGTGCGTGGGTCACACCTGGATACCAGGGTGCATACGCTGAATTTATATTAGGGCGCCAAGCGAATGCCTCACCTGATATTCAATGCTCTGGCGTTCAGCGTCACAGAGGGGTTGTCCTGGGTCGAAGGATGCGTGCTACTACTTCTACTTATAAATACTACACAGGAAGTAGATTTTACAAGTGTTACTCGCCAGAGTGGCGAGAGCACGTTTATTAAAAAAAATTAAAAATGTCTCTCTCTTGCTCACTGAAGTTTTTGTTTTACAATCATGGGTTTGTTATGGAGATGGATACACTTACAGAAGATGGCGATGGCGATTTGCGACAGTGATTAGCGGTTAGCGTAACGGACCGCTATACCCAAGTTCGCGGGTTCAAACCCGATCGAAGTCGTGGATTTTTAGGGGCGAAAATATCCTTCGTACGCCTTCCTACGGAGGGGAAGTAAAGCCGGCTGTCCCAGGTTAGTAGATTTACTTGCATGTAAAAGATCCTCAAGCCTAAATGAAGCCTCTGAGCTAAATTCAAATCGCCGGTTTCGTCGCCTCAGTAATACCTTCTTTCCGCTCTATCCAGGGAAAGGAGTGTAGTGAAATTTGCGTGGTCAGACGGAAGAGCAGGCCTCATGGCCTGAGTCTCGCCACGTAAAATAAGGCAATTCAATTCAATTCAATTCAATGAGTATGTCGTGGTCGCTTCACCTCGAGCAGTTGTACCACCGATGTCGGTCGGTCTGCGTTGAGAGGAAGGGCCTGCCAGCGCACCGCGGAAACCATTAGAAGTCGGCCGGCTGGGAGCCTCAGGAGTGACGGCAATCACGGCAGACGAGTCGTCGTACTGCGCACCCGAACGATTGTCGTAGCGGGCGACTACGCTTGTGTCGACAAGTGTGAGTCAAGCACAAGGTAGCGATGTTAGTATCGTCAGACAGTAGTATTTTTTGCAATGTCTAGTCTGTCTCGTTAGATATAGTCCGCCGTTATTTTTCATTGAAGCGAGTCAGCGTTGTCGGCCTGCAATTCAGATAACTGACCGTCCGCCAGATAATCAGAAGAGCCAGTACCTTTCTTTTTCATTTGCCCCGGTTCCCGCATTTCCTGCCTCCCTACCCCTTTTCTTCGAGTCCGCGCACACTGTCACGTGTGTGATTCCGTACTTCGAATTGGTTGAAATTGCAATGTTCTGGAATTTTCTGGAAAGTTTTGAGATTTAGCGTGTTTGACTGGTTAAAGTAATCCCCTCCTTTTTTAGTTTGTCACCAGATCCTTAATTGGTGGGCCTTTGTTGCTGGGCACGTGGTGTTCACGTGATATGGACGCTGCCCGAACGCCCACACGCCGACTGTTTATTTTCCTAAGGGATTATCTGGCGCTGTGCTCTGTATGTGCGTCCTACCTACCTACCTTCGGAACAAAGAATGAGGTGGGGTGGCCAGGGTTGCCCTCTGCCGAAGGCGGTCGACTATGCCCAAGGGATGACCCTTTGGGTTGTAAAAGTTCAAGGCGCTGGGCGCTCACAGCTGTGCGCGACGAATTAGGTGGGGATGGCGCCAAGGCGCCGGGTTGCACAATTAGCGTGACGAAGGGGGTTGTGCTATGCATGAGGCAATATGACTCATTGCAGAATATTAAAGAACACTAGAACCTCTTCCTGAATGGCAATTTTCTTTGAAAAATATTTAGCCGCTTTTAAGAAAATGGCGTTTAAGTGCTACTAAAAATGCGAAATTTGAAGCTCTTTCTCACAGATTTTTTTTGATTTCGAAATACTTAATTTTAAGTCATTTGAAGAACATTAACTTACAAATACAATAGTGTTTACAATTTGATGGAAATGTGCATATTAACGATATTTATAATACAACGATCTTTACGATATTAACGATAACGATCTTTACGATATTAACGATAACGATCTTTCAAAACAATTACATTTACTTAATTTTTGCAAAAACAACAAAATACGCCAAGTTGAACTTTAAGTCATATTAAAGAGTGCAAGAAGCACTATCCGTTCAAAAAGCTTGAAGAAAAAAAATTGGAACCATTTATGAGAAAATGGCGTTTGAGTGTTTCTGAAAATACGGAATTTTGAGCTAGTTTTCACAGAAAAAGGTTGAGTTCTCAATACACTTTACTTGACATTATTTAAAGCACATGTACTCGTAAATACAATCATGTGAACAAAACACTACTAATGTAATATGTAATATTAACAACGTGAGAGACAAGTCAAAAAACTACATTTTTGTAATTTTTGAAAAAGAGCAATATGGCGTTTATGTCATCTCATAGAGTGCATTTGGTACTATCCCTACCAAAAGTTTAAAGAAAAAATTTGCCGTTTTGGCGCAAATCTAGTGTTTGTAATTTTTTAAAAATGGAAATATTGCTCGCAATATTGCGCGAAAACATCTATAATTTTGTTAAAAAAAGGACATGACCTTAATGAGAGAACTCACTTTCGAGAACAAATTTTATTTGGACGAAAAATCTTCATCTTCAATTTTGTAAATGTAAAAAGACGCCGAAAAAATGTCAAAGTTTTGTAATTTTCGAAAATTCAGAGTTATCCTTGAAAATCGAACCTATAGCATCTTTATATGCGTATTTTATTCTATCCTTACAAGAAATTTAAAGAAAAAATTTGGAGCCGTTTTTGAGAAACATTTGAAAATGTCTGGGCCGCTGCATGTAAAGTACCCCCAAATTTTACAGAATCTTATTCAAAATTTCAAAGCTTCGACTCGAGCCAGATCTACAGGGGTTTCTTCAATTGAAAAAAATCCTATGTATGGCTGAGGCGCTAGTAGTGATCACAGACCGACGTTTTGCTTTGAATTGGTTTTTCGTTATCAAGGAGTTACAAAACAGGAGATTCTGGCTACACCACGTGTTAGGGGATTTTTTCCCTAATTTAGTAACTGTATTTGTCCACTTTTTCGTTCTCAGGGCCCGGCAATGAATTTTTTCTGCCGAAAATCCGCCATTTTTTCATGCAACATTACATAACTTTCCCTGCACTACGTATATTAATTCTTATATACGTACGTATACGGGAAGGTAAAAATAGTTTAAAAAAGCAAAATTGCCTATATATTTCGCGCAAAATTACACGAAAACGACTCAGATTTCGAAAAATTGTAGATGGCCTTATTTCAAGATCTTTTTTCAAATAACAGATTTTATTAAGGAAAAGAAACTCTTATCTTCAATATTTAAGTTGTAGGAGTTGTCTCAAAAGGATTGCATTTTTGCATTTTTCGAAAAATCAGGGATTTAAACGAACATGACACCTGCATCATTCTCGAACGTCCTTTACGCTATCAGATGGCAATGTTTAATCGAAAAATTTGGTATTTTTTTGTGAGAAAATTTTGAAAATATTTTTGAAATTCTGTGCTTAAGTACCCTCAAAACTCAAAATATCTGGTTGAATCTCCCAAAACTTTCAGTTCTATCAGATCGATCGGGGAATGTCAATTATGGAGAAAATTGACTGAACGGTTTAGGCGCTAGCGTTGACTACACGGACGTTTTGCCGTTAATCGATTTTTCCGTATTAAGGACCCACAAAACATGGATTCTCGCTTCTCCACGTGTTAGAGGAAGCAATTTACTATATAATGCAACAGGATTAATCCACTTTTTCGTTACCAGGGCCTGGCAATTAGTTTTTCTGCTAAAAATTCGGCTTTGAGGCGCACGAGTCGATAATTTTATCTTCTTTCGCAGTAAGGGCGAGAAAGTAAAATTATAACTACTTGTATAGTAATAAGTACTAACCGGTGAGAGGAAAAAATGTTTTGGTATGACGATCATTCCTAGAAAGTTTTTATATGTTTCATGCGATCAGTAAACCGCTGGCACTTCGTTCTCACCGCTCTTTAGCGGCATCCGATATTTACTCCGATGTGGCGGCCGATTGTTGCGAGGCACAGTTCGCCGAAACGGGGTCCGCCGGTAATCGACAACCGACCGAGTCTCAGCCGGTCACCGACGATCGGGAGTCCCCAACTGGCTGCGAAGAACAGTCGAGCGCGTGGTCCCGAGAGAAGAGTGGCGAGCGAGCGCTGGTCGGTAAAAATCGCGGAGAATGCCGACCTTTACTAACAAGAATAGCAGTTGGCGTGCCCGGAAATTCCAATAAATATAAAATCTTTACCTAAAACGTACTATACTAATTGCACCCCGCAGGGGGGGGGATCGTGAGCACGTAGGTGAGCAGATGGTGAAGAGTTGCAGACGATCTCCCGGACCTTCAGTTTCACGGTGGCACTCACGCCGTTAGCCTCAATGTGGAGGCAGTGAGTAGGTGATACTAAGCTCCTGGTTGTCGGTTCAACCCGGCAACCCACCAGTTGGGCCCCTGGCGCGTCGACCTTAAGGCAGGATTAGGTGAAGGAGACCTAGGGTACTCTGGAATCCACAAATAGAAGTCCGGCGGGACATTACCTACTGTCAGGTTGCCATGGTTACGGTCCAACCCAGATCGATAGCCTAAAGGTACAGGCAGTGGGGAGACGGGATGGGGGCCCCGAGCCGTCCGGACCTTAGTTCGGGTGGCCCCCAGTTGGGCTCTTGTCTTCGTCGTGGCAGTGGCCCAATACTCTGGGCATAGAGGAGAGACTTGGCGTCCCGGCGCATGTGAGTGGCGCGTCGTCATACAGGCGATATTGACTCCGGTACTAGCCCAGACAGCTAGTAGCTCTGAGCAGGCAGAGCGGCCCTACCCAGGCATTGAATGGAGAGGTTGCCGTGGGTAAACTGGGTACCGTCCGGATCCGGTTACCGGCCTGTCAGCGTACTTGTGCGTCGGCGGGGGGTGAGGATAAAGGCTAGCGCCCAGGTGCTCACCCCGGGGTCTTGTCCACCTGGTAGAACATAAAGTAGTGTGGGGTTGTAAACCACACAAGGTTCCACTATCCCAATCTCAATTGGAATTGCAAGACAAATATGAGGTTACATTTGCAGTTTGACATTTGACAGCTTTCAATGTCGTTGTCAAAATATTTGTCTATACTTCAGAAATTGACTCACTGTAAGCATTTTTACAAATAACGTAGACGCAATTAGTTTTCTAATTTTCGTTATTGTCACGAAACTATTAGACGAGAAGCAGCATAAAACATTTTGATTGCGTAAGTGACATTTAATTTTACTGTCATGCAATAAAAGTGTATAGCTTTTTCATCTAGACAGATGTAAGAAGTATTGTATTATGTAACCATTGTCAAAATATTTTATTCATTTTATTCGCACATCCACTCTTCTCCTAAAGAAAAAACATTATGAGCAAAAGATTATTGATTTAAAGTATCGAATGCATTATAGACAATTATATATAAAACACGAATAATGAAAGGCACACAACACGAATATATAAAAAACGAATATATATAAAACACGAATAATAAAAAGGCATTTACATTTTTTGTTGCATTCTGAAAATGTACAACGATTCGCAACTTTATGTGTCGCTTCTTCAGGTACTACCTATGAAACATAATATATACTCTACATCAAATTAAAATGAAACATAAAACCATAATTAACCCGGGAGTGGTAACGTGGAGGTCTGTGGGACCCCCATGATCCTTCCTTCCCGCTTGTTGTATTTCCCATGTTGCCTACCCTGACCATTTCTTTAGTACCTTTCTCTTTTTGTATCATGGTATTTAGTGTGCTCTCAGTTTGCCAGTTCAGTAAGTTTTATCCGTGTAGCAAGCTATTGTTTTGTTTGGGGTGCCCAGAGACCCCCGCGTTACCTTCTACGTTAGCAAAGTTGTCTTCAGTCTCGTACATCCTACTAGTTAGGGAACGCATTCCATGCTGTATTTTTACGTTAGAATTCCCCTAAAAAATTAATACTTTAGTACTGCGGACATTTTAGGTCACTTTATATGTTAAGAAAGGAGTGGAAGAATACGCCAACCTTTGCTGAAAGCGGGAACAGAATATCGTTACTCACCGCCCTGAAAAAAGCAGTCTGCATGCAATTCCAAAAGACCAAAATAATATTTTTTTGTTTATTGATTTGGATATGATTGAGAGAATTAAAGAATCCACCAACATAAAAAATGAAATGAATTTAGAAAGGAATAAAAATGATCGCAGCTCTTATAAGACTGACAAAGAGGAAATGAAGGCAGTAATTGTGCTACGTATTTTGGCTGCTTCTGTGAAATCAGGGCACCAAAATCTTGCTGAATTGTGGAATGTGGGTATTGAAATTTTCCATTGTACATTGTAATTTGAAAAGATTTCAATTTCTGCAAGGAAACATGGGCTTGGATGCGACAACACGCGCAGGTCGGTAGAAAAATTAACTCCAAATATTAGATGCTTTCCTGATGAATTATCAGAGTTGTTTAGGAAGTAAACTTTTAATAAATTGTTTAATTGCATGCAAAACATTGTTAATAATAGAAGAAGAATATTATATTATTTTATTTTTTAATAATTTAGCATATATCATGAAAAGACTGGGGGGGTCTGTAGACACCCCACGTTACCACTTTTGTTTCAAAAAGTCACGTTACCACTGCAGGGTTAACCAATACACATAAGTGCAAAGCACAGCGAGATTTTCGAGGCTCACCTTGTCCCATTGCTACAATTATTTAAAGTGTTATAAAAAGTGAAAGATGCATGATACGATATTAAGCACATGTTATGTGCAAACTGTAAGTCGAAGTGACACATTGTCGCACTACTTCTAAAACATGTAGGATAAACAAGGGTCCAAGTCAATCATGACCGTTTTTTTCTGTTGGAGAAGAGATGAGCGAGGAGTGGGGCAAGGAAGAAAAATAACAGGAGGGGGAGGGAGAATGAAGGGAGACAATAGAGGAAAATTAAACAAATTACTGGCAGTTATCAGTATGAAAACAGCAATCCTAAAATGAATTGTGTTAGTTGCCAGAAGGTACAGACCTACTGTCACTCTTACCTGAATCTTCAAACGCGAGTTTAATCTCAGTAAGAATTAAAAACATTAGTATTTAATCTCTTTTTATTTATAATGTCCTTAAGAATTCAAAAATACTAGATTAGAGAGACCATTAGTAATTTTGGGCAATTTCAAAATATAAAGTAATTTAAAACAAATTGTAAACAAATCATAGCACTTACTATTTGTTTAAACAAATAATTTATCAAGAAAATTTGTTAAGAATTTTATGAGATTTAAAATTGTACATAATTTGTGCGCTAAGATGAACCATTAAAAAGTTATGACGCAAAAACAAAAAAATGCCCAACATTTTTTGATTGTCTGGCTACCAAAACGTTTCCCGAAGTATTTCGAGGTGAAAAAATTAGGGTTGTTTCGAAGGGTTCTTCTTTGTTTTTATCACCAGGTTCTGCCCATGAACGTTTATAATGAGAGAGGAATTGTTCATGTGCCATATGGCGAGTCCGGCTGTGGTCCTGGAGGGATTTAGTAATCTATTTACGTGATAGGGCTACTGACCCATTTGCAGGTTTGACCAGAGGCAGGGCTGCTACCTCAAAGCCTCTGATCGAGCATGATTTATCTTCGGAGATTTCCTTCCCCTAAGGAGAGAAAAACGGACTCCCATTCTTGTCAAACCCACATTGATATATGAGTGAAAATGAAAGGCTGATTGAGAAAATAAAGAAGACAGCAAGTTAAGAGGGACAAGAAAATAATAAAAAGTGAAGTGAGAAATGAATGCCACCCTAGACCTCATAACCTAATAGACTCGGGATCGAAGATATGACAAGGGGCTAAGAGAAATCTATTAGGAAATATAACAGAAGGGTAACATAAGTAAGTGGAAGCAATGTTACACAAGCTTGGTGAACCATTAGCGTTATCCAGAGGGCACTACGAAGAGGCAGTTCACCTAAGCAGTCATAGATATCTTAGAAATAGAAAGGGAAATTGATGAAATCGAAAATGAGGAACTGGAAGATGCCTTAAGAAAAATAAAAAATAGAAAAGCGGGTTGAAGCGATGGTATTAAAGAAGAAATGATGAAATATGCCTCAGAAAATTTAAAGAAACGGCTCTTACACTTTCTCAATATGTTTTTGAAAAAAGTGCTTATAGCGCAGGATTAGAAAATTGCAGTAATAAGCCCTATCTTTAAGAAAGGGGACCAGTCGCCTTGTGAAAATTATAGAGGAATAGTCTTTTAAATGTTACAAGATCTAATAAAAAAAATCGCATCCCGAGTATATAATATTGCAGAAACCATGTTTTTTAGATGGACAAAAAGGATTCAGGAAGGACAGGTCTTGCTCCGATAATATCTCCATTGACAAGCAAATTATTGAGAGACATAGAGAATTTAATAAAGAACACACATATTTTTAATTGTACATATTAAAGATATATTGAGATATTAAAGTTATTTTTTGTTTTATGTAAGAATGACGTAATTAGTAAATGAATTGTTTATTTTATTGTATTGAATATTTATTTTACGGAATTAGGCAAAGTAATTGTTCACCTGTTTATCAAACATATGTCTTCTTGATTTAATATGAAGTCGTGTCTGCCCACTGAAAATTTGAATTTATTGACCGATCAAAGATAGCATAATCATTGGTTTTTTAATTGGAGGTTAGAATGAATTGTTTGCCGAAACAATAACTGTCTCAAAATGATGTAGATTCATAGATTACTCCAAAGATTTTGACACCCTAAACAGAAATATACTATTTAATGTATTGCATCGTATATGTCTCCCACCACAGCTGATTTCGGTCATTAGGAACATCTATAGTAACACATAAATTTATATCAAGAGCCAAGAGAATAAGATAGAGATAATAAACCAAGAAATAAGACAAGGATATAGTCTATCCCCAATTCATTTTAATTTATATTTAGATGCATTAAATATGTGGATTCCAGACTAAAATCTTATAGTCATGATTTGGGACAAGAAAGAAACCTAATGTGCATATTATTCGCCGATGACCATCTTGAAAGACGAAATCGTACGAACCAAACAATCCTGAGAACCCTGAAAAAGAAAGACAGAAAGGAAACTGATTAAATTCTATAGGGCAGGAATGTCCAACTTGCAAGGCCTGAAAGTCCATAACTAAAGTCTTTAATATTGCGACAGCCGTGTCGTTCTGTTGGGCGCGGAAGACTTGGCTGCCGGTTAGCTCAGTGGATAGAAAGGCGTGCTGAAAATGTTAATGATGGTGGAAGTCGGTGTTCGGTGAAAATGAAAGTCTTGTTATCAGGTTAACAAAATAAGTGGCATTTATTCAATAAAAAGGTCATGGTAATACCACTAATATCGGCGAGCATTCTCTCCTTCTCCTCAATTTCAAAATTACACACACAAAAATTAAAAACTAACACTGATACAAAAAATTTGACATAAATTTACGCCGATTCTCTCTTGACGACCAAGCGCGGCCGAGAATCTTAGCTTATCCGTCTGGTCAAAAGGCAATGCAAATTCCTCTTTAAAAAAGTTCGTTCCTTTTGATCACGGAAGCGCCTGAAGGGCGTAAGCGAAGTGACTTACGGAACTAGCGAGCGGGTTGAACGACCTCTTCTGCCAGCTGGCGGGGGCTGGGTCCGGCGCGCACGCTGGGCACTGCTCGGAGGGGAGGAACAGGCGACAAAAGCGGGCCGGTGCAGGCGGGTCGACCAGGTATCGCTGTGACGGGATCTCGGGCGCCAACAAATAAATAAATAAATAAATAGACAAATGTCTTTATTTGTGGCGAGGCTCAGGCCATTTAGCCTGCTCTTCCGCCTAACCACTTTCAAAATTGTATTACATTAGTGCATACTAGATGGAGGTCATTCAATGAAAAATACGTATGCAATTTGAGTGAAAGTTTTCTCACATAGAAGACAGGAATGAAAGCGAGGGAGGAAAGAGTTGGTGGAGGAGGAATGCTGTCACAGCATTTGTACGTTTAAAGTTATCAATTTGGAGTTAGCAAGTTATATATTGAAGTGGATTTGATAGAGATTGTTTAAATCGGTGAAGTATTAATATATACTTATAATTGTTTCAAAGAGGTTTTAGTAGAAGCTATGATTGCGTACGTATTTCTGAAATACTCCTAAATGAAAACTAGAAAGGGAGGGAGTCTCGTCAGCATACAAGCGAAAACACATCAAGTCAAAAATTCAGGTCCTAAGAGAAACGGAGAACATTGAAAGATAATGGTAAAATGATTTTACGTGTATTTCATAATAGTAATAATAAGAAAATTGGCAATAATAAAATAATGTATTATCAATCTATTAAGTAAAAAATATAATTAAAAACGTGGAAAAGATCAATTTAGTTTTAGGAAAATGTTTACAATATAAAGATATTTCCCAAACTAGAAAATTGGAAATTTTAATAATGTAGGAAAATGTAAACCATTTAGAATATTCCCAAGACCTGAGAAACCGACCCGACATATCTCACCCGCAAGCCAACGATTTACGCTACATTTATTCCTGGGACTGCAAACAAAGGGACCATCCCGGCATGCACCTTAAGCGATTGAGTAAACCCAGGTAAACCTGGGCACAACGCCGCTCACTCACAGATACTAACCAACAGATAATATTCACGCGCCTGACACAATGGCTTCTGTACTTTCAGTCCACGCGTTCCGGAGGCAATCCGCACTCCGCACTTTGAAGATCGCTACAAGTCCATAAACGATCTAATCACTTCAGTAGAGTGCACTCAGGCACGAGTTACGCATAAGTCACTTTCTCTCCGCTATCCTGACTAAAAATAGGCGTCTAAAATCCACGTTCCACTAATATTTGGAGGCCGTGCACATATCCCCCCCTAATGAATTCGCTTTCTCTCACAAGTCAAGACTTAGAAAAATTTATCTCGCCGGCGCCGGACGCCGCAGCAGAACACGACCTTCCTCCTTGACTGCCTCGTACCTTCTCTCCTGGCGCTGTGTTCACAATGTCTTTCCAGCCTCTCTTCCCCCACCAAATTCATCCAAAATGTTCTAGAACTTTCCAGAATTCTGTTTAAGTTTGGCAGCTATTGGCGAAAGGTTAGTGCGTCGCAAAATAATTTTGTCCAATCATCGGAGGTTTTTTTGAGCCGAGAACTGAGCGAGAAACTTACACTCGTTCCCTCTCACTTCAATCTTATGTCAAACAGGGGTAGTAATTAGTGGCCCGGGGAAGAAACTGAGAATCTCAAGGGGGAGGTGGGCGAGGGGGCCGCGGAAAAGTACCGTCGGGGACAGGCGCGGGCGCGCGCGCAGCCCCTAGCGTCTCGGACATCTGCGCGTGTCTAATGGGGGGTGGCCAGCGGGTGTTCGGTCAGAATCCTGGCGCCGCCACTGGTTCCTTTGTCGTGCTTCGTGAAAATATTCTTGTATTTGCAGTTGTAATTAATTCGGTGCCACTACAATATGGTTGCGGGACGCATTTACATTACTCCGGCGATCCATAAGTGAGTTCACCGAATTATTGCCCGGCTGCTCTGAAACGGGGGGCGGTATGGAATCGCGCGTGATACCAGGTCGTACCGTGATAATGCAGTGAAACACATTGGGATGATTTTGAAATTCTAATTTACAAGAAAAAATACTAAATCTAAACTAACCTACTTAAGGGGATGTTGATCCTAACAGAGCATGCGCTAGGCGCAATGTTCTCGCCCAGTATGGATGCAAGATACTTCCTTTTGACTAATAACCTTTCGCGGATTTCAGTAAATGGCCGCCAGTTGGACAACCGTGTTATAAGGGACTAGCTGAATGTGACATAGCCGATGTTTTAAATTATCTTCGTTAGTTTGACTTAGTTTTTTACTTCTTCGTCTTTCTTTGAATTTCTTCGTATTTCTTCGTCTTTCGTCGTCTTCAGCTTCATATTCGTCTTCTTCTTCTTTGTTTTCTTCTTCTTCGTCATCGCCTTCTTTTTCGTCATCATCTTCTTCTTCTTAGTCGTCGTCTTCTTCTTTGTTTTCTTCATCGTCTTCTTCAAAGAAAAGATTCTTTGAATTCTTCTTCGTCTTCTTCTTCTGCGACATCTTCTTCTTCTTCATCTTGTTCGTCTTCTTCGTCGTATTTTTGTCTTATTCGTCGTCTTCTTCTTATTCTTCATCGTCGTCTTTTTCTCCTTCGTCGTCGTCATCTTCTTCGTTGTCATCTTCGTCTTCTTCGTCATCTTTGCCTTCTTCGTCGACGCCTTCGTCTTCTTCGTCGTCGTCTTCTTTTTCTTCTTTTTCGTCGTCGTCGTCACTTTTTCTCTCTAGCTTTCTCTCTCTTTCTCTCTCTTCGTCGGAATTTGTGCTGGAGTTTAATCAACGCTACTTACATCTAATTAGGTGGCTTTGATTTAGTTCTCGGCATACTCACCAAGATCGCGGCCCCAAAATTCTAAAAAAAAACCGTTTCGGAAATGGAAATTTGGATTCGTTTTTGGAAATTTCATAGAATTTTATGGCTGAATCTGAAAACATTTGATTCGTTCCCCAACAGGAGACCGAAACGCGTCGAATGACACCTGGTATGTCTGGATTGGAGCACGGGAAGTGATAGACGGAACCGCAAATCCACACGCATCCACATGAGAAGTTTACTCAAATAATCTATAGGGATTCAGTATCCCAATATGTTTATATAGAAGTGAAAATTGGACAATGACCAAAGAAGATAGCACAAGACTACAAAGTTCTGAAGTGTGATTTCTGATATCAGTAGCCGGTTATATGCTGATGGCCAAGAAAAGGAATTCAGAAATTCGTAATGAACTTGGGGTACGTAATTTTCAAGAGAAAATTAATTACTACTGAAATTCCCGGACGCAGTACATTTAATGGATGCAAGATAACCCCCTGCCGAAGAAGAGATGGGGTGAGAAGATGGGAACGGACGCATAACAGGCAGTACCTATTATACCATTTGCGTGCTTCACGGGTATTGGTCAAATAATGAGATTTGTCAGCCGACGTTTCGGAGTTTTTATTACTCCATCCTCAGGGCTTGCTGTGAGTAGAACATTACATAAATATCATCATGATTGTGTAAATAATGAATTCATTCATAAATGTGCAGTTCATATTAATGGGTCATGTCAGCTTGTTTGGCTGTTTCGCAATTGAACTGTATGCACATTATTTAAACATTTTAAAATATTAACGAACACAAAAACCTCATCCTATATGGCAATGTTCCTTTAAAAATTTGTATCAGTTTTCAAAAAAAATGGCATTTAAGAACCACTAAAAATGCGAAATTTGAAGGTCATTTCCACAGAAAGTTTTCGAGTTTTCAAAAAACTTCTTTTGAAGTCATTTGAAGCACATTAACTCACAAATACAATAGTGTTTACAAGTTGCTGGTAATGTGCATATTACAGATGTGAGAGATCTTTCAAAAATTACATTTGTGTAATTCTTGAAAAAACAAAAAAAGACCCCCAAATGAACTTAACGTCATATTAAAAAGTGCAATTAGCACTATCCGTTCCAAAACTTTGAAGAAAGAATATGAAGCAATTTATGAGACAATGGCGTTTGAGCGTTTCTGAAAATGCGTAATTTTGAGCTAGTTTTCACAGAAAACGGTTGTTTTCAAAAACTTTTCTTGACATTATTTAAAACACATGTACTCATAAATGTAATAATGTGAAAAAAATCACAAATAATGTAAATATTAATGACGTGAGAGACAAGTAAAAAAATTACATTTTTGCAATGTTTGAAAAAAAATAATAGAGCGATATGGAGTTTATGTCATCTCATAGGGTACATTTAGCACTATCCCTACCAAAAGTTTAAAGAAAAAATTTGGAGCCGTTTTTGAGAAAATCTTGTTTTTGTATTTTTTTTTTAAATTGCACATATTACACGCAATATTGCGCGAAAAGTACTAAAATTTTCAAAAAAATGTGCATGACCTTAAAGAAAAAACTTACTATGAAGAACAAATTTTATTTGAAGGAAAAATCTCTATCTGCAATTTTGTTGTTGGAGGAAGACGCCGCATAAAATTCAAACTTTTGCAATTTTCGAAAATTCAGAGATAACCGTGAAAATCGGAGCTAGGCCACCTTAATAAGTGTATTTTACTCTGTTCTTACAAGACATTTAAAGAAAAAAACGTGAAGCCGTTTTTGAGGATTTTTTGAAAATGTCCGGGAAGCTTCATGTAAAGTACCCCCAAATTTTATAGAATATATTACTCCGTACATAGGTACGTATACTGAAAAGTAAAATGATGCGCGTGTTTCTCACTAGAAAGCGCGCTAGAGAAAAAAGAACCCAGGGGAAAGCAATTCGTGGCTTTGAGGCCTTCGCTTCTTTGGCAGATCGCGGGAGTACAAATGTGTTCTTCGAAGGGAGAGGTACGAGCCCGTCTGTTGCTTAGCAGAATTAACCCAGGAACCAAGGTGCCCAATGCACCGATCTTCATTCCTTGTACTGCAGCCTGTGAGCGAAGATTGCAAAGATGTGAAGAGGAGGCTGGGGGATTCTTCAAAGGAGTCCTCCGTTATCAACAGCGGCAGTGAAATTCTACTAAGATCCTACAGCCAGCTGGTTCACGACGTGATAATCGGATAAAGTAAGTAATGACGTTTCTGTCATACGCGCGATCATTTATTTATGAAATTTTACTTTTCAAGGAGATCGGCAAGGATAAATAATCATTACCTATTGTTTTTAACAATGAAAAGGTTTCCACATAATAATTTTTGTCACCGACGAAGAGTATCCAATTTTGGAAAATTCAGCCTGTACATTACTTATGGGATAAGGTCTCGTGTTATTAGCAATGAGGACTGAATCATCCTATATTTACTATATAATTAAATTTTATAGTAAAGAGAAACGCGTGCCGATGTACTGTTACAGTATCCATGTTTGAGTAAGAATTATTGTCGAGGATATAAAATTTGGAAATATTTTGCTTTGTATGTGGTTGTAAAAGTCAAAAGTTCTTGTGCTGCAGTCATTAACTCGTTGGCTAGCTATTTTTCAATTATTCAAGAATACAAATGCTCCAAATTGCAAATAATCGCTCTTTTACGAGGCAAAACGTGAAGAAACATTTGAATCCGCTCTCTAAACGCGGCCAATTTGGACTCGACCCCCCCCACAAAAACCCTTACAAATATGTCAAAAACTCAACGAACATTCGAAAACATATAGAAAAGTTTAAAAGCATATGAAACTTATCCCAAAAATGCGCCCAAAGTTTTAATCCGAAACAATCTAAAAAATGAGACGATTTCGATTGCAACCACCTAAAAATATGTTTTAAAAATTCAAGAACAGATCAAAAATGTTTGTACAAGTTAAATGTAACAAGTAAATAAGACAATAAATGGATAAGAGAGACCAACAAATTTTGTTGGCCTCCCGCTTCTTTAGGCCTTTATCAGTGGAGAGTTGCTGATATTGCCCTTCAAGTAATAAAGCAATATTGTTTTCAGCGACGTCAATGGTCTCCGAACTGGTAGCAATGACCTCGAATCAACAGAACCCGGCCAAGATTTTCATTGCGTTATTTACGCCGTTTGTCGAGCGTGATATTAGATCCTCTCGTCACTTGGTTTTCACCGGAGCGTGATCACCTTCTACACCTTTTTTGCTTCAATGTTTCTTTTAAAATAGCCTAAAATGCTTTTTAACCGTATTTATTTATTTTTGCATTTTATGTGAATGGGGCAAAAGTATAATACGGTAATACGAAGTAAATGTTATAAATAACATTTTGAACTCCTAGAAGTAGAAATTATGAATATATTTTGAGATTTTGACACAGAAAATACACTGGTATTTAAATAATGTAGGAAAAGTGGAAAGTATCTATTTCTTTCCAGCGTTCATTATTTTTTCAACATCAGTTGCTGATATTTAGTGAAAACAAATACATTATTCTGATAATTAAATTTGTTCAAAGAATTGGTCGGCCTGACCGGGAGTCGAACCCGGTCCTTCTGGTAATTATTAATTATTCTGGCTATCCCACCGCGTCCCGCAAAGCTCCTCTGAGGACTCGCAGCGTGTGTGCTGTAACGCGCACCGCAGACACTGAAATCGGAGAAGTGAATCATTCCATCACACTTTCCTCGGCCCTGAGAAGGCGAAGAGGTAAAGGTAAGGAAGGAAGACATGGTACTCGTCTGCTGGAGTTCAAAAAAAATATTAATGGCATATATCTTAATTTAAACATGCTTATTAACATGCTTATCTTAATTTACACATGCTCTTTTCTAACAATAGGATTAGGTATTAACAAAGTAAAAAAATATTCAAATCTTTCATCCGAAATTCTCTTTTACTGTCCATAAACAGGATATAATTTGAAACATCGTAACTCATGAACCGTTAAACAGTTTTTGATGATTCCTTTTTAAGAATGTTAATTGGATTGTACTTTCGAGCCTAAACCTACATTTGAAAATTGATAATGGACTTTTAAGTACTTTACAAGGATTTGAATCAAAACTTTTAAAAATTACTTTGATTTGATTTATTTGGTCAAAAAACTGTAAAAACTGTATGTGACGTAAGGGGGAGAAGATTATCTGCGCACTTTTTCCTGAGTTCCAGAGCCTCTTCCCAACATTTTATGTAAATAAAATAGTTGAAAGATGAATGAAAGCTAATAATAATAATAATATTAATAATAATACAATTTTAAAAAAGCTCAAGATTAACAGCATTTATTTATTTATTTACGTAAAAAAGAGTTAAAAACTGTGTGTGACGAGCTACGGGGAGAAGTGAAATTTGTGCACGTTTCCATAATTCTGTGATCTCTATCCTAAACCATATTCTAGTCGAATTTTGAATACAGAAAAAGAGCGTTTTTTTCAAGTTTTGTTGACAAAATATTCGCTCCTTTATAATAAAATATATTTTCAAAAGTAAATTAGCTATAAATTTGTGCCCTTAACCCTCATCATGTTCTTCATGAAAGAATAATACTTTTTGCCGCGATAATATGAAAAACAATAACTTGAATAACTATATTTCACACTGAAATTTGGAAGACGTGCACAAATAATGAAGTTACATTTATGCCCGGAAGCAAAACAAGGAACCATCTCAGCATTTGCTCAAAGGATCAGGGAAACTGGACGAAAAACCTGATCGAGATGGGGACCATCAACCCAGAAACTGTGGTACAATACTTGTTATAGGTTCTTTAGAATTATACAGTCCAAATGATAAATAATTACATTAACTATCATTTTTAAATTTAATGTTACTTTCCTTTTGATGCTCGGTATAGTCTCGAATTGTATAGAAACAGTTAAGAAGCAGAAAAGGTTTTAGTTGGGACTTAAACTTTTCTATCGAATTTAATCGTTTAATGTCATCTGGCAAAGTGTTGTAGATGAAAATTATGTTGTAGAAGTTGTAGATGCATTTGAAAAACTAGACATTTTCGTTCCCGATTCATAGAAAAAACATGAAAACTGGCAACAATGTTGAATAACAGAGCAATTTATTATTATAGAATGTATATTTTTAATAACAATTTCAGGTTTAGGCACAAGAATTGACAATCTGCTATTAAATAAAAAAGGGGAAAGCATAAAGGATAAAGCATGAAAAGCATAAAGATATCTTCAAAGTTAGAAGAGTTATAATGTTTCAAGTCAAGTCAAACAATACAAAAAAGTAACTTTAGCGAAAAGCCAGATTAAGAACACTGGTCAACACTCATTTTCTTGCCAAACAATTTAAGGCCATTTTAGGGTATATTTAATGCACAGATTCTAAATATGGCCATGGTTTTGGTAGATTGGCTCTAATTTTTGAGATAATGAAAGTCGCATCGAAAAATATTATTTTATTTTATTGAGTACAAGCTATTCGTAAATTGCATAAAACTTGAAATAAATGTAACTAGATATGCCGATTTATGCAAAATTAAACTCTTGAATTATTTAATATTAATATAGTCAATATATTTATATTTACAGCCTGCAAAGAATCACAAAACATTGTATGATATCCTTTTATGCGGCAAATCAGGGCAATCACGTTGATGGTTTCGGTAGTAGTCTGCCATTGTGTTTATCCCATCTGCCCTAATATATCTAACTTCCATTACCATTATTTCTTGACAGAACCGCTTGGCTTTCAAGCTTTGGCGTTTCTCACACATATTGCCAAGATTTTCTGGAAATTTGTCTAGATGGCTATGGAGATAGTGTACCTTAATGCTCATAGTTGCATACAAATATTGAAAGTTTAAAAGCAAATCTGGCACCAGTTTTGGATAATTTTCTGCTTTATGATTACTCAAAAAGTTCTTGAAAACTACGTCAAAGCCTATACCAATAACCAGTAAAGTGTAATTTTCGCTTCCACTGTCAGACATTTCTTTTAGTCAGGATGCTAAAAGTTTAGCTGCTATATTTGGCACATTAAGGTCACGTATTAAATCACTGAGCTTATCTTGGGTGATTTTTGTAACAACACTTCCATCGTATTCACTGCCACTGCTAACTCTTGAATTGCACCCCAGAATCTGTATATCCTCACGAACAGCCACAGGACTTCCAGCGAGTGTAGTAAACATCAAATCCATGTGGCACAGGTCGCTTTGCTGCTTCCAAATCAGGTACTCCCTGTTCTTTTTCATGTAACGATTGAAGGCTTTTACGTTTACAGAACAAAAATAACAATCACCATGATTTTAGGGCTCTCGCCATACCATCAGTACACCAAATTTTAATTTCTTCAGTTGTCCACTGACGGAGACAGCACACAAGTCTTGCATACCACACGAGGAGCCCACGACTTATTTTGACCAGCTTTAAACCAAAATATGTTTAATATATTTTCTACAAAGCTTGTAAAATTTCTTTTTACTTTCCCGTATACGTACGTATATACAGAGTAATATACGTAGTATAGGGAAAGTTATGTAATGCTGCGCGAAAAAATGGAGAATTTTCGCCAGAAAAAATTCGTTGTCGGGCCGTGATGACGAAAAAGTGGATAAATCCAGTTGCTAAATTAAGAAAAAAATCCCCCAACACGTGGTGTAGGTAGAAACCGTCGTTTGTGGGTCCTTGATACAGAAAAAACTATTGAAATAAAAACGTCCGTCTCTCCGTCCGTCTGTGAACACTGCTAGCACCTAAACCATACGTAAGATTTCTTCCAAAATCGATATTCCCCAGTCGATCTGGTTCACGTCGAAGCTTTGAAATTTTGAAAAAGATTCTATAAAATTTGGGGGTACTTTACATGAAGCTCCCCGGATATTTTCAATATTTTCTCAAAAATGGCTCCAACTTTTTTCTTTAAATTTCTTGTAAGAACAGAGTAAAGGACACTTATTAAGATGGCATAGCTCCGATTTTCACGGTTAACTCTGAATTTTCGAAAATTGCAAAAGCTTGATATTCGGCGTCTTCCTCCAGCTACAAAATTGCAGATAGACATTTGTCCTTCAAATAAAATTTGTTCTCCAAAGTGAGTTCTGTCATTAAGGTCATATACATTTTTTTAAAAATTTTAGTACTTTTCGCGCAATATTGCGTGTAATTTTTACAAAAATAAGATTTAAAAAATACAAAAACAAGATTTTCTTAAAAACGACTCCAAATTTTTCTTTAAACTTTTGGTAGGTATAGTGCTAAATGTACCCTATGAGATGACAAACTCGATATCGCTTTATTATTTTGTTTTTTCAAACATTGCAAAAATGTAATTTTCTTTACTTGTCTCTCACGTCGGTAATATTTACATTAGTGGCGATTTGTTTACATTATTATATTTATGAGTTCAAGTGCTTTAAATAATGTCAAGTAAATTTTTTTCGAAATCTCAAAAGTTTTCTGTGAAAACTAGCTCAAAATTCCGCATTTTCAGAAACGCTCAAACTCCATTGTTTAGTTAGTGCTAATTGCACTGTTTAATATGACGTAAAGTTAATTTTGAGGTACATTTTTGTTTTTTCAAAAATTACACAATTGTAATTTTTTTGAAAGGTCCCTCAGATCTTTAATATGCACATTAACAGCAATTTGTAAACACTACTGTATTTGTGAGTGAGTGTGCTTTAAATGACTTCAAATGAAGTTTTTTGAAAACTCAAAAATTTTCTTTGAAAAAGAGCTTTAAATTTCTCATTTTTTATTAGCGCTAATTAATGAGATGGGAGGCCTATGTAACGATATAAGTTTACAATTGAACACAACCAAAACTGAAATTATGACAAACTGGACTGCTACACCCATCACAATAAATAACAGTACAATAGACTACGTTGAAGAATACGTGTATTTGGGACAAATAGTATCTTTCCAAAATAGACAAGAAAAATAAATTAATATTAGGATCTCAAAAGCATGGCGGAAGTTCTGCAGTTTATGATTGCTATTGACCAACAAAAAAGAAGACATAGCAAATAAAAGACAAATATTTGACAGCTGTGTGTTACCTGTTGTCATTTACGGACCACAAACATGGTCTCTTAAAGTAAAAGAGCGAAATGTGATAGAGATTTGCCAAAGGAAGATGGAGAGGAAAATGCTAAACATCACTCTAAGAGATAGGATCAAGAATGTTGACATTAGAAGAAAGACAAAATTAAAAGATGCAGCACAAGAGGCAAAAAGATTAAAATGGAAATGGGGAGAACATAGCAGCCGACTTGACCTGGAAAGATGGACACACACACACACACACACACACACACACACACATATATATATATATATATATATATATATATATATTGTAACGATATGGGGAATATACCCCATATCACCATAAGAAGTCATGGAAAAATTGCAAATTTTACAATTTAAGACCAGCGGAAGATTTTGTTTATGCCGGAAAAATTTTAAAGAGGAGAGGAAGGGGCAATGCAGCGATATGGGAAATGTATCCCGTATCACCATGAACACCCATCTTAATTCAGTTTACGAGCGGGCGCGAACACGGAGCGTGAGACCAAGCGGTCAGTAGGTACACCATCTGTCCGTGGCTGGTCAAAGCGGCGGAGCGCGACTTCGTGGAGAGGTTTTTCTGCGGCTGACGACGGGTGGAGAAATGGAAAGCCCCCCCTCACGTTTTACCCCAATCGACAAACCGTAAATACGATGGACAACGGTGAACAAGCTCTCTCGCCTCTCGGTAGTTGAAGTGAAACAAGCTCTTATGATTGGGGTAGTAAGTGAAACCAGCGTTAATAATTCAGTGGCTGAGATGATGGTAGCTCATGCGAGCTTATGATTTAGGAAAAGTACTTTGTGAATACGGGAGTTTTCGGCAATAGTATTGTGAGAATTTGTTACGGTGCGGAGAAAATTGGTGTGAGGCGAGTGTGGCTCGTGGAACTATCCAGAAAGAACGGTGTGCTTTGCCCTGATTATGCATCGCGAGCAGAGGACAGGTTTAAATAATTTTGTGCAGAGCTAAGAAGTGGTGTAAAATTCGTTGGACGAATTGGAAGCAGTAGAACGTGATTTGCTTCGCGCTGCAGTCACTTTAAAGCGCAATTACAACACATAGTTCACCGACCCAAAAATTCAATTTGCAAGGCCCGAGAGACTTGGTGCGTGGGCGTGTACGTTCGTGCGGCTGGAGAGAAGAGGGGAAAAGAAGAATTCAGGCGGAGGAGGAGCAGAACGAGTGAAGGGCTTGGTGTGCACGCGTAGCGGACGTCCCGAAGGGTACGTGCGAAGGGCGTGGAATGCCGCGGGATGTGAAAATTGGACTTCGTAGCAGCTAGGCAGAGGGACGCCGGCAAGGTGACGCGAGGGCAGTCGAAGCGTGAGAGACCGTGACGTAGAAACCAAAGGAACGCCGCAAAGGTAAAGGAACTTGCGACATTTTTTGCACTGTTGTACGAAGAGTTAGAGACTTCATGAACTGTTATTCAGAAGGCAATTGCTTAGGCAGAAAGTGAGAAAAATTTAAAATTTCTACGGAGTAAGTTGATCATAATTCATTTCTCTGTTTTTAAATTGAATTCCTTGCACTGTTTTTGCTGCAATTGATGTAAAATTTAATTTCATTCACGTAATCGGGGAACATTAAATTGTGAAATTGTTTTATGAAAAGTGTAAATGTAAAGATAAATTTAAAAGTAAATTGGTATGTTCACTTCAATATTGCTGAGATAATTGTATTTTTTTTGTTATGCTTTGGTAATCTGCGAGTGATTCAGAACTCAGTACTTGTGGGCATCGCAGAATCAATTAAGAAAATAGGTTCATTTAAGGGTCCGTGCACGGAGAATGAACGAATGAATGTAGAAGCAAAGGCAAAGGAAAGAAAACCAGAGGATACATTTTCTCCTTAAAAGTTATTAGTTTGCAGATTTACTTTAAGTCGTCGAATAAACGGCACTGCAATTAGTTTCCGTTTTTTACAACCTAGGTTAAGTCGATTGTGATCGAGAGCGATCATTAGTAATTAGGGAGCATATGTGTATTATTTTTGTACAACTTCCTATTTTTAGAATATATGTGCTTTGGTTACTCATCCACTTTGATTTCTGTGTCGAGGGTTCATACCTTTCTCATACCCTAAAGAGCCTGCCTCCTGAGAAAAGCTCGTTTCAACGCGAGCATTCATTCGAACACGCCCGCTTGGGACCTATATGTTGTGGGGATCAAGAGGCATGTTAGAATATATATATATATATATATATATATATATATATATATATGTGTGTGTGTGTGTGTGTAAATAGAAGTATAAATAATAGATTTTAAGATGAGTGTGAAACAGTGTCTAACAAAACTATTATATATATATAGTCCACAAATTCTTAACAATACCTGTGATTTTCCTTTGTTAGACACTGTTTCACACTCACTTATCTTTATATATATATATATATATATGTATATATATATATATATATATTACAGATTGGTAAATGATTAAATAGGAAAACAATTCCACTTCGCCAGGTTTTAGCTCACCTGGTAAGTTCTTATTTGTGAGCTACCCCACCAGAGAGTGGGATGCGGCTAGCTATTTGGACTTGCCACATACTGTTTCCAGTTGCCATCTATCGCCACCCACAGTACATTTTTTGACATGTTATTCATTTTGCGGTTTCCTAATTTGTAGAACGAAAATCTTATTTAAAGAATATTAAAGAACAGTAAAGCCTCGTCCTAAATGTAAATTTTCTTTGAAACTAGGATGCTACAGAATGACACAGACTTTCCCGTATTAGTTTTCTATTTCCTTGGATCTCGGCTAGCTATTCGGAATTGCCACATACTCTTGCCAGCTACCATCTATCGCCGCCCAAAGTACATCTTTTTTGACATTTTCTTAATTTTTCGGTTTCCTAGTGATAGAACCGAAATATTAATTTTAGAATATTAAAGAACAGTAGAAGCTCGTCCTAAATGGCAATTTTCTTTGAATTTCTTAAAATAATATTTCTGTTCTACTATTAGGAAACCGATAAAATAATAAAATGTCAAAGAAATGTACTCCGAGACCAAAGGAATTAGGCAACTAATACGGGAAATTCTGTGCCATTCTGTAGCACCACTAGTTTACATCATCTTAATCAGAGTTCATTTTTCATGTCAACATTTCTAGACACAATGTTAATGGCGTAATATTGAACAAATACATTGAATACGTTTTGATACTCAACACGTCCATGTTCAATTTTTTTTAACAAGTTGAAATAAAGTGGGGATCTAGCTTCACGCACTTCGCTTCTCTAGTGGAAATTCACAAGCGTACGACAAAGGATTCCTTTGTTCACAATGAGCCTTATTTTATCAAATTTTATTAACAGGGCTTGTTTAAAAATTAAGTATTTATTTTATCATTTCTCTTTAAAATATCATTTCATATTATAAGAAAATGCGGATGATTTTGTTTTAGACACAACACTATTTTGTGAACAAGACTTGCTAAAGTGCATGGGAACTCTGGGATCCTCCAACAGTGACCTGACGAAGCGATGAAAATATGAGGGTGACTTTCTGTCGCGCGGCATGTAAGTGTGCGGGTCATATCAATTTGCCTCGATAAAGCGCACTTTCCCGTTCCGAAATCTGCGGTTTTCGTTCTACTTTCGGAGTATAAAACACCATGCAGTACATATTAATGTAGTGAGCTGAGAAAGATCGTCAGGAACAAAAGTGATTTTTTTCTTTGAACATATAGTCTTGTTTGTTTCGAAAGAGATTACGTTCGTAGAAGATCTTCTAAGAGTTCTTTACCTCCACTGAGTGCACATATTACGTGAGTAGTAATACGAATTGACATTACCGTTAATGATTATGAGAGAAAGTAGTGTAATGCTGCGGGGGAAAACGGCGAAATTTCGACAAGAAAAACTCTGATTGCCGCGCCCTTCCACAAAAAAAGGATACATTTTGTTTCTATATGAGGTAAATTATTTTCTCTAATACGTTGTGTAATCAGAATCCTCGTTTTGGGGGTCCTTGATACCAAAAAATTGATTGAAGTCAAAAAGGCGTCTGTCCATCTATTCGACTGTTTGTGGTCAATGCTAGTATCTAAATTGTTCAAAAGATTTTCTCCAAAACTGATATTTTCCAATCGATATGATCAAACCCGTAATCCTGCTAGTTTGAAACTGATATTTTGATTTGAGGGTTCATTACATGAAGCCTAAACAATTTTTTCAAACTTTTCTCAAAAATATCTTCACATTTTTGTAATACACTTTGACCTGCGGTAGAGAAAAGAACTCTTAACAAAATGGGCGGGTTTCATTTTCGTAGAAATTCCGGATTTTTTGAAAATTGTAAAAGTTCAAACAATTTTCGGCGTCATTTTACTACAACAATTTTGAAGACAGAAATTAGTGTCTTAAATAAAAGTTGTTCTGAAAAATGATATCTTTAAATAAGTCCTGATAATTTTTGTTGAAAAACTAGTTGTTTGGTGTAATTTCTTTTTGAAATTTATCCAATTTATAAAAAAACATTGGCTCGAAAACGACTCCAAGTTTTTTCTCATGCATAGAAGAAAGGGCGCTTAGGGAAATGCCGGAGGTTTCATTTGCGGTGAACTGTTAAATGAAATCTGCTGTAAATATCTGTTTTTTGAAAGAAAGCCATATAAAGTTTTTTGAATGTATGAGTAGTTTAGGGTAATTTTGCAAATTTTGGAATTCGCAATTTAAAATTTCCCACACTTCTTTTGCTACAATCTTTAAGGAGTTATCTGGTTGCAATACAACAATGGAAACGCGGCACCACGCCAGTTTGTGTGATGTTAGCTTTAAATGAGTTAAATTTTCCCGCTCAATGCGCTACGATTGGTAATGAATTTTACAAGTGATGGTTGAGATGTTTTAATTTGCACAAAAATTGCGGAATTATAATTTTATGTAACAGTTACTGATGCGGGGAAATACGTGCTTTTGTAGAACGACTAGTTTTTTTAAATGACGATCGTTTAATTGTGCATTTAATTAGAAATGTTCTGGCTTGTATGTATGATGTCTTTACCCTGCGTATTGGACACATCGTCGGTTTAACTGCTCCATCGCGATTCTCTTTTACCAATATGAGAGAGCAGAATTGAATTAAAAGACAATGAAGGGTCTGGTAAAAAATAAGTTTAAAAATACATTTAAATACCTAATACTTTATAAAATCTCAAATATCGTAATTACTGCTAGCAAGTGATACGACACGCCCACAAAATATTTGTGTTAGGCTAAAAATACGATTAATATTTATGGAAAAGGAGATGTAAAAATTGCTTTATTTACGGTGGAGGAAGCCTGCGCTTTCAGCGCAATGGCGCTCTGAGAGAATAAGTTCGTGGAAAATACCATTTGATGTACCACAATGTACTTTTAGATAATTCTTATTTAATTTTTGATTTAGGTTTGAAAACGCTTACACATGTAGACTTGACTAATAGGGGCGTGGATTCACAGGGAGGGAAATGAGAGAAATTTCTTTCTCCTACAATTTTTCTATAACTATCTTGTCACGAACCTTTCAAGCACAAATATTTTCGGATAATCATTAGAACGAATAAAATCGTGTGGCAGCATGAGTTGACTGTAGCCTGTGACATTTTACAAAATCTGTAATATGACACATTCGACCAAAACACTTTTAATTTCCTCTCCCAAAATTTGTTTCTGGGTCAGCCCCTGTTAATGGTAATACTATTTTAATAAATTCTTTTGTAATGTCAGCGGATTGAAATGATTCCTAACCTTTCGTAACATTGACCTTTCATACACATTTAAAATTAGGTTAACGTAAGTTAATTTTAATGACATTGTAAATGCGTCATTAATGACTGCGAAAACAAATAGTGGTGAACTTTTATGCTCAAAAACGTGTTTAGCAAATTAAAAGATTAAATTTCAGGACGACATTTTGTGGCTCACATTTTTCATTATTGAAACAATAGACAAAAGTGTAAAATTTGGCGGAGATAAAATGTAAATTGAATACTTGTATAAAATTCATTTAACTAAAGAAATTCACAGAAACCCTATTAATAGTGATTATTAGGATCCCTGTAAATATTTGATATAATTGTCATAGAATAAACTCTCCAATGTTCATGTTAATACGTATGTACGTTCGTACATACGAACATACGTACATATCGAACATATCGAATACATATAAACATATCGAACAAATCGAATTATATACGAACATTCGTACACACATCGTACAAACGTTCGTGCATACGAACGTACAAGGCACATTTGAAACAATTTTCCACTTTACGGAAGAGAGTGAGCTTGAACACCACCGCTGGAAGTGCGCTCGCAACCGCCAACTAATTGGAGACGAGCGAGAGTGCAGAGCAGACGAGCCATTTATTATCGGGTGTCAAGCCCTCAAAGGTTAGTTAATAAGAGCATCTCGACCCAAGAGCGAGCAGTTGAAAGATGTCTGCTCGTTACGCAACCCCCAGCTCACTTCGCGAGCGCGTCCAGAGGGCTGGCTCTTGGAGAGCGCGTGGCAGTTTGCCGGCGGCGCTGGAATGCCCGGGTCGGCCGCCCCCGTCGCCTCGCCGCGCCGCGCTGCGCCGCGCCGCAGCGGCCGCTCCGCCACAGGTAAACCTCTTCGGCCGCGCTCATTCTCTGGTCACGGGGTAAAAGTTCTTAAGTCAATTTTGGTGAAAATGGATTAAGTACTGAGTATCTACATTTTTTGAGTAAAACGACCGAATTCAAATGTTGCCTCCTTAACGACAAAAAAAGCGTTAGGAAATATGGCTTATTCGGCTTAAAATAGCTTACAACTCAATAATTTAACCTCTATTTTCTTCAAACTGAGATTTTTGACTGGAGAACTTTTACTGGAATTATTACTGATATTTTTAAATAAGGAACCACGTTACCTTGAAGAAAAAATTGAGATCAACTTGTTCATGGAGAGTATTTTGTGTCAATAACATTGTAATTGCAATGAGGAAACTTTTGAGATGAGAACTAACCCAGAAAAACGTTTCAAAAAATCTCGAAGGCTTTCAGAATGGGCTGGCATTCTGCTGTTTCTGGAGACTGAATTTAATACAATTTGGCAAGAAATCTTAGATGTAAAATAGAAACTAAATTTGAATTGCGAAGGAGTTTACTGCTTTACGTTGCATTTGAAAAAGGAAACAAGGGAAAAACAACGAAAAGTGAAGATTTGTAGAAACAGAAACAAAAAAGAAGAGTCCACCTCATCGATCAGACAGTGAAATATTTTGGTCTCGAAAAATCCATAGATGCTAATATATTCAATAGAAAGTGCGAGCCTGTCATTGCCAGGGTGGAGTCTACTAATAGCAGCCACATCCAAGATTCTAAGTATACGCGGAAAATCCGCTAGTTCGCCCGCACTAGTTATGAGTCAGTTGTCGCATGGTAGAGCGCCAACGCAGCTGGACTGGGGCCGGATGCAGTGGTCGACGAGTGATGGAGCAGGAGGCGAAGGCGAAGAAGGCAAGAGCTGCAAGACACCGCTTGGTCCTACACAGCCCGTCTCCTGCCTTAAAGGATTCAAATAATCGCGCAGTACGGAGGCGTGCAAGAATCTACTACAGGAATTACAAAAGAAAAAGGACGAGATATGGTTGGAATTTTATAGCACAGACGCTATGATAAAAACAATGGATGAGAGGCCAATACGACTTAAGACATGTAATGACTCGTTTCTCTGCACATGGCTTCCACCACCGAATCTGTAAAAAGGAAAACTACCACCAACCAGAAGAAACATGCGAGTATAATTTATATGAAAGTTTTTAGGATAGATATCACGTAAAAATTTGAGAAAGACGGACATTATCACTAACACAATTCTGTGAAAGCTAACTCTGCACATTGTGCGAAAACTATTATTATTATTATTATTATTATTATTATTATTATGAATGATTGGGTCATCATACGTTCCGCCAAACGCAACAAGAGAATCGTGGTGAGGTAAAGGTATAAGGAACAGTATAATACCCTTTTCTCGCACAGATGCCAAATACCCGAGACGTCACAAGAAAGTTGTTTCGCAAAAATTATTTTGCTTCTCTTATAAATTTATAATACTGTTGTACAAAAAAAATTGCGAATGGAACTCGTTTATAATGTACGTTTGTAATGTTTCTAACGTCGCTCGTTTTCAAAACACGTATTCATGAAATAAAGATTAACATTATAAACTAATTGCATAAACTACTATTATTACACACGAGCGAATACTGAATATGCATCAAATTTTGACAAAATGCTCGTTGCTACTTAATTCCACTTAATACGAGTACAGGATAGGGATTCTAGAGCTGAAGAACACGTCCACACTTCTCATCATAGTTCGTCACACATAGTTTTTAACTCTTTTGACTTTTGACTCTCTAAAAGAATCAAGAGCAAAAACGCCATACCTCTTGCTACCATCGAAGCGAGAAGGCTCAGGCGCTGCAGCAAAGGCTAATGGAAGACAAGACAGCTAAGACAAGTGCACATGGCGGACGAAGAATTTGATCGAAAAAAAATGTCAAGGTATCTCAAATGCTAGCGAGAAGGAAAATGGTGGCGAGGTCGGGACTATGACAAGACGCCTCGCAACACCGCAAAGTTGAGAAGGAGCCAAAACACACGTCGAGGAGTCATCGCCCATGCGAGTGGCCTTTGGCTTTTTGCGTCTTCTTCTGCTCGTTTCCCCACATTTCTTTTCTTCACTTGAGACATGTGCTTGGTCCAACTTCATTTAGATGACTATAATTCAAAGGGCAAAGTTTTGTTGCTTCCTAATTGGAAAGTGAAATTAAAATAAGTTATAGTTGATTCATTCTAACATCATTAGGACAAAAGTGTTTCTCAGTGTCCACTTAGTTCACTTTTGATGTTTTTGAGTTATTCATATACGAGTTGTATATGACGAAATGTTTTCAGAAAATAGTTAACTGGAAAAGGGGAGAGGAGGAGGTGGAGAAGGGAATCTTTGAATAATAATAATAATAATAATAATAATAATAATGATACATTTTTGAATACTTATTATTTATACAAATACTAAGACTACAACCGTCTGTTTCAGTGTAATAAGAACTTGAATAATCATACTGTTCTCAATAATTTATAATTAAATATACTAACATCGCAATGGCCTACTTTAATGTAATTATCTTTGGAAAATATTTATTGATTTGAAACCATTTTATTAATTAACTTAATTGATTAACTGTTTTTAACAATATTTCTTAGTTGATTCAGCAACTTTTACTAAATTTTAATAATTTATCTAATAATTCTTTAACGTCAGTGCACTTAAATGGAACGTTAAAAAAATGCACAGCTGCCTTCTAATTGACGCGACCTCCTTCCGTTGGTTTGGCAATCCATACATTTTTCATTATACTGACAATTCATTCTTTATCAGCATTCGAGGCTGATGCACAACTCAAGTTTTGGAATACTTAATTTTCAAAGTTGCACTACTCTTCTAAATATTGAGAACTTTGTCATCAACAACAAGCGTTTCTTTTTGAATTTCTGCACTGAATTTGGGGACAAATAATTTTTGTCACTTCTATTTCAGAAAATTCCTCTAGTAATTTTATAATCAGAGTTCTCTGAAATTTGCCATCATAACGTGAAGTTGGCATGCAATAATTTCTTTCGTCTTCAGTTTAAGTAAAAATGTCTTGAAATAAAAGCATAAAGAAATACAGCTAAAGTTCCTAAATTGTTGGTCTTTCCCCATTTGCGATTTCATTTTCTAGATCGGAAATCATTTCCCATATTGAATTTGGGATTATTCTAGACCTAGTGAAATAAAGTATGCCTTGAATGGACTCTAATGGAGCCAAACTCTCTATCCAGATTTGAATAAAGATAACCATTGCATTGGAGCATGCTTAATAATTCCCTACAATTCAGATTTACAACAATCTGTGTATATCTGTAAATACATTCTTCCCGACTTTAATAAAGCTGAATTATACCCCTTTTTTGACTGGAGAGAACATTGAAACAATAAAGTTATTATAAGTAAATAACACCGTCTTATCTTAACTTTACTATCTGTCGCCGTTCAACAATGAACTTTTCATATACCCATCGCTGCGTTGTTGCCCAACGCCGGGTACGGTGGTAAAATAAAATTAAAGTTAAATAAAAGTTGGTACAAAATTATGGTGGTCAATGTTTCTTTCATATCACATTTAAATCGTATTTGAAGAAAGAAACCTTAATAGGGGTAATTTCAATTAAGATTTGCGGATTGCTCGAAAAAAATATCAGTACATTGAGAATACACATTACAGAATAGAGTAAAAATAGAAATAATATTGAGATTTTCAATAGTAAATTATAAAGTTAAATTAATTATTTTTCACTTTCTTTTTATCCATTCCTGTTTTCCGAGGATTTTTCTCGTAGCCCTTAGTTGGTGGGACACGTGTATATATTTCAAGCAGAAATTTCCCGAAAACGACTTTTTTCCAACAAATGTATATGATCTTTTTAATGAGATAAGTTTTTAGAACAGATATTGTTTAATACAAAATATCCATCTTCTATTTTGTAGTTTACAAATAATAAGTTTTAGCGATTTCCGAGGAAAGCGGATAGTTCAATGAAAATAAGACTTGCGCCATTATTTTAAGCGTCCCTTCTTTTCGTGGAAAAAATTTAAAGAATGAATTTGGAACTATTTTTGAGGAAATATTTTTTTAGCAATTGAATAAATTTCAAGCCTAAATTATGCAAAACTGCTCGTTAAAAAAATGTATATGACCATCCTCAAAGAGCTGATTTTTTACAACAGACTATGTCTGAGACAAACATCTCTATTTTAAATTTTGTAGTTTTGAAATGTTATGTTTTTTAATTTTCGAAAAAATTCAGAGATAGCCGAAAATAGGATGACTACCGCATTTTTTACCGTACATTATTACAGTTGAGAAAATTAAAAGAAAAAAAGGTATGCGGTTTATGAGGACCAAATTATTAGTTTTTTTCTTAATTTTCACGCAAAATTATAGTTGATGAGTTGTATATGGTCCAATATATTTGAGACAGGTAATTTTAAGAAATAAAAAATAATCATAATTTAGTTCCTGAAACGTTGTGCAATAATAATACATTAAGAAACGATGATGTAATGATGGGTACTAATACATGAGTGTGATATTACGATACTCGCTCGTTCCTCGGTCGTATCGTAAACTTCACACGAGTGTATTAATACCCATTACATCGAATTTTATACGGTACTTTTTCTACGACTGATGGTAACTTTTGTAAGTTAAACTTCTCCACTGAATCGTTTAGTAGCAGTCTACACTCACGATTCAGCCAAGGCTACCTAGCGGGCTCTTCTCTACCCTTTTTTTAAAAATTTTATTTTATATGGGATTGTTACACAAAGTTCAGTTTTTACAACTCCCCATTTGCTTTGTCGACTTACATCTAATTTACTATAAACTAAATCTTTTAAACACTACAATTGACGAGGGGACTCATCGAGCACCTCTAAGAATCATTAATATTTGCAAAGATGTTTAGAAATGAGTGGATGGGATATTATTTATTCTTGTTGGGGTTTCTTCTCTACCCTACACGCGCAGCTGGCTTTGTTTTACCAGAGTTCCTGTGAGGGACTACAGAATTTGCGGCAATAATATTCCGACGTCCCCATTTTCGCATTTTCTCTCATGTCTTGAAACGTCAACACCACCAGAAAGAACCACCATTCACTAAATATTTTAAACTAAAGAGTTGACCGGTTTTTAAGGACAACCATACGGCTGCAGCAAATAACACAAAATAACTTGCGTCACTCAAATGTTCTCTGCAATAACTACCACTGCGCTAGTCAAATACGATCAAAGTGAAATTACGATTCAATTTATTTTAAATAATATTTTATGTAAAAATTACTACTAATAAAAGAAATTTAAACTGAAAAGCATAATATAATATTAAATACAATTTTAAAATACACACTCGAACGAAACATTTACTGCAACGATTCTTGTAAGCGTTTCTGTGATTGGTCAAGAACCTGTATCATAATGAAAACTGTATCGAAATGACCATCATTATGAAACTAGTTGCAGCCATCCCATGACAGCATTATACAATGGGAGTCGAAAAAGAAATTAATTCTGCTCCCATCATCAAGTACTATGAATATAAATACATTTATATCATCATATAATTAAATTATTATTTTGAAATACCTAACGGATGATGATAATGCTCACCCCGATATTTATAATTTTCATTTTCTTGTATTTATACAATGATTATTTTTATAACGTATAATTTATAGCATACCAGGTATTAGAATTTTGTTAAAAATCGAGTTCTGGGGCATTAAGAACTAAAATATTGAGGCCAAAGGCCTTAAAGAAACGTTACTCACACCGTAATCTAGAGGATGAGATCTTCTTGAACATTCTATTTCATTTTTCCTGATCCGACGCTTCTCAATATTACCCCACCTGCTCAAAGACGTGCAGAATCTGCAACTATATGAGAATGAGAGGGGCAGAGGAAGGCAGAGGCAGAGACAGAGAAAAAGACACATAGAGATAGACAGAGACAGGGACAGAGAGAGAAAGAGAGAGAGACGAGAGAGAGAAAGACGAGGGAGAGAGGCGGGATGAGAGGCGAAGAGAGAGACGGCGAGAGAGACGGAGAGAGTGAGAGAGAAGGAGAAAGAGGGAGATACAGAGTAGACCAACGTCTGCTGGGCTCCGTTAGTATTCAATTATAGGACATTCATGACATAAGGATACAAGAAAACTACTCACATTTTCGAAAAATTGAACGTGACCTTATTTCAAGATGTCTTTAAGGAACAGATTTCATTGAAGAAAAAAATCTCTATCTTCAACATTATAGTTGCAGGAAGACACAGAAAAAATTTTGAATTTTTGCAATTTCCGAAAAATTAGGAATTTTAACGACTATGAGATCTGGACCATTCTTTTAAGCGTTTTCACGCTATTCTACAGCAAAATTTTCTCAAAAATATTGGACTACTTTTGGTGCAATTTTGAGTGTCCCAGGGGTTTCATGTAAAGGACCCCCAAAATAAAAATATAGATATCAAATCCAAGAGGCCACGACATCAGACAGATCGATTCGGGAATATCAATTTTGGAGAAAATCGACTGAACGGTTTAAGCGCTAACATTGATCACAGAAGGACCATACCAAGTTTGCCATAAATCGATTTTTCGGTATTAAGGACCCACAAAACATGGATTATGACTACACAACGTGTTAGAGAAAGTAATTTACTACACATAGAAACTAGATTTATCTCCTTTTTTCCGAGTTTTTCTGCCGAAAATTCGCCTTATTCATTCTAGCTTACAATACTTCCTCTTCATAAGAAATAAGGGTGAGCTAGAAAAAGTACTAGATTTTGGGGTGCTGACATCTTGGTACTATACCATCAGCTTTCCTTTTCTTATGGTCGGACATGTTTGGTTAAACATTTAATTGTTTTCAATTAGAAACAGCTTTTGGAAATCACACTATTTGAAATTATGCAGGTTAAACAATAAATAACCTCAAAACAATTATTTTCAGTCATATGAAAAAAAATGTAGATGAAACAATTAATGATTGATAAATTATGTTGTGTTTCTCGCTATTGATATTAAGCCTGTAAGTGTTAGTGTGTGGGGTGAATCGCGGTAATGTATATGTGGAGGTGGTAGAGTATCACGAGAGGTGGCAGAATTTTTCTCCCAATTGAACGTGACATCGGGCATTGACCTACACGTAGGCTTGCGAAGTTTCTCAACCAGGTATCTCCCATCAGCGGGGCATTGCCGCAGCCCGGAAAAGCTCGAAGCTGCCAACTGGTCTTCTGACATATGTGGTAGAATAGGTAATTGTGTATGTAACTAGTGGTGCTATAGAATGGCACAGACTTTCCCATATTAGTTTTCTATTTTCTTGGGTCTTCGCTAGCTATTCGGAATTGCCACATACTCTTTCTTGCCAGCTACCATCTATCATCGCCAAAAGTACATTTTTTTGTCATTTTCTTAATTTTTCGGTTTCCTATTGGTAGAACAGAAACATTAATTTTAGAATATTAAAGAACACAAAAACCTAGCCGTAAATGACAATTTTCTTTTAAAAATTATGTGCCGTTTAAGAGAAAATGGCGATTTAGCACTACTAAAAATGCGAAATTTGAAGCTCATTTTCACAGAAAAGTTTTGAGTTTTCAAAATACTTTATTTGAAGTTATTTGAAGCATTTACTCTCACAAATATAATAATCTTTACAAATTGCGGATAATGTGCATATTAAAGATGTGAGAGATCTTTCAAACAATTTACATTTATATAATTTTTGAAAAAACAAAAAAATAACTCAAAATAAACTTTACGCTATACTAAAGAGTGTAATTAGCACTATCCGTTACAAAAGTTTCAAGAAACAAATTGCAGGCATATACGAGAAAATGGCGTTTGCGCGTTTCTGAAAATGCCGAAATTTGAGCAACTTTTCACAGAAAACGGTAGTGTTTTCGAGAACTTTACTTAACATTATTTAAAGCATATATACTCGTAAATATAATAATGTGAAAAAATCGCCGATAATGTAAATATTAACGACATGAGAGACAAGTAAAAAAATTTACATTTTTGTAATTTAAAAAAAAAACAACCGATAGACCAAAATGGTTTTTATGTCATTGATAGAGTACATTTACCACTATCCCCACCAAAAGTTTAAAGAAAAAAATTGGAGCTGTTTTTGAGAAAATCTTGTTTTTGTAATTTTTTAAAATCGCACATATTGCACGCAATATTGCACGAAAACTACCAAAATTTTGAAAAACATTTGCATGACATTTATGAAAGAACTCAATATGCAGAACAAATTTTATTTGAAGAAAAAATCTCTATCTTCAATTTTGTAGCTGGAGAAAGACGCCGAAAAAAATCAAACTTTCACAAGTTTCGAAAATTCAGAGCTGTACGTGAAAATCGGACCTATGCCATGTTAAAAGGTGTATTTTACTCTATTCATAAAAGAAAATTAAAGAAAAAAATTGGAGCCGTTTTTGAGAAAATTTTGAAAATCCCCGAGGGGCTTCATATAAAGTACTCCCAAATTTTGAAGAATCTTTTTCAAAATCTCAAAGCTTTGACTAGAATCAGATCGACCGGGGAATATCCATTTTGGAAGAAATCGTATGTATGGTTTAGGCGCTAGCAGTGTTCACAGACGGACGGACGGACGGACGGACGGACGGACGGACGGACGGACGGACGGACGGACGGACGGACGGACGGACGGACGGACGGACGGACGGACGGACGGACGGACAGACGGACGTTTTCCTTTCAATTGGGTTTTCGGTATCAAGGACCTAGAAAACAGGGTTTCTGGCTACACCATGTGTTAGGGGACTTTTTTTCTTAATTTAGCAACTGGTTTTATCCACTTATTCGTTTTCACGGCCCGGCAATGAATTTTTTTTCGCCGAAAATTGGCCATTTTTTCGCGCAGCATTACGCGCGAAATATACTACGTATACTATACTACGTATATCACTCCGTGTATACGTACGTATACGGGAAAGTAAAAACGGAAAGATAGGGCACAGAAGAAGAAGGAAAGGTGGCACGCGGTCCGTGGTCCGTTTGTTAGGGAATTACTCCGGCATTCGCCGAGTGTTGACAGGAGAAACCTCGGAAAACTATCGATAAGAGCAGAATTCTCATCGAGACTGCGGTTGAATTCAACCCAACTTTCTACCTATCGTCAAAAAATCGCCCATCTGTGGATTGGAAGTTACCCTGGGATGTCCTCGTGAGAGACGCTGCAGTGACTACTGCTGTTGTCCGGAGCCATCACTGTCTCTTTCAATGCATTTAATGACGTGATGCCAGTATTCTAAGGTTCACTATTTTTTAACGGTGCATACGAAACATGACGTGCATAAGATACAGTATTCCTTCTTCTAACCCTTTGTTAGAAAGTATCGTTTCTTATGACTGCCATTAGTTTCACATTCGTCAACTGAGAAAGTGGACCGATTCGCTTTATGGGTTGTGGCGGACACAGAAGGTTCATTGGCGGAGAACAAAGCGCGGCGGTGCAGCTTGCCTCACGCCCTGCGCGGAGCAGACCAGAGCAGACGGCGTCGCGTCGCGTCGCGCGGCAGCTGCGGTCCACGCGCCACACGACACGCGCGCCCGCGCAGCGAAGACCGCAGCTGCGCCCTCCGCGCCGCCACAGCGAATCTCCCTACAAGAAACGCTGGTGAACGACGGCCTCAACATGAGCCCGTGCAGTAGCGGCTCGGGCTCGATTCTGAAGAAAACTACCGGGAGGGGTGGTTCAGGCCGTCAACTGATGTCACTGCAGTGCCTCTGACTGGGATGTCCTGGGGTTCGAGTCCCGACGGTGGCAGGACTTTCAACACTAGCTGCAGGGGGCTAGGTCTAAATTTAGTTTCTGTCTGAAGGAGAATTCTAGCGGCCGGCTGTTCTGTTCCGTGGTTCTGTTCCATGGTTTCTCCGATCAGTATTAAATGAATGCCGGAGCAGTACCTTAGCAAAGGGCTCATGGACCGCGCGCGATCTTTCCTTCCCATTCCTTGTTCTATCCTACCACTTACACACACACACTTACATGCACTACAATACCACACACGGGAGACCGGTCGGGAGGATAGAGCTTGTCCCGGCTGGGGCGGTGCCCCGCTGGTGGGAGATACCTGATTGTGGGAAAATCCCGACAGCCGATGGTAGGTTAGCGCCGGACCTCGCCATCTAGCGGGGCAATATCACCGCCACCTCGCGATGAAAAAAACACGCACTACACTTATGGGACTAGCGACCTTAGCAGTTGACGCGCCCAAAATGAGTAGTAATCAGTAATTCATCCGAAAAAACTACTCCTGGCATGTAATGCATTAAATTCCACGCGTCAATATGTGATGCGTTAATAAAGTAAGTTCAGCTATTTCAGTTTTTCCGGCGTTTCCGTCAGCCCAAATTATAAAGGCGGCTCCACACATTCGGTTTTCGGCGAGAAGGGAGCTTGTGCTCACAAAAACTCGTGAAGTGTGAATGGGTTGCTTGCTATTTGCCATGCGACGAACATTCGGTGCTCGTCCTACCCACAGCGTGTCGGTCTTTTATTCACATCAAAGCAAGCGAACATTCACCGAGCACATCAGATGCAGGATTGGGCGAGCAGTAGCTCGCTGCTCGGCAAATGCCGAATACGTGAAGCCACCTTAAGATGTAGGCCCCTTTGCTCTGCCCGCATCTGCCCTTGCCTGACGGAGTATGACATCTCAGCCCCATGAGCGTTCATCTGGTTGATAAAGAAGCCAATAGATGGCGGTTCAAGAGAGTTGGAGGTTCATCCCTCCAACCGCATTGCTTCATTAAACGCGTTTCCTGTCTTGACTGCTCGAACGCTGAAATAGGGGCGATAGTTTATAAGTATCAAAATAAATTACATTATAGCAATCAACTCAAAAATTGAACACTTTTACTAACACAGCAAAGCAAATATTTAGTTTGTTAATTGCACCCAGAACAAGAAAATATTAGGAAGAGTTTCTTCCTTTCCTTCTTCTGAGAAACCGCCACCGATTCACTGTAATTTTTTAGAAAACACAAAAATTAGAACAACTGATTACCAAAATGACACAATAATTCAATCTCGCCAAAAAATGATTCTAAATGGTATTTTGAAAGAGTTCTATTTACCTAGGTATCAAGGCAACTCTTGGCATTGGCATTGTAAAGATATGCTTCTTTAAAAGGGAAAGAAACATGTCTGTTGTGTTAAGAACAATAAGAAATTTTCAGAGATAAAGTCTGAATAATATAAACTAATAATTTTCAAGACTTGAAATGAAAAAATAATGATAAATTAGTGTTCAGTATTGAAATAAACTAAATTATCTCACTAATTAATTTGCCCTTGCTTTGGCAAGCTGTTTGAAATATACCAATTTACTCGAACCGAACTAATCTGATAGATACTCGTAATTATTTCGGAATATTTTAATTATTTGGTTTTGGTAATGTGGGCGCCTGGAAATAATTACGAATGTGATTATTCATTCTTGTCTGCAAATTAATTTTATCAGCCTTCGCTATGCCGTACTTGCTCAGTCGGTTGGGTTCGAATTTCTAAGTATTGCTTACCCGCTCTACAATCACTTATTCAATCTGCCACCCGCACGGAGTAGCGAGGAATCTGAAAATTCTGTTAAAAGAACGTCTAATTCTAGATTGCATGTACTGTAAAATAATGATCAACTTTCTTTTCAAAATATAAACTGTAATTTATTATAAAAAACATTCAAATTATGTTAACTTTAAAACAAGATAGCTATTATAAAAGCATCAAAGTTTTTGTTAAACCTCAAATTCTTTTGGTCATGACCGGCTTTGCATTTCTAATAGTTCAAAACTAAAAGACCTGTGCACCACATAATTCTTCGCACGCATTCTTCAGTTTCACTTCGACGACGCCTCGTAGAACCTTCTCACTGCTCCCGCGATGACTTCTTTCTTCCGAAAAAAAAAACCCTCCGTTCGTTCAATATTAAACTATATCGTCCATTGAATTAAAATATTAACGTCCCGTTAACTTCCCTATATTTGCGTCACGGACGGACGCCTATACGCGTACTATTCCACAATGAACAAATTCCCAGTCTTTTTCATGAATTGCGTCTCTAATATTATAAAAACAAATTTTATATTAATTCCACGTCCTCTGGTAAAAACTACTACCTATCGCAGTTGCTATTCCTTTTCAATCTGATTTCGTTTGAATTACTTTAAAATGCAAGTATTCTTATCCCCAACCATAGCTAAATCTTTCGCTACCATGTCGTGAGTAAGAGTGAATGTCCCCGTCATCTTCAAGCTTCAAAACTATATCCCTCTTTTGTTCCCAACAAACAATGTTCTTCCACCTCGACTATTGATTTCCATAGCGACTGCCACGATCGTCTCTTGACTCAACTATACTCTACTTCTGAAATACGACATTCCCCCGTAATGTTATTGGCTACCATTTTGGTATATTACAAATATATATAGCGGTAAATTAAAGAATATTTTACTAGATCTGAAAGGAGGGTCCGAAAGTTATCAAAACAAAATATCATATCATATCTCTGATTAAATTGAAAACATAATAATAATTTGAGAAAATGTGACTAAACCCGACCATTTTTACTTTTTCGTATACATACTGAATAATATACGAAGTACAGAAAAAGTTATGCAATGCTGCGAAAAATCTATTTCTATATTTCAACGGAAGTACACGTTTTGAGGGTCCCCTGAAACCGAAAAAATGTTTTTTTTTCGAAACGTTCGTATGTTGCGTTTCTTCAAAACGTTCGTACGAATATTTATATTGCTGCCAATATAAATATTCCCCGATAGATTTGGCCCGACACAACGTCCTGCGATTTTTAAAAGAATTCTTTGAATTATGAGGTTTCTTTACCTGTAGCCAATGACCATTTCCAAATTATTTCTTGTAATAGACTGATACGAACTTACAACGATGACGTGAGTTCGGTTTTCACGGTTTACTCTAAAATTTCAAAAATTTCAAAAGTTTGAAATATGTTGGACTTTTTTGTATTATTGAAGTCGCCATTATTGAAGTCAAAGAGTTTTCATGAAATAAAATTTAATCTATACATTATTTCTATAATTAATCCTGCTTACTTTTTTAAAAATATTATTACATTTCGAGCAATTTTGAGTAAACTAAGAGCAACATTAAAAATTATTAAAAACAAGATTTTCTAAAAAATATGCTTCAAATGTTTTCTTTAAACATTTGAATGGAAGTGCTATATCCACTGCGTACATAACATAAACGTAATTTTGATGTTTTCTTTCGATAAATACACAAAGGCAATTTTTTTAAATAACTTTCAAGCTATATTTAACAAATAATAATAATAATAATAATAATAATAATAGTTACTTTATTTATGTGGCGAGACTCGGGCCACCAGGCCCGCTCTTCCGCCTAACCACGTAATACATACATATATAGATAAAAATTGAAACAGTACATTTAGTAAATTAAATAAAATACAACTTAGATATGTCTTGCCCCTGGACTCACAAAGTGAAAGTCAAAAACACAACGTCCCAGCATTTACCTTAAACAGCCGGGGAAAACCAGAGAAAACAAAGGAAGTGTGCATGCTCTTCAACGTTGAGCAACAAAATAAAAGATTTTAAATCATTTATAAAGCATTTACTGACACAAGAGAACATTAAAGAGATGCCCGAAAATAAATTGTGAAAGAGAAAAAAATATTAACCCATACGCGTAAAAATGTTAGCAAGAAAATCTCAATCGATTAAAGAACTCATTAAAAAATAATAAATGAGAATGCACACAACCACCCGGCGAGGACGACGGCTTAGGGCCGATTTTAATTACATCAGCATGTACCAAGGGAAAAGACGCATTCAGTCAGAGCCATGACAAGTTAAGCTGGAATGAATTTGAAATTACAAGTTGATAATACAAAAAAAAACAAAAAAAAAAACAACAACTTTCTAATCTTATATTAAACTTAATTTAAACTAATTATACTGTTGTTTATTAAACTAAGAATTAACCTAAGAAGTATAAGAAAATACAAAATAAAAAAAGTTAAATATGTCCTATAAAATTATCTTTTCCCCTTGGAGAGTTATTTTTAGAGTTGGTATTGGTCGGATAGGAATCTATTTCTTACGGACGGGCACGAATATGAGGATTCCCGTGTGTAAATTCAAATACACCGCTCTTTTGAACTCCTCGTCAGCTGTAAACCACTGCCCGGGGGCGCCCCGGAGCTGCATCCCAACAACTGGGAGTCCCGCGCGTCGCGCCCGGCGACTGAATCAATCGGCCACGTCATCTCGGGGTGCGCTCCCACTCACCACATCAGAGACTTTTTGCACATGGACGCTTAAAGATAAGCGGAGTCGGCTATTGTCACGTGACGCCTGGAACACCAATGACAGTTTCTGTAGAAAACATAAGCGTGAACCGGGCTCGGTTCGGTGAGCGAGGAGTCGTAACGTGCACCGAATCGGTGTCCCTTGTGCTGGGATCTTAGTGTGTCTTACAAGTATGAATCATGATCGCGGACTGCTGTTTTCTGCAAAAGATGATGCATGCCATTGAAGGAAGTATTGACTTCCACTTTACATGAGAATCGAAGATAGTGAGAAGGAATGTTGAAATTCTAATGGTTTCGCAAACGGAAAATCCCTTTAAAATACGAAACAATTCAACCTTTCAAATTTTACACATTTAATAATTTCGGGTATATTTGGTTTCGTGCAGAATTGCATTATCTACATCGTCCATATCAATATACCCAAGTAAACATGCTTCAGTTAATTATTCCATATCAAGGAGCAACACATCCTGAGAGTAAAAAGTGAACACCTGGCCACACTTGGCAATCGCTTCTCGGTGTTGTTTTCCTGGAGACAAATGATTACGATATAAATAATTGTTACCTTTCCCGGTCGGGCCGACCAATTCTTTGAACAAATTTAGATATTTATAATCGAAATACTAAGTCGAAATTCACCATAATGAAAAAACTTTTCATCATGGAAACCACAATATACAAAATGTAAAAATAGATTAACGAAAACGGAAAAGCGCCAAACTTTTATGTAACTTATTACTGTTGCTATCAGATGTCAGCACCTAATAAGTGTAAGAGTTATGCAACGAGTTGTGCACAAGCAAAAGATTTGACAATACATTATTTATTTCCGTTAAAGTTAGTCCTTTCGGTTAAGTGTAAAAACACTCTACTGCCAGCAAAGGCACAACGCCATCACTGCGAAGGCGAGTAGGTGATTGGTCCAGTGCAGCAAAAACCAATATTCATAAATTACAGGTCATACAGAATAAATTCCTGCGAACAATAACCAATGCACCCTGGTTCATCACAAACAAACAACTTCATAAAGAAATTCAAATAAAGCCTATCATACATCACATCACTAAGTTATCCCATAATTTTTATAACAATTTACCATCAATAACACAACTATCCCAATATAACCTAGGCAAAGCACCCAGAAACGCAACCAGAATAAAAAATAGATTTCCCAAGCATGTTTTTTATATACAATTTGCAAATTTGGATGATTCCTTGTGAGGTGCTCAGTGGGTTTCCTCTCCCTAATAAATAGTTGTAAAGAAGTAATAGTTTAGATTTTTAATGTCGATAATAAGCATCAAAATAATGTGATAAAGTTTGTAAAGTTAATCTGAGCCATGTATCATATTCAAAATAATAAAAATTATAGAAAAAAAAATAAAAGGTGATTGGTCCAAGCCGCCTCAGACCTGCCCTGGTGCTCGCGCAGGGTCAGGAAGCCATCGACGTCGATACCTCCGTGGCCGCAGCCTACCGAGGGGCATCAAGCCAATAAAAATGCGCCAACTCGGGCCAATCTGCTGACCGATGTCCTCCCCATAGGGGGTGCGTGCCGGGCGATAGGTACGTCGATAGCGATGCTGCGCATAGCGAAGTTACATAGGGACGCCATCTCCGCCTCTTGAGAGAGTTAATATTAGCCGAGGCAATTTCCGGCAGCGCGGCTTGCTGCCGCGCACATGCCGCCCGCGAGCACCTGGTGCAGCGGGAGTACCGAGAAGCTAGATGTCAAGGTACCCCCCACAATGCCCCTCCCCAACTCCAGCAGGCCGGCCCGCAGAGAGAAGCCGACGATGTGTTGGAAGTGTGGTGCATACACCTGTGGATTAAAATGCATGTAAAGTCAATTGTTTTTCTTTTTCGGTGTTTCAGTGTCCCAGTTTTTAGTTGATCAGTTTTTCAGTTCAGTCCAGTCCGTGTTTAGTTTAAAGTGTGTGTTAAGTTATGTCGCAAGATTAAAACTTTTCTTGTAATGACAGCGTCGAGGGCAGCCACAGATTTGACTGATGTCGCGGTCCCTTGAATTTGAAATGGACATTTTAATTTTTCAGGGATTTTGCATGACACCTCAACAATTTCAAAAATGACTGAATTCTTTTCTTTAAATTTTTCTTTAAATTTTTGATAGAGCAAAAGACGCATAAAGATATAGCGTAGGTCGCATTTTCGTTGTACTACCTGAATTTTAGAAAATTGAAAACGTTCAAAATATTTTCGGCGTCTTCTTACAACTATAATAATGACTACAAAAATGTTTTATTAATAAAATTTGGTCATCAAAAACAGATTTCAAATAAGATCATTCAATTTTCGTAAATACGAATATTTTTGCGCAATTTTGCGTGTAAAATTGACACTTTTAAAATTTAATAATTATTTTCTCCAGACCGGTTCCAAATTTTTTTCTTTAAATATTTTCCTCGTATGTAGCAAAAAATGGGAAGTAGTGCCGATTTCATTTTCGGTGCACTCTCTGTATTTTTGAAAATTGCAAAAAAATTCGAAACTGTATATTCGAATTTCCCGCGCTTCATTTGACGCTCTATCGGTATACAACAAGACAACACGGTGGTTTCAAATTCTTTCAATTCTCGCATTGTTGCCACTCGTGATGATTGCGTGATGTAGATAATATCTTATGAAAGGAAACAGATCTAAGGAAACAAATAGATTTAACTTATAACTAACAAATTCACTTCTTTTACTTTAAGAAGTTTTGATTGCTGATTATGGTATTCAAAAATTGTAAGCTCACTTCGCTGTAATCAAGGGAGTACTGAGAGAAATTATTCTTGCTTTACTATAAAAAAATCAAAAATTGTATTCGATGTAAGCAAGGGAAGCGTATGTAATTATTCTTGGTTTTCTATAAAACGTGCTGCAAATACTGTAAAAGTTAAATTTATGCACGTTTGTTTCATTTGTAAAAGTAAGAAATGTCTATTGTTCTTGATATAGAAATAAAGGCAAATACGTACCACAGACACTGAATTGGCTGAATTGGACCATTTGAAGTTACAGCTGCGGTCTTAGTAAAGCAGAGATTGCAATATCCATATTACTAAAAATATTTCCAATAATGCGAGAAAGTATACGCTGTTGTAGTTCCTCTAGTTATCAATAAATGTGGTTGACAATTTCATTAATTAATTTCAATATGATGAAGTATTTGAGTAATTAAACCAGGCCCCATCAGAGGGGCGGATCGGGAGCAATGAGGTGCCGCCAACAGTCGGAGCGCAAGGCAGGAGCACTTGTGAGAGCAGTGTCTTCTGAAACTCGCAAAGGGCAGAGATAAAGGGTCGGATGGCTCAGTTTCACGCGACACCCAGCGCTATGTCGGTACATCACAAAAGAACTTCTTCTGCCATTAATACTCAAGTGATGTAACCAGCTTAGATGCCTTAAGGCAACAATTGATGTCACAGCAGTGCCTGCGACCGGGAGGCCCTAGGGTTCCACTCACGACGGTGGTTTGTCTGATCCAAACCAAGCGAATGTCGATGCAGTAGCCTAACAAACGGGCCAGAGGAGATCGCATGATCTTTCCTTCTCGTTCCTTGTCCTATCCTCATCCCTTAACACACTTACACTTACACCAACTACATTATCACAAATGCCCAGGGTTTATCTCTCATCCCTTAACACACACTTACACCAACTACATTATCACAAATGCCCAGGGTTTATCTCTCATCCCTTAACACACTTGCACTTACACCAACTACATTATCACAAATGCCCAGGGTTTATCTCTCATCCCTTAACACACTTACACTTACACCAACTACATTATCACAAATGCCCAGGGTTTATCTCGGGCATTATCAAATGCCCAGAGCTTGTCTCGGTTGGGACGGAGTCCCGCTGCTGGAAGATACCTGGTTGGGAAAATACCCCGCACGTCGATGAGTAGGTCGGCCCCTGACCACGTCTTCCAGTAGAGGAAGATAAAACAAGTAGTATCCCGCGATCAAATAAGTAGTAACCTTACAAGACTAAGAAGCTTAGCAGATGATGCGCCCAAAATCACTAATCAATCAATCAAGTGATATTTAAAACTGAGTGGGAAGTTTTGTAGTTTATTTAAAAAAAACTGGAGATAATGTAAAGTGTTTGCTTAGCTATTACATTTTCAATCGGTTAAAAAGTTCAATCCAAAATAATTTGCCGTACTCGCTTAATCTAGCAGCAAAGCATGATACGTACGCGCATGAGGGACGTGGATCTTGAAAACATGTTCTTCTTCTCATGCTAGTGATTGCTGAGACAGATTCTTAATTTTCTTCCAAGAGTTTAATGCATCGGAATACGATTATTGAGTCATGAAATACCTTAATGCAGTAGTTTTGTGAAAGATTCTTTTAAATGATAAGTTGCAAGTGACTCATCAATGAACAACAGTTCTAGAATCACTCAGCGAATCCCTATGCAACTACGTATTTTTAGATAATTTAGAATATAAATCTTAGAAAAATTTATTTACAAATTTATAACAATTCAACTTTGCTATTCGAAGCGTTTTTACAGCAGTTATTCGTCGAAATACCTTCATTAATATAATTGTTTGTTTAATTATTGTTTCAGAACACGCGAGAAGCACAATCCGAAGGCAATTAGAATTGATATTTTGCTACCAGAACTCGTTGGCTTTCATGGGTGTGGTACGGAATATTGTCACAGTATAGAATGAGTAGCGGCAATTTGGATTGACCGATGAATTTCTCATATCCAAGAATGTGTCCATTAAATTCCCCATAGCGCAGCCGTCTGCTGAGAACCGGCAGCAACTCTGCTTGGCTGTAGAGAGCGGAAACGTAACGAGCCCTGATTTAGGCTACTGACTGGCAAACGTAAAGACAAGGACAGACAATATACGAAGCGGCGAGGTGCGCCGTCTGCGCGCGGGGAGCTCACGCGGGATGGGGAGTGCGGCCGCCGCGCCCCTGCGCTTTGTGGCCGGCTGGAGCGTTTTCTTTGGGGATACTCGGAAGATCAGGTGCGTGCCGGAAATCCTCATTTCCTCAGCTCTGGCGCTGAACTGAAGAGAAACCTGACGCAATCGCGCGTGATTTGCTTCAAAAAGAAAACGGCGCCGCCTTGACTCCCCTTACCCTTCCGGTTGTGCGCACTCTACAATTTCTGCAATTATTCTATTTAAAAATGTTTTACTGATGCAGGAAGAGATGGCTTAGGGAATTAACTGATGCAAACTGCAGTGCCTCTGTCCGGGAGGTTCTAGAGTTTCACTTCCGACGGACGTAGGATTTTCGACATTAGTTACGTTTCTAGGTCGAATTCTGTCGCTGTCTGGAGGAGAATTCTAGCGGCCGGCTGCTCTGATCAGTAGTTTTCCGTTGTTTATCCGATCAACACCACGCGAATCCCAAACAGTACCCTAACAAAAGTGTTCGCGATCATTCCTTCCTCTTCCGTATCATATCCTTACCGCTTAATTACACACACTTACACTAACATGCATACACTACCACACATGCCGGGAGACCAATCGGGAGCTTAGAGCTTGTTCTTGGGGCGGTGGCCCTCTGGTGGGAGATACTTGGTTGGGGAAACCCCTCTAGCCGGTGATATGTCGGCGCCGGATCTCACCATCTAACGGGAGATCACCGCCACCTCCCAAGGAAGGAACAAGAACTGCATTTACGACAATAATGACCTTAGCAGCTGACGCGCCAGGAATCACTAATGAATCAATATTTTATTGATATTAAAATTCATTAATTGAATGATTCTCTTTGAAAATGATTTACTGATGTTAAACTTCCTTCACGCGTAAAATAACTTTTGTACGAAATGAGAAAAAAATCCCGTTCGTTAGGTAGTACGAATGCAGTGTGGCCATTGCACCGCCGCTGGCAAGGTGTCGGGGCGGGGGCGGTGTCGGGGCGGGGGGCGGGGCCGGCGAGCGCCCACCGGAAGGCGCCGCCACCAGGAAGACGCGCGTGTAAACCGGGCGCACGTGCGACGGGATGGCAGCGGGCCTGCGCCAGGCAAATAAATATCCGGCGGGCGCACCCCCCTCCCCTACCGTCACCAACGACAGTGACGCCGAAGGATTCGGGGGTCGCCTCGTACGTAGGCTCAGTTTGCCTCATTAGGCTACGCAAATACAGTAATAGTCGACCTGGATGGCAGAGGTGGCTAAGAACGTGTGCCGACTCGGCGCTTCGGTCCGCAGGGTCCGGGTTCGAGTCTCTCCTTGGGCTTTGTTGTTAGTCCCTTGTCTCTCGTGTGTGTGTTGTTGCGGAGGGCCTCGCGTTCTGCTGACCCAAGATCAGAGGAACCTGCAAGTGTGTTGGTGTCTAGTGTTCTCGAATATGTGTCCCATCGGGACGTAAAGGGCAACCAGCTGCCGGATGGATACAATTCATAGAAAAAATAATAACAATAATAAAAATAATGGTAAACGTGTCAATAATATCAATATAATTATAAAAGTATCAATAATAATAATAATAATAATAATAATAATAATACTGATGATTTTCTTGAACTTCATCTTCAGAATACATGACCTTGTAGTTGGTTGTGTAGCTTGAGGCCCCCTTGGACAAGTAGATCGATAATGATGAGGCAAAAGTGTTATTAATGGCATTAGACCGATGAAAATCAAATAACCAATCAAGTCTGTTATTTGTGATATCGACCGTGTGTCGTTCAATACTTTTTGTAATACCATATTCTTATAAGAAAAAAATACATAAACAAGAAACACCTTTGATTCTAATATGTAGGAGTGCATCGCCATCTTCTGCTTCAAATCTATACGATTCCATTTGAAATCTATACTTCAGACGCGACAGTTACAAGCAGGCTTAAATTTTATCATAAGAACATATTAGAACATTTTTACTGGAAGCAAATGTATACTTAAAAAGTTATTGTAATTTTTAGTACTTTTAGGACATGCCGACGAGGCGAACTTGTGTCATTGACTATTGATGACCACGAGCAACGGAGTACTAGTTACACTGTAGTGCACAAATAAAAATGAATGTTCACTATGTGTACAGTTGAAAATTACTTTTGTAGGTGTTATTTATGTTTTGTGTGTATGTTACTAATGTTGTTTGCCATCTGTTTTCGAACTTTAATAAATAGTTTAAGAGCACTTGGCTCTTTAATGGCCGGCGGCCGTTAATTTCTTAACGGCGGCGGCCATTAAGATTACCTTTTCATTCCTCTGTGGGGTTGCGTTATGCAGATATATTAACGGACAATATTACGAACAAGAATTATCCAGACGGGAAAAGAGAATTCAATGCCATTGGGAAAAGAAGTAGATGAAGACCTTGCGCATGGTGAAGACTGCGGAAGAGGCACATCAGTGATCCTGACTCCCGCGCCTGCCACACAGTGGGCGGACTGCAAAGTCCGCCTCCATGCAAGGAGCAGCAGCATTTGAAGTGGGAAGTTAATAGAGAGGGAAGGATCGTGGGCCCTTAGACGTCCTGTTATCGGCACATGATACTGGAGAGAAACTCTCACAGTAGTTTGGGATTGCTCGACATGCCACTGCTTAGAGTCGGGGCCCGAGCCTTGCCTTGAGCCAGCGTTGGCGGTTGCCTTCCACGCTGAAACTCCCGCAGGGTATAGTAAGGCCGGATGGGAATCGGAGGGACCCTGCAAAATTCCGGGTGCTATGTGAAGACAAATGTATGTAACAATTTCTAAACGGATTGAAAATGTTTTTGTGTATTAAGTCAGTTTAAAATATTCTTTGGTATGTACTTATGTACGTATGTTTTACCTACGTGGGTCATTCAATAATTAAACAAACATGTTTAATGAAGGAAAAGCTTAATAACGGCAAATGAAACCTTTGAAAGTGTTAGCTGCACTTTGTAAAGGACCATTTGGTTGATATTTACATAAAAATAACCCTTATTGTCTTCGTAACGATGGCGTGTCTGTTCGAAGAAAGTACTTTTGAAGAACAGTGTTCCGTGAACAGATTTTTTACTTTCGGAAAGTGTAAAAATGTAAGAAATATTTTTTGGGATGAACAAATAACAAGACTTCAACCGTGCGAGTTTCTGCACGTAGGTTGTAAAGTTTAAAAGTGGCGCAAAAGCGTCACTGACGAGCATCGGCTCTACGCGTCCGCTGCCGACCTTGAGTAGTAGAATGTAAGTGTTGACACAAGTCATCATTCAGCGCGTACAAAGTGAGTTACAATAGAGCTTTACGACCATCTCACAGTTGCGAGAGTTGAAAAATTGTTTCTATTTCGATGGTGACTAATTTTTGGACGAGATTTCAACCTGGAATGAAACATGGATTCATTATTTTGAGCCAGATTCCAAGCGTCAAAGCGTTTGGGGGCAACAACCAGTCTGTCCAGAAGAAAATCAACGAACAAAACGTATCTATCTGTTGGTAAGTTCCTGTTAACTATCTCTTAAAGTTCCCATTGTCCACTTTTCTGTGTAAGCCATTTGAAGTACTACCCCACTATCAACAGCCTACGAATATGCTGCGCAGAAACGATTGAGAACTAAGTTAAGTCTGGATTGAACAGGAAATGTCCCAGATGGCAGAGAAAAGGCGTGCTTCTTCAAGACAACGCTGGAACTTATACGCCACAATTGGCGCTGGAAACTATCGTCAAAGTGGATTCGGAGCTCCTATCACAGCCCCGATATCGCCCCTTCAGATTTTTATCTGTTTGGTCCGATCACAGGAGCTAAGCGTGGCATAAGTTCAACTAAGAGTACAACGAAGAGGTAAAGAAAAAAGTTCGAAATTGGCTTCGAGATCAAGGTGAAGAATTCCTTGCTGAGGGGAAAGAAGACTCTTAAGTTGATGGGGCAAGTGCAGAAAAATCCCCGAGAATTACGTGTAAAAGTCGACAAAAAATTGTATCGACTTAATGAAATACTTTTGTCTTTTTAAGCATTGTGGTATATTTAAGCAGTGAATGATCTCTCGTATTATAGTTAAACAAGCAAAAAAGGATAATATCATGAAAAATACATTATATTCATTCATATAATTTGTAAAATATTTACATTTTTTTACATAAATGAAGAATATCATACCTTTTTATAGTCATCATATAACGTCTTATTTAATAAATAAGGGGCATATAGATTGCAAATTTGCATATTTGTCTTTTTTTTTGTAATACAAAGAGACTTATTTTTAAAACTTTCAATTAGTTGTAAATTGCTGCTGTTCGGCTATAAATGAATAAATAAGTGCATTTCGATTAAAAATCTTGATCAATTGTGGGTTGCCTTGATTTATGGATGATTTGTAATTAGTTTTAATCATTTGCATTCGTTTTAGTGTTACAATTTCCTCTCACAGCAATTGAAATCTCACTATGAACAGCGTATCCACCCACCAGCATTTCTATTGTTTCCATGAATTACACCTATTGTCGTGAGAAGCTTTAGATTTAATTACCTTTAACGCTGAAAGTTTCAACATTAATGTTACCAATATCTAGACCATTCAGAAGGGTCTAAGATTATCATTTTTTCCCCAAAGAACATGGATTGGACAATTTCAAGTAACGAAGTGATAATTTGCATATGATTGTTCGGCAATAACGCATACACTGATGTTAGGCAGCTCAGGACCTGGAGCACGCGAAGGGATTTTGTGTCCCTTCGTAAGTCGATGCCTAACAGGGGAAAATATTTTAACATTAGAGATCACATTTGTAACTTCTTTATAAGAAATTTATCACAAGTTCATGGCCTAAAAGTGGTCATCTCATCTCAAAAAGACCCATCCTCATACCCCAGAATTTTGAAATGTTTATTTTGAGACAATTTGTAATTAATTGTCAACACGTGGGAGAGACTGGAAGTAAGTTGTTAGCACTGTTATGCAGTCACCATTTTATTTCCAGAATTGTCTGCCATGTGAATTTAGAATTGATAGTATAGATGTCCCATCAAATGAATGACACAGTTTGGGTCATTTATCTCAATACGTAGTATTATAACAGCAAACTTGTTCGCGCGCGTGAAATAATAAATAATAATTCTTCGCGAAAAGTCATTATATCCTCAATTTTATGTGCCATCAAACATTTCGAGTTATTAGAGATAAATATTTCTTAACACAATCACGGCAGTCTTAATTAACTAGCGAAAACGTTTTTGGGCAATCAAATATGATACCCATGCTTGGGACAAAGTGACAATACAATTGTCACAATTGAACTTTATCCTTCTAAAGGTTAAGATACGCACCAGTAAGATGAGAGATTGTACGGAATCGAGTTTGTAAAATGTCACACTTACTATATTAACGCAGATCCATGCGACATAAGAGCGTGACATCGATTCATGAATTCGTGAGCTTATTATGGAATTCAATTATTTTTACATTTAGTTTTATAATTGAGAAAAATATCGTTGTCAGAGAATTCCATATGGAAGACAGAATTACAATTTTTATGAGTATACACAACGCGAAGAATTAAGATAACGCGAAGAATGAAGATAACGCAAAGAAAAACAAACAGGACACTCAGTGAAAAACGGGTGAACTTAAATGACGAAACGGGAGAGGCAATTTTACGAATATGAAAAATAAGAAAAATTGCAGCAGAATAGATGAAGTCTTACAGGATGGGAATCCTCTTTAAAACTAGGAAAATATGTACGTCACTACAAAAGTGCACATGATTTAAAAAAATCATTTTCTTTTCCACGTCTTTGCTCTTTACAGATTTCGTAGAATCATTCTTCTCGTTTGAATTCAAATTTAGTTCAACTTATTTCCTCAACTGTTTCATCACCCGTTTAAGATGGCTGCCGCTTTACATGTTCGTCGGAAGCAACGTGTTGTGAGAACATGACACACATTCATAAGAGTTTAAAAATACGTACGGAGATGATGCTGTTGATCAGAGTAGACTTAGACTGTGGGATTTCAGATTACCTGGTAATTTAGGGTAAACGAATACTCACGATCTCTCGCGCAGAGACAGACCGCGCTCTTCACACTTTCCTGACAATGTGCAGCTCATTCACAAACTCATTTTGGCTGACAAAAGTGTAACCGTGAAAGAATTGCCAATGAAAGTGGGTATAGGCAGTATGGGGAGGAGAAGAGAGTATGGGCTGAATATTGAAAAAACTGCAATTGAAAAAGGTTTCTGTCAGGTGGTTTCCAGGAGATGATGACTCCATTGTGAAGGCTGCTAAACAGTGACTCAGACGTGCTGGCCCAGGCTTCTACCGTGCGGGTATACTTGCCCATCTTCAAAGGTGTCGTAAGGAAGTAGAAAGCGACGGAGATAATGTGGATAGGTGACTTTTTGTTTCTCAAAGATGGATCAACATACTGTAAATATAGCACAGGAATGGAAAATAAATTAAATGTTTAAAAATTGTTGTGAATTACTTTTGGAGTGACCTTCGTTATATGAATTTTGATCATTTTCGTTAGATCGTAGAAAGGAAGCAGATCAAAATAACAAACTTTAAACTTGTAAGTACACTATTGGAGCTACTGTGTGCAAAATATTTTGTAACGAGCATGTAACAAAGTCGTTGCGTTTTTATTTTAAAATTTTATAAGTTCAAAATTAATGGGATGTCTTCTCTACCTCGCGAAATGATATTTCAATTTTCACATATTTTTCGTTATTTCAGTTAAATAAGACAAGTCGTGTTCACTATTCGTATAGTTACTGCGAAGTGTAATAAAAGAATCTTGATATTGACATAAGTTACTGCATTAAAAATCCATCATTTTCTTGGTAGAAATTGCAATTGAAAAATGCTCACCACCAATCCCGGAATCCCATGTATTTCACAGTTTAACTTGTTAAATTGTACACATTAAAAACGAGTAGTTTAATACGAGAAAATAATATGATCATTTTTATAGGTACCTTATTGGAAGAAGCGACGGATTCCTGAGCCTAATATTGAGTCAATGAAATAGGGTTTTTTACAGGAACACATGTTTTAAGTCACCAGCAATATTGTTCACAACAGCAGTTATGAAGAAATTTTCAAGTAAGTCAATTATAATTTTCCAAATAACTGGAAGTCAAAATCAACAATGAGTTACATATGTTGTGATATTACAAAAGTGAAGAGTAATGAAAGTCCGAAATTTAGGAAGGGTGCGAGGAATAATTAACTAAATAGGTAATCAGTTTGTAGATCGCCTTACAGAAATGTAAGATATAGGCTCGTACAAAACCTTCAATCATTTTTCACATGTCGATATTAAAAATCATTGCCTTTCTTTCAGAATGTTTGTGTTCTTGGAGTTATTGGACGACGCTTTTACTGGCAACAGTAACTGTATCAGCTCAGGATGTACATTCCAAATTGAGAATTCTACCTCCTCAGGCTTCTCCAGGTCAGTATCGCTTTAGCCTCTGTGGTAACATTACAATGCAATTTCTCGAATTTTGATAAATCATTTATTTTTAAATACATCATATGAGCAATATTTTAAATTTTCAAACAAAAATTAATTTACAAAATTAATGACATCGCCCTGAGGTTTTCATGTATTACTCTCATACAGATATCATCTTTTACTTTCTCGCCTTAGGACGTTTACGTACTAATGAGAAAGTATTGTAAAGCTGCGGCGAAGATCAGTGACTTTTCGACAGAAAAATTCGTATTATTGAGCCCTGGTAATGAAAAAGTGGATAATTTTGTTACTATATATGGGTCATTCCATGCAAAAAAGTAGGAAATCTGACACTACATCTCAGAATTTAAAAATATTTTGCCACCTTACTTATCATGATACCTGCATGAACCAGGTACGATATTTTTGTCTCATCAGCCATTGTTTAGCAACAATGGGCACTTGAAATATTAGATTAGCAGTCTGTAGACATTCCTTTATGATTTTTTTCCGATGATACGCAAACAAGCAAAAAATATTAAAGTGACACAATTTGTAGAAGAAATATAAAGGATAATTTGACACTAAAAATATTTTTTTTATCTTGAGTCTTTAACAATTAGGAAGTAAACAAATTCTAAAAAATGCAATAAATGGAAAAACAATATTTTTAAATTCTTGAATTTTGGAAGAAAAACTGCTGAAACTACTTTCAAGCTACTCTGTAAATTTCATCATGGAATCTTGAATGGTTTTAAAGTTATGAATAAAAATATCTTACCGGCGCTCCGTAAACTAACTCGTCTCAGCTGCTACAGCCGCCGCGCCCAGCCCTCTTCGTCAGCACTCGGCGTTACTTTTTTCCTCCACGGCGCGATGGTGGATTTCGCAAAACTACTTCTCTAGGATCTTCTGGTGAATTAGAGTACGTCCTCACAGCAATTTTGTTTTCTGAAACTGGAATCACAGCGTGGATACTCCGTGTTCCCGGCACTATTTTCAGACCTACGAATCTCCCAGTATTTAAAAATTCGGCCTCTACTTCATGTTCCTCTTTGCTGGTAAAAATAAAATAAATTCCTTCCACATTACTGTTCGCCCAATCAAAAAGTTCCCTAGGGGTAGTAATACAAGTTCCTTGAAGGCTTGCATAAGCTGCAAGTCTCTTGATGGTTCCTCCTATACCGTCACAGGGACCTTTTCCGTGACTCGTGGCAAAAAAGTGCCATTCGGCTGGGACTTGGAAATCCTCCTTGTGATACGTGACATTGCAGAAGTTCTTTCTGTTTTTATATTGACCAGCCGCGCCGTCACTAAAGTAATAAATTTTACTAATTTCAGAAAATTTCTGGAAAAGACAGTAGAGTAGTTTCTTCTGAAATAAGTGCACTGCAGCAGAATCATGTACTAAATAATCAGAAATTATTGACACACACAGATGTTGCAATGAATTATCTTCAAAATTTCTGTAATAAATAATAAATGGATGTATTGTTGCTTGAGATTTGTTCCAGTGGCAACCTTGAATCGCATCCTGAATAACGAAACTATAATTTTCGGAGTAATCACCAATGACAATTAATTCTCCTGGTTGAACGGAGTTTTTCAATTGTTTTAAATATGATGATTGAGCTCTCGCTATAAAGTTATGAGCTTTGAATTTTTTAAGGTAGGTGATAAAATTACTGACGAAATTTTCAGCATTTGCTTTAACAGTAATAATTTCGGCTCTGTCAGTTGTTGTCCACTTTTTGTAAATCATTTCTTCAACAAGGTTGTTTTTAAGGCTGAAATTTAATAACTCAGAAAGAGTTTCTGATTCTGGGCACTCACTGCATTTATTGAGAAAGCAATTAGGAGAAGGGCTTTCACAAACCAGCTTTTTAATGAAACAATCAATTGTGTTCCTTTGTGCATCATCTTGATGAATATGTTCCAAGCTCATACACATCAATTTCGTGTTTTCGCATATTGTGCACACGCAAACATTGTGAGTGCCTGGTGATCCAGCTAAGACACATTGCTTTGGCCGCATACCAGCAAAACTCGAGAACCCGATTTTATAATTTGGGTGTCTTTTTTTAAATTCTCTGTACAGCTCTTTTAAATTCCCTAAAAGTAGCCGTTTTTGCTTTTTTACTTTCTTACCCTTTTCTTTGACAGATTTTGTATCCTTCATGCCAGCCATAATCCTACTTATATCATCCTCTTGATAAAAACCTTCTACAAGATCTTTTACATCACAAGGAAGATTGCGCTGATATTTTCTGTCAGGGTAAGTCATGACACCCTTCTGATTTTGTGTTAATTTTGCCGTACGAGCTACATGAAGAGATACGCTAAATTCGACCATTATTTTTTGTTCACTCCAACTTTTTGGCAAACACGTTAAAATCATATATTTCTCATTAGCTGTTTTCACATTTGAAAATTTTTCTTTGAATTGTGTTAACATTTCTTCTCCATCATTGCTTTCTGTACTCACATGAAATAATTCAGAAACTGCTTTATTTACGGCACTCACCTTTCTCCTTGCGTACGATTTCTCTCGGGTTTGCTTTCGCAATGACAATGGTGATTGACCCAAAGGAATCAAAATGTTGTTTACATTACTGATCGTGGCTTCCTCTGCAACTCCTGGGGCTACGTACTCCTCTTCACTTGATTTTTTCACTTCACTGTCTGTTTCAGTTGAGTCACTAAGATCTGTATTGGGTATTTTAGATATTTTGAGACGACACAGATCGCATATTGCTTCACCTACCACTAAACTCGATATTTTCTTCCGCATCGCCTCAGTTATCTTTCTCTTACCCACCCGACTTTTGTGCTTCTCAAGTCCGAATGGATTGCAGCACCAAAGCGTGTTAAACGTATTCACAATCTTCGGCATTTTCTATCACGATGTATCACTGAACAGTAACACTCGAAAACTAAGCCTGTAAAGTGGTGTCAGGATCCCTTCGAAAGCATCGATGAATATCCCTAGGGAATGAACTTGGCGGTGCCTGCCTACGACCTAGCCTCACCCCTCGCTCGGCAAGGGCACGCGACTTTCAACCTTAAGAGCAAAATGCGCGTATACTTTTTACTTAATAACTTACGTATTTTTTAAGATTCTATCGCGACACTTTGCAGAATGGTTATTTATTGGTTCTTCTTGCAGTGTGTAAAATATGAAAGAAAAGAAAATGTTTTTGAAGAAAAATGTATTTGTTTAATTTATTAGCATTTTTTATTATAAACAAATGTCTCAATCCTTAATATATTATCAACTGCTTAAAATATGATCATTTATCTTCAAAATAGTGTGCCCGTTTTTGAAGTTTTATTCATTTTTTGAACGTCATAATTATTTTCATTATAGAGTACATTTTGTCATCGTCCATGTTTAACCCGCAATTGTTGCTAAACTACCAAAGATATTAATTCCATACATTGTCTTTTAACTGTTCATTATTAGTAGATTAACATAATAAAATATGAAAAAAATCTGAGACTCACTGTCAGAAAACTTGAAATTTTGCATGGAATGACCCATATACAAATCACCTTCTGTAATACGTTATGTAGTCAGAAACAGCATTTTGTGGGACCTTAATTCGGAAAAACTGAATGACGTCAAAACCTTTTTTGTATGTCTATCTGACCTTCCGTCCGTTGTGACCAATACTAACAACTCAACAGTTAGGCAATTTTCAGCAACATTGTATTCCCCAAAGAATCTTAACGATAAGGATTAAAAATGGAGAAGGTCTCATTTTCAGTAAAATTTCTGAGTTTTCGAAAACTGCAAAATTTGAAACATTTTTCCTCGTCTTTCTACAACTACTACTACTTACTACTAACTCGTCTTACTATTAACTACAATATTGAAGATAGCTATTTTTTCCTAGATGAAATCCGTTGATCAAAGACAGATCTTGAAATAAGTTCATAGACAAATTTTCAAAATGATAAGTTGTTTTCCTGAAACTTTGCATGAAATAAAGGCAATATTTAAACACATTCTCTCAAAAATGGCTCAATTTTTTTCTTTAAATTTTCTCGTTCTGTGTATCAAAGAACGTAAAATAATTGGTGCTGATGACGTTTTCATTGAACTCTCAACATTTTTGAAAAATGCAAGAATTAAAAATCATGCAAGAAAGTAACTCCTCTTATAGCACCACTTATTTGTTTTCTTTTACAGGAATACGGGCACCAAAACGACGCTGGTTTTCCCAAGTGAAGGATCACTTTTCTGGTGATAATAATACTATATGGCATCAGGTAATGAAAATTTGTGCATAAATATCAGTTTTAATTATTGTTTACTTTGATTATTTTATTTTTGTTCGTATGAATCCGTAGTATTTTCACATACTCTCCAATTTTATAATTAGACCAAATTAAGACATCTAATCTGAACTTAATGCAATACCAACAGTTCATGCAGTGAAAAGATGGAAAGTAAAGTGTGCAATTGGACAATAAAAATTCTTCCAATCACTTTACCAGAAAATTTTGTAAATTTTAAAAAATGTAATTTTTCTTTCTCTAGAAATTTTTCTACAGCGACGAGTTCTTCAAACCTGGCGGTCCTGTATTTCTTTACGTCGGAGGAGAATTTGAGCTGTCGGCTACGTTCATAAGCGGAGGCCATATAATAGAAATGGCAGCAGAGAACAACGCCTTCTTATTTAGTCTTGAGCACAGATACTATGGAGAGAGTTTCCCTACATTGTAAGTGTTCCAAGAGGCCATACCAAACATTTTGCGGCCACAATAAAATTAAGAAGTAAATATAACCAAAAATGGTATACTTCTAAGTAATCATTACAATTGGATATTTTAAACAATGTTACATTTATGACAGCTCTCGTATCACTTTTACTTTTAAGGCAAAGGCTATGATAGCTTACTACCACACAAGCCAGGAGACCGGTTGGGGGCTTAGAGCTTGTCCCGGCTGGGGCGGTTCTCCGCTGGTGGGAGATACCTGGTTACTCGCGATGAAAAATCACGCACTATACTAATGACCCTAGTAGTTGACGGGCTCGGAATCAGTAACAGTCAGTGAATCAATCAATCGAAAATCTGACAGGTCTCAAAGCCTACAACTCGGCCAGAGACACTGCGGTGGTAACAGTTGCTTCCTAAGCCATCTCACAAGGTTTAAAGTCCTATTGAAATCGGATGACGAGTTTCCCAAGAAGTCTGGACTGACCAACAAAAATTGTAAAAAAACAACTGAAGGGCTGAGTGCAGTAACAAGACAAGCCAATCCAGTCACAGGACTTATTCGTAAACGTTAATGTCTCTTGCGGCTTTTGTGTACTATAGTCAGGGTTGGACAGTATTTAAATACTTATATTTGAAGCACGTATTTTAACATTTTGTATTTGAAAAACTGTATTTTTGAGTTTTTTGGACATGTGTTATGGATATATATATATATATATATATATATATATATTAAAATAAATACTTAAAATAGATGTATTTAAAAAAATTTGCTTTCCAAAGTTCGTAGAACAATTAACACAGATATGCCTGAATTTTTTTAAAAATTTCGTTGATTATTTCAAATTTTATTACATTAAGAAAACATACTAATATTACAGCTAATACATTGCAATTGACAATTACAATGTACGTTACAATGAAAAATATATAACACAATTGTATTTATTATAGTTTGAATAGTTCACGAATTTTAAATACGTATGTATTTTGTGAAACAAAACCTAACGTATTTTGAGTATGTATTTGAATATTTACTTAAAAAGTATTTGGCAAAGTATTTAAATACTAAATTTGAAGTATTTTGTCCAATTTTTGAAGTAATATGTAGTTTTTCTGTGCAGCTTCTGTTTCAGGAGTCGAATCGATATAACGATATTACAAATTCTCTTTCAGAATAAAGCACATTCCGGAATCCTTGGAGTTGCTTAGCGTGGACCAAGCTCTTGCTGATCTGGCGTACTTCATCGAGAACGTGGCTGAATTGGAAGAGTTCAAATTTTTATCCGATGCCCGATGGATAGCAATCGGGTGCTCTTATCCTGGTATGCTAGCTGCTTGGTCCAGAGCCAAGTACCCTCATCTCGTGCACGCGGCTGTTGCCTCGTCAGCTCCCGTCATGGCAAAGACTGAATTTCCAGGTACACATTTTCCATTTTCAAACGTTCTATGAATGAAGAATCAGGCAATTTCTGTTCAACCTTATAAGTAATTGTTTATATGAAAAAAAGAGTGTTATCTGCATTTTCCAAATAAAAGTGGAGTTTTGAACAGAAAACATTCATACCCTTCAAGCTACCATAAACTTTAGATTTTTCTTTGAAGAGGAGTTACTCTCCACTTAGACAGGGAAGGAAACAAATGGACATCTTGCAGGGCGATGACTTTGCAAGAGATAATAATGAAACCATTTACAAACGAGCTAATTGTAAACGAACGCACTGACAAAATGAGTGCATGGACATAACTTGCAGTTATACTGTCAGCAGAGGCCAAGCAGTGCGTACCAAAGCGGTGCGCTTCTTATAGTTATCTCTCTTTTAACGCAGATATAGTTTTAGCTGGAGAAAATTATAAGTACTACAAAATGATACAGACTTTATCGCAATATATGTATGTTTGTTGTATTAATTTATAGTAAATATATTTTCAAATACGACGATTATTTCAGACATCAGTAGCAAATGTCTTTTCAGCGTTTTGCTACAATGCTAGTAAACTTACGCCTATTTCCTTACATCTACGTCACACATTAAAACAAAACTGTCTTTATTGTTAAATTATGACAACAAACCATTTTCAAAAGATTTTTTTCAGTAGCGCTTATCGGTATAATTTGCAGATAGTTGCCCAGATGATCAATAAAATTCACCTAGTTAAACAGTACTTTAAAACAACATAAATTGAACCCCAAATAAAATTTAAACTCATAGTGCTACTACTTTACGCTATTATTCTTGTAATATCTGAAATAGACAAGAAAAATTATATTTTTTTAGAAAATAATGTACTTTCAGCTACCTTTAATAAACCTGCCATAAGAAGTCACCGGTTAATTGTTCGATAAAAATTGGCTGTTAAAAGAGTTAATAACCAAGAATGTCAAGATATAATGTAAACAAGGTACTCAGGATCACTTGTGTTCTCTCGGGTAATATTAAAATACATTCTTCACTTGTCTTTCATTATCTTAACCGAGAAATTGGTTTATTTTTACTTTCTCACACTTACTAACGTAAGAAGAGAACGTATTGTGATGGTGCGCCGTAAAATGGCGCATTTTGGACAGAAAAAGTATTATTGCTGGGCCCTGGTAACAAAAAAGGGGATAAATCCAGTTGCTCAATATAGAAAAAAATTCCCCTAACACGTGCTGTAGCCAGAATTCATGTTTTGTACGTCCTTCATACCCAAAAATAGATTGACGGCAAAACGTCGGTCTGTCCGTCTCTGCACAACGCTAGCGCATAAATCGTTCAGTCGATTTTCTTCAAAATTGACATTCCCCGATCTGGCTGATGTTGGGCCCCTAGGGACTTTAAATCGATATTTTAATTTTGCGGGTACTTTGCATGAAGCCTCTCGAACATTTTCAATTTAAAAAAAAAAGGCTCCAAACTTTTTGATTAAATTTTGTTGTTGAATGGTGCGAAGGACGTTTAAGAGAATGGTGCAGGTCTAATTTTTGTTGAAATCCCCGGTTTTTCGAAAATTGAAAAGAACAGATTAAAACTCCAAAATTGAAGATAGAGATTTTTGCCTCAGACAAAGACTGTTGCACAAAATTAGCTCTCTAAAAAAAGAGTAATGTAAAAGTTTTTGAAAAATGAGTACTTTTTGCGTACTTTGGATTTGAAACTTACATTTTTTCTTTAAAATTTCTCCACTTGTGTAATAAGGGACGATAAAAATATGGCGCTGGTTTCATTTTCGGAGACTACTCTGTTTCCCTAAAACTGCAAAAAATATTTTAAAACTACAAAATTGAAGATAGAGAATTTTGCCTAAGACAAAGTCTGTTATACAAAATTAAGAAAGGTCATGTTCATTTTTTTGTATAAGTTAGTAGTTTTCGCAAAATTTCTGTTGGGGGAGTCTCGTCGTACACAACGATAATATTGTAATATTGTGAGAAAGTATGTGCTGTTGTAGTACCACTAGTTATTCTTTTTATTTTAGTCAAAAAGAGCTAAAATCTATGGGTGACGTGCAACGAGGAGAAGAGAATTCTGTGCACGTTCTGTCACTAATATTCTGTCTTCAACACATTAGACTTGAAGTTGCAATTAACATCCTGAAGAATCTTTGCAGTAGGGTCTCTGACAAAGGAGCAAGCAAATGACCTTTATTGGTTTCTTTCTCGCGACGAGCTTACGCAGCATAGAGTAAGCATTATTATGCTGCGGGAGGAAAGGGGGAATTTTCGAGAGAAAAACTCTTATTGTCGGGTCCCGGTAGTGAAAAAGTAGATAAATCGCGTCTCTATATGTAGAATGTCCATCTGTGTTCAAAGCTAGTGCCCGAATCATTCAGTCAATTTTCTCAAAAACTGATATTTCTCAAACAAATTAATGGAACGCAAGTTCCTCTGAGTTTGAAAGGGATATTTTGCAACCATCAGATCGGAACGCGCACGCGGCGTACTCCGTTAGTTCTCAACATATGCCCCAAGAAAGTAAATTAAAAAAGAGTATTTTAGGGGAATTTTTGTAAATCTAATTTGTAAATTCGAATTTTCTGCAATTTATTTGCTAGTCTTTCACGAGATGCTAGATTGCAATACATAGGCAACGCCGCTTCGCGACTAGGCAGATTTATATACTGAGAAGTTCTTTTATAATTTTTAGATGTTCATGGCTGTATGAAACGCAGTTTTACTTGTCGAAATTATTTTCATCCTATTAGCTTTTAAAGAATTAGAATTTCGCTCATTTACTACGATTTGTAATGATATTACAAGTGATGGCTGAGATGTGTTAATGGACTGAGATTTCGGTATTATAATATTACAGAAGCGTTACTGAAGCAAGAAAATACATGCTGTTGTAGCACCTCTAGTTAAAAAAATACTGGCGAAGATACAATAGTACGTACTTTCTCGGGTTATTCGTACGGTTAAGTAATGTTAAGCAGCAAAAACATCAGGAATATCAATATTGGAGAAAGTAGGCTGAACGGTTAAGGCGTCAACTTGGACCAGAGACGGACAGACAGACGTTTTGCCGTCAATCGACTTTTAGATATCACGGACCCACAAAGCATGGATTCTTGCTACATCACGTGTTAGAGGAAGTAATTTACTACATCAAATAGCAACAGTGTTTATCAACTTTTTCGGTACCAAGACCCGGCAATAAGTTTTACAGCCGAAAATTCGCCGTTTTCCGGCGCACGATTACATAACTTTCTCTTCTTGAGAAGTACCTTCGTAAAGGCTTCAAAATAAAATTTGTAGCCACTTTATGTAAAATGTTGAATGTGTCCCAGATTCTTCATGTAAAGTATTCTCTAAATTTAAAGAATTCGTTTCAAATTCGCATGGCCGTGAGTCAGGACAGAACGATCGCGAAATATTCTTTGTGGAAAAAAATTCTACGAAGGCGCTAATGTTGACAGACATACGCTGGAAGAGGCAGAGGAACAGACGGACGGGCAAAGGTTTTGAAAAAGAAAACACATTTATGGTACCAAGGAACCACAAAACATGAGAGTGAAAATTATAGAACTTTCGTTGTATTTCGAATATTACCCCGTATATACGGATGTATACAAGAAAGTGAACTAATGGTGCAGAAGTTCTGGGAAATCGCAATGTAGTATAGTGAATGTTTCTACTGAAGTGCTCGGCGCATTTATTTAAAAAATTCTAATTCCACTTGAAAATGCCAGTCTTGGATCTCGCTTTACTACATTTTTAGGCAAATTAATAAGTTATAATGGTGAAATAACAATGTTCTGAGCCAGCATCTGGCTCGTTTCATTGTAAACCTTTGCAATGATTTTAAAATTATCTTGTTATTTGCAGAATACGAAGATGTTGTTGCGAGGGTTTTACGAGATTCAAAACCTGGATGTCTTGAGAATATTCAGAAGGCATCATATGACGTACGAGAATTTCAAGCGTCAAATAATTCCACCTACCTGGACGAGCTCTTTCCGTAAGACCAATCCGTAACCAAATATTTACGAGTATTTTTTCTTAATATTAATATTGTTGCTCATTATCATTATTTTGTTCCTGTTATTGTCATTATTATTGTCAAACAGCTTTGTTTTAGAAATAAATAAATGTTTACACAAGGTCTCGCAACGCACTCTGATAAGGGTGCATTGTATATATCCATGTTACAGGGATGTAATCAATGACGTGTTGAAGGAAGTGAATGACATGATTTCGACGATCGTGCAGATTAATGTCTTGCGTACTCTACGCCCAGTTGAACTTGCATGCTCTATAATGACAAATGACGAACTTGGATCACCTTTGGAGAGATATTCTACACTTTGGAAGAGATTCAAACGGCGGTATTTCGACGAATCGCTTAACGGTATGTATTTCCTTCTTGCTGTATTGCTATATGAAGAAAACTGTAAAGTGCTTTGTAGCATACTTCGTGTATAATTCTTTGCAGATCTGGTTTACATTGCCTGGAGGTATCAAACATGTACGGAGTTTGGTTATAACATAGTTACACCTAGCCTCTCGAAATATCCCTACCACGTAAAGAAGCTTGATAAATGGATATCAGACGAGTGTTCGATATTCGGACCAGGGTGAGACTGAAAAAAATGTTCTTGATATCGTTGTTTAATTTTTGTATATGAATTTGATACTTTGACTAAATAAAATAATAAGGTGATCAATTAATTAGAGTTATTGTTCGTACATCAAGTTTGTGTAATAAATTTGTGTTCAAATGTAAAAAAGAAAATCGTAACATATGATTTATGTACATGGTATAAACGTTATTTTTTAATTTTTTTCTGTCCAATGTACGTAACTCTATTTCACTTTCATATATTCTCAATTCAATTCTAAATTTTATTCATTAATATTTTTTCTTGTAAAGTTACTTGTAGTACTTTTTTACTTTTGATTATTTTACTTTACTTTTTCAGATAAATATTTTTTTAGTGTTGTATTAAAATCAGAAATATGGTCTATAAGGAATAATGCAATCACACTACTGACTTTCCTTGTTTTAAGTTTTTCCAAATAAAACTGGGTTGATTCTTGAATCTTTTTTTATCAATTCTAACAACTAACATTTTGATATTTCATTAATATTTCATTAAACGGAGTATACAAATTTCACACTTCATGAACTCTATTTGAACTCTATTTTACACACTTTTCTTTAAATTCTCAAATGACGTAAAACGTAGCTATCGTTGCTAGAGAATGGCACAATCTTTCTCACGCTAGTTAGTCTACACTAGGTTTTCGGTGTGCCCGTGTTTCGGTATTGCTTCACCCACTCTTTTCCCAGCTACTACCAACAGGCGCTAAAAGGACATTTTTCTCAATTTTTTGGTCTCCTAATTATATAATTGAAATATTTTTAAGACTATTACAGAACTACATATTTCTATATGCACTATTACATAGAAAAAATGGATCATTCTTGAGAAAACGTCTTCTGAGCGTTCCCTAAAATGGGTAATTTCGAGTTCATTTTTGAAGAAACGTTTTGAGTTTTTGAGAACCTTCACAAGAAGTCATTTGAAACTTCACAAGAAATCATTTGAAATTTCACAAGAATAATTTGTATCCAAAAAAACAATAATGTTCAGAAAATGCTCGTAATGTAAATATTAACGGCGTGAAAGATATTTAAAGAACATTATTTTTGTGCAATACGAATTTCTCTTCTCCCAAATCGCCGTTTTCCGCTGCAGGATTACATAACTTTCTCTATACTACGTATAGAGTATTTCTCTCTATTATAGTACGTGAGAAAGTAAAAATGGCTATAAACTACAACCAGCATCGCACTAATTTCCATTGAATACATCTACCTATAAGCACAATAGTTTTGTTAGCCCTACCCACATTCAGGATTTGCCAAGACATAAAGTTCAGCCCTTTTTTTAATGTTAGAAAAATTAGAATTAATAATATTTCTCCAATGTCACATAATTGTCAGTAAGGGTAATTGACATATTTAACATGTCACGTACAATTACCGCACTGGGTAGTGAACGAATAACTTAAATGCCTTTTAGATAAAAACCAAGTTTTTTAGTACAAGAGTGAACATCAAACAAATCTCCATTTCTTGGTACAGATTCGACAGCAAACGTGTGGAGCAAGGTGTGAAGGCGATAAATGCAAAATATGGAGGAAAACAGCCGAATGTGAGCAGAGTGGTGTACACTAACGGAGCAGACGACCCCTGGAGCGCGCTGGGCATCACGTCGGAAGTCCCGGGGGAAGACAACCACGTCATAGTGATAGCAGGTGAGCTTTTGATTGATTGATTAGTAATACTTGGCGCATCAACTGCTAAGTCATTGGTCTCGTAAGTGTAGTGCATGTTTTATCGCGGTTATCGGAGGTGGCGGTGATCTTTCCCCGCTGAATGGGGGAGATCCGGCGCCAACTTCCCGTCGCCTAACGGGGTTTCCCACCAGCGCGCTGCAGCGGGGGACACCGCCCTAGCAGGAACAAGCTCTAAACTCCTGACATGTAGTAGTTCAAGTACGTGTAAGAGTGTATAAGGGCTGCGAATAGGACAAGGAATGGGAAGGAATGATCGCAAGATCCGCGGCCCGTTTGGTAGGGCACTGCTCCAGCATTCGCCTTGTGTTGATCAGAGAAACCACGGAAAACTACCGATCAGGCAGCCGGCCACTGGAATTCTCCTCCAGACTGCGTCTCAATTCGATCTAGCTATGTTAGGACTCGAAACCTAGGGCCTCCCTGTCATTCGAGGCATGAATAACTCACTGCTCACTGAGGACCAGGCTAAAGCGGACGCGTTTAATAAATATTTCGTGTTTCGTGTTTTTAAAATTAGATAATCATATCGCTGCATATGCCTGCAGAAAATCAACTAAAACTGAAAGCAAAAATTCTTCCAAAACGGATAAATTCATTGGCAAATAGTAGTAAATCGCTCGGATCAGATCACACCTTCCCACATCTGAATGAAAGTAGAAGACATGCTATTCTACTCAATGTAGTCTGTTCTGTGTTTCTATTGTCAAATGCGTGACTACCGAAAACTGAAAAAATATGTTGTACCAATATTCAAACGTGGTAATAAATAAAAGTGTTTATGGGTCGATATCTCTCTCTTCAACAGATGTAAATTAGACAATTTTTTAATATCGTAAGTAAAGGGTACCTGTTAAGTCAAGATTTATCACGCTTCACATTGAAAATTAATATTCATTTATTATTAATGTAATAATAATAATAATAATAATAATAATTATTATTATTATTATTATTGTTGTTGTTGTTGTTGTTATTGATGATGTTATTTGCTGTCCGGACTTCGTTGTATCGGAGATTCATAATCAAGAAATAGGAATATAGTGCAAACATTTATTATTCATTACTTGAATAAAGAACACACTATACTGGGCAAAACTATTATTTCTATCCTTCTCTTTCTTCTTCATCATCCTCTTCTCATTATTGTTCGTATTGCCATTATCTTTTTTCTCTCTTTTTCTTTGTTATCTATTTCTTCGTTCCTTTCTTATTTTTCTAATTTACATAATTTGTCACACAGTTTTTAAATATTTTTGAAGTAAAATAAATAAGTCACCTCGGTAAGCCGGCTTATATGTCATAATGATTACCAGGTTTGCTGCAATATGGAGTGAACTGCGCAAAATGGCAATGGGTTTGCGTTAAATAGGATGAACGAGATTCAACGTACTCAGCTTAATTTACCCTACCACCACTACTGTTACCACTACTATTACTATTACAATTTCCACCACCACTATTACTACTACTACCATTATTATTAACATTATTCCACTACATCACGACTAAAAATGTTATGAGTCGGTTCAAAATAAAATCTACTCCAGGTTGCAACCAGCTACCTAAGGAACAGATCGTCGGTGCCTCTACAATACTTCGTTGTGGGCTGTTCCAAATAAAGCAATTTCTTGCACTTCTCAGTCTTTTGAATTACCTGGGAGTTTAGCCAAGTTCTTACAAAAATTTTGCGGAAAAAATCCCAGAGTTCCGATGACTATCGGTACGACCTGTGCTTTTACGCCCCACATTCGGCTGATCTCGATTTCTAAACTCTTGTATTTAAGACGTTTCTCTGCCTCCTTCGTAACGACGTTTTGATCGCAAGGTACAGCAACATCGACAAGTAGACACGATTTTTTCTCCAAATCCCGGATAACTATATCCGGTTTGTTTGCCGCTATCATGCGACCAGTTTGGATTTGTTGGTCACACAATATTGTACACAATCCAACAGACGTCACCGGCTTTGGTGAGTGTTCGTACCACTTGGAGTATGTGTTTGGAACTTCGAGTGCTGTACAGATCTGCCGGTGGAAGTAGCTACACACCCTGTCGTGTCTTTTCAAGTTGTGGTTGTTATTATTATTATTCCTCTAAATCACGACTAAAGATGTTTTGTGTCGGCTGAATATAAAATCTACTCCAGGTTGCAACCAGCTACCTAAGGAGTAGATCAATGGTCTGTCGGTGCTTCTACAATACTTTGCGCAAAATGTGGGCTGTTCCAAATAAAGCTATTTCTTGCACTTCCCAGTCTTATGAATTACCTGGGAGTTTAGACAAGTTCTTACACAAATTTTGCGGAACAAATCCCAGAGCTCCGATAACTATCGGGACGACCTGTGCTTTGACGCCCCACATTCGGCTGATCTCGATTTCCAAACTCTTGTATTTAAGACGTTTCTCTGCCTCCTTCGTAACGACGTTTTGATCGCAAGGTACAGCAACATCGACAAGTATTATTATTATTACTATTATTATTATTATTATTATTATTAATTAATTATTATTGGGTGTCACATAAGATAGCGTTAATTGAGAGTCTGTTCCTTTTCAGGAGAGCCCCACTGCGTGGATTTCTTGCCGTCCAGTGGGCGAGACTCCCCAGCGTTGCGCTCAGCCAAACGGCGAATTCGAAGCCTAGTGAGGAAGTGGGTGACTCAAAAAGGCAGTGACAATTTAGCCAGAAAGAAGCCCACAAAAATTCGAACCAAAGAGGGGAGTATCCTCTATACGGCAATCGATGAGGCCACGAAGTTAGATCCGATTTTTCAATGAACTCTTTCTTCAAAACACAACGTATTGACGTGAACAACTGTAATGCAACTGTGAAAAATATATAAATAATATTCTCGGTAGAACTTTAATGCACTAAAGAATATTACGTATCATTAATATTACAAACGACTTCTTCCCCTTGAACTCAACCCTTTGATGGGCCTAGCTTCTGGCGACGGATAAGGGTGGGACCCTTTTCTTTACAGATTACCACTGGAGTATGCCTTTGCACTCCAAAATCATAAGAAACTTACCTGGGCTACTACCCCACACATCGTTGATTTTCTGCCGGGAGGATAAATCCCCGGGGTGGACACTTAGGCTTTTTTGGCACTTCCCGCAGCCGAGACGCATGCTGTGGGCTATTGGTATCTGGACCCCGCCGAAACGCAGTTATCCCTCTCGGAAACCTCCCCATTCAGTGCCTGGATCGGGCCGCCCTGCCAGCCCAGACCCACTGGCTTTCCAAGCCAGTACCGGAGTCGAAACAATGCGCAACTCAATGCGCCGGGACAAGCCCTCATCTATGCCAAGAGTATTGGGTCCCCGCCACGTCGAATCCAAGTACTCCACTGGGGGCCACTCGGGCAGAAGTCTAGGGAGCTCGGGCCTCCAACCCCTCTCCTCACTGCCTCGACCTTGAAGCTACTGACGTGACTAACGCCAGAACCTAGAAAACAAGGCAATGGGGTTCATGCTTCCCTTGTGGACTTAAATGAGAATTTGAGATCCCTGCTACACAGAGGATTGCTGGCTGATGAACCCCACGCCCATTCCCACCCAAAGATGGCGGCAATTCACCTACTTACTGCCTCCACCTTGAAGTTAACGACGCGAAGATATTCTGCTGGTGGACGTCTCCGCTTCCACTTGGTCTCAGGACTTGCGACCGCCTGCCCCTTTCCCTGCGGCATTGCACTCCAAAATACTCGAAGAGTGATTATGAGGTGGTAAATGATAATGAGTGTTAAATGTTGATGAATAGAATGTGTTGCTTAAATGAGATACGAGTAGCCAACAAAGTTACAATCGCCTGCGGCAATACTTGCGCTTTGTGGGAAACCCGTGGGCTTCGCGCATCGCATTCGAATGAATCCCTAGCTTTCATTACACGGGAGCGAATCTTTTCTTATAAATTTTCGCCAAAAGCGCTCGTTGGAATCTGTAATCATAATTTAGTTTACAAAAGTTTGAGAGTTAGGGTAAGTATTTTAGATCTCAAGAAAACTTGTCTACATTAGACCCAATAGTAATTTTAAAAAAACCTCACACTTGAAGTCCCTACAGTATCGCAGGCGAGATTATGACAAATGCGGACGAACCATTGTGTGTAACCCCTCTCCTCTCACCGTTAAATAATGTTAAATCTAGTCAGCTATGTTGTCCATGAGTTGTAAACAAGTGAATGGCCAAAAAACATGTTATACATTATGAAGAAATTAATTATTGTATTTGAATTTTTTAAGAAGTAATGCTAGCGTCTGAAAAAATAGTTTTGAGGATGTTATTACTTCTAACATTTCTCAACATCACGCACGAACATTAATATTAACATGATTTTTACTTTTCCATTAATAAGTTTACTTAATGTGGAAAATAAAAATATCCATTTAATCATTTATTTAGGGCCGATTATTCTATGGCCTACTCCATAGATTTGAATATGGTAACAAACTGAACTATTAAACCAAAATGCTTCCAATCTCAAAATAAAAGAGAATATAGTCGTAATAATAAAAAACAACTGGCACAATATTGTTTGCAAACTAAAAATGCAATATTGTTTGCAAACTGAACAATATAACATTTAAGAAATTTAACAAATTTCAAGAACAGAACCTTCTTCATTTTTCCAATAACTACAAAAGCATGTACCGTTCACTATCGACTCTCCCAAATATTCTAGTTCATTTATTTTCCTGTAGTATTGTTCTCAATGAAATATACTGCCAATATCACATTGCATTTCTTACTTTGAAATTCTCCACTGAATAATGTCACTCCGAACAAAATACTCTTTCAATCATTTACATCTTCATCCTAGAAAGTCCATTTTCTATCTGGTTGTTGATTCCGGCCGTCTCCTTTGAGCCGACGACCTTCTCTACGGCATGGAAAACATTGCCAACCTGTGTTTTTTATCCCAAGAGGCCGTGCTTACACAGATAATCTTGATGCCAAACATAGACAAAATATCACCTTCAATTTCGACTCTTTATAATACGGAAATAATAATACTAACGAACAATGTTAGATCTGAATACCATCCTTACATAGAGAAGGGTCAACCATTGTTTTTCCACAACCAACGCTTTGTTCTCCACACTCTTCACACTCCTTAAAGCGACCAAATCGGCGGTGAAATCTAGGCTGCTGTGCGCTTCGAAAAAGAAGATGAAGAGGAAAAGGAGGCCGGTGTTTGTGATGACGCGCGCGCGCTCTGGGTGTAGCAGGGGAAGGAGGCTGTAAGCATCGCTTCCGCCCGCAGTTCAGGCTAGCCCCGCCTCGCCCATGTGCGGCGGCGGCGGCGGCAGCAGGTCGTTGCCACTCGCCCCTCTGCAGGGAAGACCTTCCAAGGGCATTGACGGAAGCACTTTTTTGTGCTTGCACTTGGGAAACGAAATACGTAATTTTGTTAGTTGTTTCAATGGATAAGCCAAGAAATTATATCTTATGATAATACGTTAACAAATAAAGGGTTTTTAAAGAAACGTAACGCCAGCTAACACGGGTACAAAGACCAAATTGCCTCGCGTCTTTATGCGATGGGACATGGGGAATCACGGAGGGCAGTAGTATTCCCTTTCAAAATTGCAAATTGCAAGCTACTAACAATTTTTTAAATTGTAAATTCCTTTTTTAAGAACTGATTTTTTATAATAGATTTTATTTGACGAACATTTTCTATCAAGATTGTACTTTTGCAGTGTTTATTTTAAATTTGTCACGTACCGCATACGAGTACAGTATATTCGCTATACTGCTTGTACGCAGTGTAGCGAACATCTGGTAATGCTGCCGGAAAAACTATCAATATTCGACCGGCGCGGTTCTGCATAAAGTTTTGTTCAATTTAAAAAACAAACAAAAAAACAACATAAATTCAAAGGAATTAGATTAGGGTTAGTGTAGTTTATTAGAATAATATTTGTTTGAGGTTGCTGCAATACCGCGAAGGACGGTTGGCGGGGCCCGACGACTCCGTCGCCGTCGGCCGCTGGTCCCTTGACCTCTTCAGGCCAGCGGAGTCCTCCCGCTGGAGCTGATCACGGTCCTCTTGTGTTTCGTTCCGTCCCGCTTTCTTCTTTCTCCTATTCTTATTTATGCTTGGGTTTTTATTTCTTGGCGCATGGGGGCTTGTCTTCTCGACGGAATATCTCACGGTATTTCGCTTCGTTCTCGGTCCTGCTGCTGGGAGTCGCATGATCGCCAGCACTGCTCGACACCGTCGCGATCATGCGGCTCTTAGCCGCAAGACCGAGAACGACGCGAAATAGTGAGATATTTCCTGATTTTTTTAAAAAATAAACCTGGATATCTTGTCCCGAAATGCATTAAATTACTTCGTCTAACACTTGGTCTTGTCAGAGTCTATGTTTTGCGGGTTCTTCAAACCGAAAACCCGAATGACAGTAAAACGTGTGCCGGCATGTACGTCCGTCTTCTGTGGTCAACGGAAGTGCCAAATCTATTCCACCTATATTCTCCAAAATTACCAGTCCTCAATCGATTTGAAAGTACTGAAAGACCCGCGAATATGAAATGGATATATTACTGTTTGGGAGTACTTTACATGAAGCCTCAAAAATGTTTTCAAAATCGCATCAAAAATGGCTCCAATTTTTTAAATTATACCATGTCCTTCTATAGCGTGGAAAGCGCTTAAGAGAAAGTCACACGTCTAATTTTTGTTGACATCCCTGATTTTTTTAAAAATTGGAACGGTTCAAATTTTTTTCGGCGTCTTCAACCACAATATTGAAGCAAGTTTTTTCATTAATGAAATCGTACGTCTTGCGTCCGGACCACTGGCACTTTCTTCCCGAGGCCGTAGACAGGGACGCCCAGCGATCTGCCCCGAGAAGGAGCCGCCGCTCGTTTCCTGCTCTTTCCCACAGGTCTATCGGCGGATGGTGCAACTTACGTCTTTTATCGACCGGCGTCTTGCGGCGCAGTGGGTCGCGTCTTGCTTTTTCGGGGTATTTTCCAGTGCTCGGATGGAAAACGTCCCACTGCTCAGGGAAAGAATATCACGAAAGAAAAAAATTGTAACCTTTATTCGAAATTTTACTAATTATGCACATTTTTGTGATTTGAAAATAAAAAAAACACAATTTCCAATGCAGCATAAAAATAAGTTTCTTTTTGCACATACAAAAGATATGCCACATTTGTAGTTGCAAATGAGAGCTCAATCACGGTAAGAAATTTAATTGCTGCGACATTACAGTTCATCATTATTCTTATTATGAAAAGTATTCTTAAGATTATGAAAAAAAAGTTACTAAATAAATTAATAACGGAAATACTGATAGTTAAGGAAATTAAAATTAAAAATAAAGTTAATTGCGAAATCAATTATTTTTATTAAAGCATTCCACATTGTGATCTGTTATAGCACTTCTCATTTCATATTTAAACATTTTCATTTTCATTTTCAAAGAAAAAATACTGCTCACAATTGTATGTTGATCCAAAAATATCTAACATGCGTGTAGCATTCCGATGCAATTTCGGATAATCTTTTTGAAAGATATTCTCAAAAAAATTTCAATAAATGTTTATATTCTTTGAAATGTTTTCCTTAGTTCAGTGTCAGACAGCAAAGCAGTCTTTTCTAATTGAAACTCACAAGAAACAAAGCCTACATCAAGGGAAAAAGGTGTGGGAAATAAATTAAATTCCAATTGTAAATAAACCAAATCCTTAAATCGGATTTCAAATTCCGAACGCAATGTTTCGAATACATCTACACACTCTCCAAAATTCGAAGTTTCGTGAATGTTTTACACTAAAGCTAATTTTGTGAAGAATGAGAAGTTCTTCTTTGCCAAAGTGACAGTTTTAAAATAAGTAAAATTAACCTCTTTTATTGTGTTATATTATTGTTAAAATGACATAGGAACATCAAAATATATCTAAAACTTACTTCTTAAGAGACATTGTTTTGCTGAGCATTGAAAACTTCCTTTTGTCTTAGTCTGATTACTTGTCGTATGAACGATGTACCTTATGATGTCGTTGTCAATTAAACTTCATGTAATTAAATTCATGCGACACTTTTTAGCAAACTAAACATTTGGCATGGCTGCCGCAATTTGCGAAAAGTTACTTTTCTTCCCATGCTGCATTGAAAATTGTCGGTGAGGACGCGTTGGTTTGCAACGTACTCGCGTCGACTTTCATGTATCCGCGACTGGAGTTATTGGGACAGTGACAGAACAGGGCCTTTTAACTCCCATAAAACGTGGTGGAGACCATTACAGTGGCGTTCTCTCCTACAGCGCTTCTTACAGGAACTAAAATAAGAACTGATGCCAACGATACGTCAAACGTGCGTAGTTGCTGCGTACGTTCGTGAGACTCAAGCAGGCGCGTAAAGTTACAAAAAATAGCGTCAATGTTCGCGCTTTCTTCAGCGGTTTCTTATACGCATATATTACGAATAATTGAACATTTAGAAGACTATTGTCGTATTTCTCAGAAATCAGCCATTTTTATGTGCGGATGTTGGCGAGTCTACTCTACGGCTGTACCCGGCGACACTAGCGCCTCCCATTGTAGCACCCTCAATCTTGGTCTCCGGTTTTGATGGAGAGTTGCAAGGCACTGGTGACAGAGGCTATCGCGGACGTCGGGCTTCCGGTGCCGCGCTCTCGGCAGCCAAAATGGCCCCGCGCTCCCGATCCGCTCTACTTGAGCAGCCCTGCCGTAGGGGTAGTGGTTGGGAGGGGGGGCGGGGCTGGCGCCTACCTGTGGCGCGTGCCGCCCCCAGCTGGTGTCCACACGTCATCATGTGTGAGCGCGGGAGGCCGGGTGTTCCCCGCACAGCGGTATTTTTAACGCGTGGGGTCGCGCCCTCGCGGGACGAGACGCAACAAGGAGCGCCCCGCGGCACGTTCCCGCCCCCCCCCCCGTCTCACCGAGTCGACTCCGCTCAGCCGATCTCCCTCAAGCAGCGTCTGTGATGTGTGATTGTGTAATGACACATTTGTGCCCTATAAATAGTATTGTAATACTTACAAAATTGTGAATTGACAGTTTCCTCCTCCCTCCCGGGGAGGGGCACTATTCACACTCACTGTGACAGGCAAATCGTTTCGTTATTTTAATTGTTTTCTACGTATTGAACAATAGAGAATATCATAAAATATCTCTCCTGAAAAACTGTTTAAATTAAATCATACTGGTACCATCCTTGATCACCGCAGTTATAGTTGAAGCAAGACTACTGAGCGGAGCGCCATCTGCATTTGTGCCGTGGTCACCAGAAGAGTTAAAAATGAGAAAGTTGAAAATTGGTTTCTCTTAAAGATTAGCTAAAGTTCCCTGCATAGACGGGTGTTTATTAAACGCAAACAGTTAGTATACGATACGAAAGAGAGTGAATTACCTTTGTAATGTATTTCAACTTACCCTCCCCTGCCTCACTCTGCAGACCCACCCGGGTTTGCCCTAAACCTCTCTTCCCAGATCCGTGTGATCTCGCTTTGCCCTATTCCACCAGCTCAGATTCACTTCACTGTGCCTCCTCGCACTGTCGTGCCGTACCTCGACCTGCCGCGACTGGCGTCACCTGCCTTGCCGTTGCCCGCCTCGAGTGTTTGCTACGATCGTCGTTGCTTCTACCATCGTTGCTTGGGGCACCTGTAAACATATGCATTGTCGCGTGTCAAACTTCTAGTTCCGAAATTATCTACATTTCTCGAAAGTTCTATTTTAAAAGATCCTTTTTAACCTAAGCTAACGTAAAACATTTAAAATAATAAAAATCACCAAATATATCTTTTACTCCTTGCCTGCTTTTGGAGGACGTTCATAGCGTGACTGAAAATGAGTTGGTAAGTGCAACGTGTAAGTGTAGGGACATACTAAATGTTGCTACGAAGAGATCTCTACCGTTTGTGAACATTAAAACTCGAGAACAGGGTGTTCACATCAGCCGATTTGTATAAAAAAACAGACATAGTGACAACTTTTTTTTAATGCTACCATTTTATCTTTGATGTCAACGAACTCTGGACACTAAGTTTTGAAAAAGGCCTCAAACAGGGTCGAAACGTTAATGGGATGTAAAACAATCGTCTCCTGTATTATTTCAGTAGCATACCTTTGCGTTGCGGCTCTCACACGCAACCAATCTTTATAAATGAGGGCTCTAAAGAAAGAGAATTTCACGACTTGACGAATTGTACTTTGACTTTAAAAATATGAAGAATTTGTTAAACAAAACGCATCTAATAGTAAAGTTAAATGCAACCCGCAACACTTGACAAAGTTTTCATCGAATAACTCCTAAACAAAGCGTTTTAGGGCCTTAAAAACTAAAATTTTGAGGCCAAAGACCTCAAAGAAACGCTTTTGCACCATAATCTATATCTATACTAATATATAAAGACAGAACTGCACTGATTTACAGCGCGATAATCTCTGAATCTACTGAACCAATACTGATGGAACTTTTGTATTAGCTTCCTTTACAGGTCTGGAGTAACATAGGCTATGATTTACAATCGCAAACCTTACCATATTCACAAAATAATTACTTTTCCGGACATTTTTCGCCTAGCTTTACATCACAGATTCAATAGTGAATCAATGTCAATAGTTTAGCTGCGCGCCACCAGAGGATGATGTCTAAGATCTTCTACTGTTTTCATCAATGTAAAGGATTGTGTATTTAGAGGACTGTTTGTTTATTTTTCACAGTCAGTTGTCTAACCATAAATATTTGTTTTAGTGTAATAGTAATAGTTTTTTTCGCTTTATTTAGAAAAGTAACTTGAATATTGATTTTAATTGCGTATAGACGTGAGTGCATTAAGTGTACAAGAGACTAAATGTTTGAAAGATATCATTTTCTGATGAATGTGGTTAACATTGCCGTAAAAAGGTATATATGCACATATGTTTAATTGTAGTAAATTAAGCATAATTATGACGTATTTGAAGATTAGGCGAGCGACAGTGCGATTTACGTGTTATTCTGAAACTGATGGAGGAATGCATGCTTCAGAGATGTGTTTTAATATAGAAGAGAGTGGGATAGTAGAGAGTACCTTTGGGTGCTGAAGGAACAGTTAAATTGATGACAGTTTGGCATTAATACAGTTTTTAGTAAAACGGCAGTACAATTAAAGTAAAATAGTATTGGTAAATGGGTATTTGGAGGAATTTAATGTGTGACAACGCTGGTTTTGAAGGTTGTTATTTTAAATAGAAAAAGTATTGTCAAGCCGGGACTCAGAGTGATCTCGGATTTTTGGAGATATTATAATCCCATAAGTGGTTAATGGCTCCTTTTGGTCAGCCACAATTTATCAAGGATCCTAAAGCGGGTACTAGAATTTAATTAAAATTACTTTAATTATTTCTAACTGTCGATTGATGCAGCAAGATCAATTTCAATCTTTTCTATATAAATACGCGAGAAGAAAAAAATATGAAAAAGAGTAAGTTTTATAATGTGTCAAGTTAGAGTATGTTTTGGTATATAATACATAAAATTCCACAAACAGAATAACGTAAGTACATGCATTTAATTTTTTACTTTAGATTTGTTTATTATTTTCAGTTATAAAGAGAAAGGAATTTGGGGGCTGGAACCCCAATATGACTAAAATTTAAATATTTTTAGTGAGAAATGCTGTAGTGTGTAGAAGGTTTTTTCCAAACTGGAGCAAGGCAGAGAGGCGTGATAGCGTGGAGGGAATATACGGTAGAATAGATAGGAGTAGGCTCTGCCACAGGGCGGGAGTAGATGGAATTTCACTTTCTGTTTAATACAAAATTATGATAAATACCCCGGCAATGCGGGGTTCTTCATAAGCTAGAAAAATTATTATACAGAAAATTAATCTAATATATAAAAATCAATGTTTGTTGGTTCGTGCTTAATGCGTTGCCGCATCAGCATCCAATTGCGATAAAAATGTGTCAACATATTGCTTGCACTTGCGGGAAGAACACAGGCATAGTATAATTATTGTAACTCCACTAAATGGCGCTAGAGCACATGATAGAGTTTCAATTAAATGCAATTCCCAATCCAAGTGAGCTTCATTGTCGCTGGGCGTTGCCGTGTGCTTTGTGGCGAGGTCGAGGAGAACACATGGAGCAGGCGGCGCAAGTTGATGACACGAAAGTGAAAAAGAGACAGGGAAGAGAGAGAGAGATGAAAAATAAGAGATTAGGAAATAGAGAAAGAAAGGGAAAATAATCAAAGGAAAAAAGAGAGGAGGAAATAGAGAAAGAATGGGAAAATAGTGAAAGAGACGGAAAATAATGAAAAAGAGGGAAATTAGGGCGAGGGGAATAGAGAGGGCGAAAGAGAGAGGTGGAATAGAGAGAGGGGGAGAGAGGGGGGAATGAGAGAGCGGGAAAAGAGTCAGAGAGTGGGGGAAGAAGAGACACAGAGAGGGAAAAAGAGACAGAGGGAGAAAAGAGACACATAGGGGGAAAAGAAACAGATGGAAAAGAGAGAAAATGAGGAAAATGAGAGAGGAGGAAAAAGAGAGGGGGAAGAGAGGAGGGAGAGGAATATTTCCTCAATTATTTCTTCTGCGGCAGCAACGCGCCGGGTACCAGCTAGTCTATAATATGAGACATTGTTTGACGTACAATTAAATTTTCGGTTCCGTGCTTCAATACTAGCAAGGCCACCTCAATATTTCAGTCCTTGATGCTGGTAGCCATTTTTGTGATAACACGCCTAGAAGGCTTATATTCCTCAATCTTATATTTACGCATTCTGTATACACCGTGGTTTGTGCAGTCTGATTAGGTTTATTTGCACAATCATTAATGCAAGATTTGCTCTCCAGCAACAACTAGAAGAACTATTATAGTTGCTTGATATCTATGAAAATGTGTCTTATGCGTGTAGTGAAACCATTCAATTAATATTTTGCCGTGGACTGTAAGTGCTGTGTACTAATTGTAGAAGGACGAGGTTGAACAGTGAAGAGTGAAGATTGTGTTTGTGTTTTACCTGTACCAATATTTTCGTTATCATTCGATGAAATTTTCAAGTCAGCGGGTTCAGACACGTAGCTTTCTCAAAAGTAAAAAGCTAATATTTTTGTGACTATCACGACTAAAAACTGACAAAGAATACTGAATAATTACTTCAAATGTCTTTAAGGAAGTGTTGAGAATTGTTCCAAGAAAATTCTCCATGATATTGAATATTTATTGAAAATTTCTTTTAAACATCAATTGCACTGTTATTTATTTTTATTTGTTATTGCGTTAATACATTGCAAGTTACCTGTATAGATTTTTAAACAAATAAACACTTTTCGTTAACTACTGTCCTTCTTAGAATGGAAATAGAAGGATAGGGATTAGTGTGGGGTCTAACATGCGAGAGTTCTCGCACGGGTACGCGGAGGTAGTGGGGGAAAACGTTTACTATGGCACAACACAAAGAACAAACTTTTGAAAGAAGCTAAAGTAAAATAGCTTGAAATAAATGAAAAACAAAAATAAAAACGCGCTAGCCTACAATATTACGTGAATTAATTAAAAAACAACTAAATTTAAAATTATAGAAAGAATAGCGCAAGTCACTCGACAACTGCCAACGATCGAAGTCCAAACGCACTATTTAAATGTTGGTGGTATCTGGAAGTACGTACATCAAAGCCCAGCTGCAAACTCATATTGTAAATAATATACTGTTTGATATTAAACTCAAAGTGTCGGTTCGTGAAGATATTCAATATGCAAACATCGTTTGAGCAACATTCCCATGTACCGAAGTGAAGCCTACTAAATTGTTTCTAATGGCAACAAATGGTACTTAGTACTCAAAGGTGAAAGGTGTTAGTGCCAATCGGATTACGGAATATTGAATCATATTCAGATGAGACAATAAAAAATTGCAAGAATTGCGAATTTATAAATTATTTTTATCATTCGCAAACGTGGACGGGTCACCCGATACCTCGAGCCGAAAACAGCAAATTAAACATTTTGAAACAATCAATAATTTTAAAAATAACTCCGAAATGTGCGCCAATATGGCCAGGGAGGATCCGCGAATTGCCACTGTGTGAAACGTTGCAAAATAACAGTTTTGACAAGTTGCAAACTGATAGCTAGATACTTACGTGTTCAATAGTTGCTAAATTTATTCACTAGTCTATTGACACCACTACTCGACCGAACTAGTGGTGCTACAGCATGGAACAGATTTTCCCGTATTTCGTACTCTATTTCTTTGCTCTCGGCTAGCTATTCGGACTTGACACATACTCTTGCTAGCTGCCATCTATTGCCGCCCAAATTTCGTTTTTTACATTTTCTTAATTTTTCGATTTCTTAATAGAAGAACGAAAATATTATTTTAATAATATTAAAGAACAGTAAAACCTTGTTCTATATGGCAATTTTCTTTGAAAAAGTTGCAGTCGTTTTTTAAGAAAACGGCGTTTAAGCGCTGCTAAAAATGCGAAATGTGAAGCTCTTTTTCACAGACAATTTTTGAGTTTTCGAAAAACTTCATTGAAGTCATTTAAACACTTTAACTCACAAATACAATATTGTTTACAAATTGCTGGAAATGTGCATGTCAACGGAGTGAGAGATCTTTCAAAAAATTACATTTGTGTAATTTTTTAAATATAAGCAAACAAAAAATACCCCACAATAACCTTTCGTCATGTTGAAGAATGCAATTAGCACTATCCATTCGAAAAGTTTGAAGAAAAAATTTAAAACCATTTATGAGAAAATGGCGTTTGTGCTTTACTGGACATGCTGAATTTGGAGCTAGTTTTCTCAGAAAATGTCGAGTTTTTGAGAAATTTTATATAACATTATTATTTCATAACTATAATAATGTAAACAAATCGCCTCTAATGTAAATAAAACGCCATTTTCTCATAATTGGCTCCAAATTTTTTCTTCAAAATTTTTGAACGGATAGTGCTAATTGCACTCTTTAGGGCCGATTTTACCAAACAAGGAGTAAGAGTTTACTCTGGAATAAATCATGTTTACTCGAGAGTAACGTCTTGCAGCGTTTCACCAACACTTTACTCGAGTGTAAATCGCTGACACGAGAGTAAATTCGTGAGTAAATTTACACCGCGAAACTTCGCCGGGTAAACTACGGAGTAAGCTCAGTTTTCAATGTGCGTGTACCTCCGACGTTTTGTTATGGCTCGACGATAGCAAATGATGGTATTTGAAGACGATTCCAGCGATTATTCGGAATATTATCCTCTAGTGCGAAGACAAAGTTGAGTGCGGGAGAGAATGAATTGTTTTCTTCCAATTATGACAATAGATATTTTGTCACGAGGTTATGTTTGGCCAAATCATCAACTCTATGGAAGAAACTAATAATTCGCATACTAATTACAAAAACAAAAAATAAATTAAAAAATAAATACAAGAAGTAGGATAATTTTAAAAACTTTTTTCTCAATTGTAGGTATCTTACGATTATATGCAATCAGTTCAGAATCCAGATCAAAATAGAATGTCTATTAAGGGCATTTAAACAGTGTAACGAAGTACTTTATTCGTAAAGTACGATGTTAACTTTATCAGGTACATTATAAACTATGGAGAACTTTGTAATTTTCTTTTTTACCGATGTGGATACGAAATAAAGGTAGTAAATATACAATAACAAAAGGAAAAATAATAACTACAAGAACTTATTTATTCAGTTAAAAACACAGTGAAACTGTACATGACGTATGGGAGAGAAGATCATCTGCGCACGTTTTCTTGAGTTCCAGAATCCCTTTCCAACATTTTAAATAGAATTAGTTGAAATATTAACACATTTTAAAAGTGAAACAAAGGAAATAAATCTTTGGTCACGGGGTAAAAGTTCTTAAGTCAAAAATCTTAGTTTCGAGAAAACAAGGGTTAGATTTTTGAGCCACCGTTTGTTCAACGCTTCTTAAACGTTTTTTTCTCGTTAAGGAAGCAACATTTGAACTCGGTCGTTTTACTCAAATAAAATATAGATATTTAACTTGTAGTTTCAGTACTTAACCCAATTTTGCCAAAAATTGACTTAACTTTTACCCCGTGACCACAGAAATAATAATACAATTTTAGAAAGCGCGAGATTAGCAACAAATGAAAAATTAGACGTTTGCATACTAATTCGTAATTATATTCGAAATACTAAGAAATAACCCACGCTAATTGAAAACACCAAACAAGACTATAACGTAACCTAACGTAACCTAACACGTCGCCGCCAAGAACTCCAAACTGAAAAATGAAAGAAAATAACTAGAGGTTCCTGTTGGTCCGCGTTGGTTCATAGCATCACCATAGACTAAGGATGTACATCTTTATGGCACCACAGTCGCACACGGCCTCTTGAATCGTACTCCGCTGTGTACATCATTGGCTGTGTATGAAAAATTGCGCGTTCAGTTGGTTTGCGGAGTAAACCGAAGAGTATGTACTCTAGAGTAAAATAACACTCCAGAAGCGTGGTGAAACGCTTATTTTTACTCGAGTGTAACTATCCCAGAGTAATGCTTACTCTCGAGTAGCTACTCTTAACTTTACTCCACTGTTGGTGAAACCGGCCCTTAATATGATGTAAAGTTCCTTTTGGGGTATTTTTTTTGTTTTTTCACAAATTAGACAAATATAATTTTTTTTAAAAGATCACTAACATCATCAATATGCACATTTCCTGCAATTTGTAAACACTACTGTGTTTGTGAGTTAATGACCTTCAAATTACTTCTAATGTAGTTTCAAGAAATTTTTTCTAGCCATAAGTAAAGCACCCCCAAATTTTACTGAGTCTTTTTCAAAATCTCAAAGCTTCAACTCGAGCCAGATCGACAGTTTTTTTTATTTGAAAAACAAAATCGTCCGGGTGTTTTAGGCGCTAGTAGTGTTCACAGACGGAGGGACGGACGTTTTGCTTTCAATGTGTTTTTTGGTACCAAGGACTTACAAAACAGGGATTCTGGCTACACCACGTGTTAGGGGATTTTTTTCTTAATTTAGCAACTGGATTTATCCACATTTTCGTTATCGGATCCTGGCAACGAATTTTTTCTGTGGAAAATTTGCAATTTTTTCGTGCAGCATTACATAACTTTCCCTATACTACGTATCACTCCGTGTCTACGTACGTATACGGGACAGTAAAAGGAAATCTTATTACAAGAGATGCGTTTACATATGTTAGATAAGTCTAGACTTAGGTGTAACAGGGTAATTTTATGACCGCCTGCCGTTGTAATTTTAGTAAAGAGTCCATCTTGTGGTAGCAGTTTAAACAAATTGATTCGGCATATTATCTTGCTGTTGATATGGGCCTTTTTCAATTGCATGGGACACGTGCGAAAATCCACCATTCCCAAATCCACGTCAGGCATCAGAGGCCAGGCACGAACAGTGGATATGATGATGATGGCCAGACCCGATAACATGATCGCTGACACGTATCTCGGGCGCCTCTTATATGCTTTCAGCCGTCACGCGACACTGGAGCGTAAGTGCGACAAGTGTCCATAAACACGAGACGTGCTTCATCGTAATTAAAATATTCATAGCACGGTCACCATTTAGAGAGGGACAGTTCGGGGCGGCTGGTCTCAAGAAAACATTTTTTACATATGTTCACTAACATACATTAATGTCATGGGTGTGTGTGTGTGTGTGTGTGTGTGTGTGTGTAGTTGGTGGATTTTTAATTGCATATGAAAGATTATTAATGAAATTTGCAGTTCTGCAGATCTCCATTTATTATATTTAAATGAATTGAAAACAAAGAAATCTTTCAAATTGAAAAAAGAAATACTTTTAAAAAGACATTGAATATTATTTAAAACTATTGGGAATTCGGAAGTTGAATAGAGAAGTTTTCAATAAGGAAACATTCTTGGTGTTATGTAATGATGCTCTCATTCCAAATTTGCCATGTAAACTTTTAATGGTCCCCACCTTGAGAGGAGCAAGGCGGGGCAGCTGATCTAAACAAAAAACGTGCAATAATGTTCAGTTAATATTTCTTCATTTCCTGGAGGTGTTTTTTGGTGTTTTTCTGTATTTGCCCATGAATGTTTACTTAGTTAAAACAAGATTCAGTTTTTGCCAACCTAAATTACATATGGGTTAATTAGTTGAAAAATAAAAATAAGTGACACTTCAAAGCTGTAATATATTTGGGAAGTTATAAGATATCATGTATAATTTATGATAGTTGAAAAGTTGATTAGAAAAAAACGTTATAAATAATGAAATGTATGTGTATGTTCACTGCTAGAAAGGATTAATTTGTTAGTGTGTGAAACGCCCGACTTTGAGGTTGTCTTATGGCTGTGAAAATTGACCACAAATATTATTTATTTTAGTTTCTAGTAAATTCAAGCGACTAGAATTGATATTTATCAATAAATAATATCAATAAATAAATCAATAAATAAAAAATATCAATACGTTTTTCTTGCTTGTGCGCACGTTTCGAGCTTCTTCGGCGCGGGGCAGCAGGCGAGGGGGGGGGCAGAGAGGGCGGCGTAGGGGGCAGGCGTGGAGGTGGCAAAGGGGGGCTGGGAGGTAGGTGGGGCGGTGAGGTGGGTAAGGCGGTGTGGCGCGCGGGGCTAGGCTGTGGGCTGGGCGGTGTGCGTGGCGGTGAGCGTGGCGGTGAGAGTGGCGGTGTGCGTGGCGGTGTGCGTGGCGGTGTGCGAGGCGGTGGGCGGGGCGGTGTGTGGGGTGGTGGGCGAGGCGGCGGGCGGGGCGGTGTGTGGGGTGGTGGGCGAGGCGGTGGGCGGGGCGGTGTGCGTGGCGGTGTACGTGGCGGTGTGCGGGGCGGTATGCGTGGCGGTGTGCGGGGCGGTGGGCGAGGCGGTAGGCGGGGCGGAGTGCGTTGCGGTGTACGTGGTGGTGTGCGGGGCGGTATGCGTGGCGGTGTGCGGGGCGGTGGGCGAGGCGGTGGGCGGGGCGGAGTGCGTGGTGGTATGTGGGGAGGTGGGCGGGGCGGGCAGTGTGACGGGCGGTGCGGGGCGGCGGGCAGTACAGTGTGTGCTGCGCTCAAGTGGCCCGCGCCAGGAGGGGCGCCGCATGACGCGGGGTGGCAGCCAGGTCACTTGGGCAGACGCCGCGCCGCACTCCTTTCCGCGACACTATGCAGGCCCCGCGCGCAGTGGGCGCAGCCAGCCAAGAGGAGGGAAAGCAGCGAGGCGAGCACCTGGGCCACCGTTCCTGTCTCCCTCCGATTGGTACGGGCGGGTGAATTGTAAATGAACACAGTGGAAGATAAAATGGTCAACCAACAATGTAGAACGTATATGACTTTCCCTTAAATATTGTGTAGACAGATTCCACTTTTTGTGGGTTCTTGATACCGAGAATCGATTGTCGTCCTTACGCGTTTTTCTGGCCAACGCTAGCGCATAAACCACTCAGACGATTTCTCCAAAACTGATTTTGCCCAAACGATCGAGTGTGTGTGTGTGTGGGGGGGAGAGCAAAGCTTGAAATAAATTTAGCGTAGTCGTCATACGTGAAATATAATTGTACATTGGCCGAGGAAATAGAAAAAGTCGTTCAGGAAATCACAGATGGCTTCTCTACGGCCTCTGGCAATTTGGCGTCATTAAAGTGATTGTAATATGGTACAAATTGAAAGGAACTAAAGCAAAATGTACTGTGTGATATCCTAGGAATTAACGCGACTGCAATACATTGAAGACTGAAAACCAAACTAGATGATAGTCTTGTGAACACGCTGAAAGACTGACGCGTTTTGTGAATACACTGAAAGTAATGCCATCTAAACTGTTAAGAGCAAGAGAACCTAGGTCATACGGACAGACCCGCGACGGCAGGTGAACAACGCATGACCACCGGTTGCGCTCCTCTTGGAACATCCTCGAGGGCAGTATCAAATATTCGGCCAACGCTAAGTAGTAAGGGAAGAGTTTAAAAAGAAATGCAAAGATTCCTCATGCAAAGATTCCTTAAAAGCTGATTTTGAAATTTGTGGACAGGTATTGCAAAATAATTTCAAGAGAGAGATCTTCACAGGTGTAAAACAGGCTATCTTTAGCGCTCCATGGAAAGTGCCAATCACAGTTCTGAAATAGATGTGGCCAATCGCTAAGCCTTTTTGCGTAAGTATTAGCGACATTCTTCCCTGAATGGGAGCGCTTCTATTTAAGAGAAGAGCTGCGGAGCCTCAAGAGGCAGCGGAAGGCGCACGTGCGACGCGGAGGGCCTCCTGCCTGCAGCCTATAAATAGCAGGCCATATATAGGCGCAAACCCCGCTCCCGTGGCCCGTGCCCCTTTGCACGGCGGCGAGCGCCCGACGGCCACTGGCAGGAAGGGGCAGGTGGTGATCAAGATGACGGTAGCCGCGCCGTTCGTTCACGCACGCTCTGGCGTTCAACGTTAGCATTCAATATGTACTGAGCAAAGTGGCTCAGGGCGGAGCACGCTGACTTCGCATTTGGAAGGCCTAAGTTCAGTCCTCATGCCGGCTATCCTGACCGGGGTTTTCCTGGTCATACAGGCAAATACTGGGATGGTTTCTACTGAAAGGCCACGACCGCGAAACCGGCATTGCTAGCCAAATTCGTTGGTTACGTGTAGTCACATGGTTAAGTGAGGGAACACTGGGAGGTCAATTGTCCTTTTCGGGACATAATGACTAAATATTAAAATAATACTTGCGCGTTGTGATTGCGACGGGGTCGATAAGAGAGGCTGCAGTCACCGAAAGGTGGACCCTACTTGACGTTTTGGTGGTATTTCTGTTATTAATCGCGCAACTTTTCTTGACCGATGGCTTGGAGAAAAGCGGGTAGAGTGGGGGTATTAGTTACGACATCGGCTACTAGATATTTTGAAGCAATGTCAATCACTGGAATATAAGTCATGCCTTCGCAACTTTCTCAATAATTTGAGTTCTAACTTTCTCAGGAGTACGAGGTATCTCCTGTGATGGATCTGGATCTGCTTTGGTCATTTTTTTTTAGATTTTGTTTAGAAAAATACGACCAGAAATTCTCGGTTTCAACAGTAAATAGACTGTATTACACGCCAATGAAGATGTGTTTGGAATGTTGTCATCAGTGCTCGCTGTGAGCTTTTGCCTTTAACAGTTTATTGCTCAAGGGAGGGGGAAGCAAGGTCATCGGTCAAGAAAAGTTGCGCGGATAATACCAAACTGCTTGGTAAACAACATTTGAGAGTCACGTGATACCAGGGTTTTCATAGCAAAAGAAAATTTCAACAGATTTTTCAGTATCTTCAGTTTTTTCATTATCTTCGGTAGTGACCACAAACTTCAAATGAAGAAATAGAGAGGATACCGCAAAATATAACATTTGCAAAGAGAGTGGCCATACTAAACAGTTTCCAATGCTTATCAAGAGTATAAAAATTTATTTTGCATATTAATTCTCTACTAATTTCGACAAAAAGGGTTAAATAAAATGATATGTAAACTGACATGGAGATATCTTTCGGACTCTCGGTGACAACTTGCCGCATAGAAAATTGATAAACCCTGAAACTTAACATACACGGAACATCATGGAACATAATCTATCCATCACGGAAATTGAACTCTTTTCCATTATAATATTTGCTATCCCACCTAATCGAGTTTTTATTAATCACCACAATCTGGATTTCTAATCACTTTCGGCATACGCGTAGAACATGATGGAGCACGTTGCTCAGAAGCTGCCGTGAGGGCGCCGCGCCTTGCTGCATTCTGCGCTCACTGTTCCTGTCAACGCCGGAAGAGACGCGAAGGGGTAGAGGTCGTTAGATCTAAAGATATAAGGTCTAATGACAAAAGGTCTAATGTGAGAAGGTCTATGAAAACACGTCTAATGAATACTTGGTCTAATTATTAAAAATGTCTAATAATCTTTTGTGTAATTTATAAAAATGTCTAATAAATTTAGTCTATCGGACACGAATGTCAAATCTGTTATGCTGTAACAGACGCGTAACAAAATGTTGTTCACATATCATTACATGAGTATGTTATAATCTGAAATGAAATCACAATGGGAATGATATCCTTTAATTCAAGAAGTACGTAATGTACATAAAATGATACAGGTGATAAAATATTCAATCTGTTGCTCAAAGACCGAAGGTATAAGTCAATATTACCACGATCTTTATAATTTTGGTAATTTGTTACCATTCGGAAATTTTGAAAATTTAATTGACTTTGTTAAAATGTAGACTTTCGGTTCTCAGGCGTTTAAAAATGAAGAAATAGAAACTTTGCTATTACACCTTTGTATATCTGTTAGAACTTCGGTGTTTGTATATTAGACCATCTTAATTGCACCATTTAATTGTAGACCTCTTTTGGTATTAGTTCCTCTGTCGCGTAGACCTTATGTCGCATTAGACCTGGTTGGCACTCTTGTGTTGGCTGGCCTGAAGACTGGCTTACGGTCTTCATGTTGGCAACATCGCAGTGAACTGGGACATGCCGTTAGTAGCATGATGGAAAGAAATCACCCTTGTTAGTAAGGAACTACACGGCGAAGCATTGCAGCAATCGACGGCAAAATCGATCTTCTGCGCTTGAGCAGTTCCAGTTTCACATTACTAAGAAATGTTTGCACCTCTACGCGTTAAAGCAATAGACAGCAGTATCGATATTCTGCGCATGCGCAGTTCAAGTTTCGCATCACTTTTGTGCATCTGCGTATGAGCAGAAGATCGAGATCGCAGTCGATTGCTTTACGTTACGCCGTACAAAAACTCCATTTGACTGAATTGGGTGGTATGCTCTCTAGGTGTGTCTGATAGACGACGTGTGTTTTACGCACATCTTGAGTGGATGTTGGCAGAAGTCGTTGAATGTTATGTTGAACACTAACTTTATTATTGGCCAGAAGATTTATCCCTATTCCCAGTTCTTCGTTAAGACCTAACAAATAGTTTCAAAGAGTAGTTTGTATCAATCTTCTCAACCCTAGATATTTAATACACATGAAAATAATCAGACACCTGGTAGAAGTGTACAAAACAACACTCTAGAGATGTGGGAACTAATGTTTTCCAAAATATATCTTCATACTTGCTCACAGAAGAACAATAATATGTGTGCGAGCATAATGCTATTGCACGGCTTTTACAGCCCCGTAGTCATTACATGCTTTAAGTTTGAAGTAGGCATTGGAAGTCGTAATCATGCGGGAAGTTATAAATATTCACTCTCCGGAAATCGGCCGACCTGGACGATGGGTAAGCAATTGGTGTGGTGCGAATGTTAGCTTTCAGCATAGTCTGTTTTTTTAGTAAATGGTATTGATGTGGATAAATGATGATTAGTGTTGATAATTTATCATTATGCAGGATAATAGTTCGAAGTGTTAGTAATATTAATAATATTACTAGGGTATTTATTTATTTAGTAAAAAACAGTAAAATCTGTATGTGACGTATGGGGAAAGAGATTATCTGCGCACATTTTCTTGAAGCCCAGAAAAAAGCGAAATTAGCAACATTTGAAAAACTAGAACAAGAATTTAGAAAAAATATTATTTTAGAAAAATAAAAATTAGAAAAATTTTTGTTCCTGAGTTATAGAAAATCAATTTCAACGGTAAATGAACTGCTGATTTGATTTTTCTGCATTGCTACCAAAATAGTAACCATCAGTTCTACTCCTACCACTACAAGCAAAAGGAGTGCTCAACAAAACGTGCGCACAGTGAAACTACATTTACGTCCAGAAGCAAAACAAGGAGCCATCTCAACATTTGCTCAATGGATCAGGGAAATTGGACAAAAAGCTGATCGAGATGAGGCACCCGTGCCAAAACTCTCACATGTTAAATTCCACAGTTTTTTCATATCTTCCCTTTTCCATATTAAGAGGGTGAGTTGTTCACGAAAAGTGTATATTTGTTTAAAAAATTAATAAAGGTAACTTACAAAATTTAAAATAAAAATAAAAGGAATGAAATGTATGTTTAAAGCAAATTTTGAATAAAGGTTTATTCAGTATTATACGTGGACATGTTCTTGGAACAATTCACAACACTTCCTTAAAAACATTTGAAGTAATTATACTATCTTCTTTGACAATTAGCTTTTCGTTTTGATAGACACAAAGATTAGATTTCACATTCGTAGTTCGACAGCGGTCGAGGCAACAACTACTGCTGCGCTCTATCAGCTTATCGATATACCACATCTCCGAATCAAAACATTTCAGTATTAACATTACCTTACAGTGTTATTTAAAGTGCTATCAGTGTTGAAAGCAGTGTACAGTGTTTTTCTGGCCGGCCTGCCGGCTGGCTCGACGCCTCTACATGAATAAAGCTGTACCATCCAACCTCAAGATGAATCCGTCACCTAACCTCCAGGAGCAACCCACGAAGTCGTACGCCGGAGCCGCCAATACTGTGAGTTTTCCATCAAAAGAACAATCTATACTACTGGACGCATGCGAAAATCTAACTGTCAAAGACTATATAAGTAAACTAACCGAAATTGTTCCCCCCAGTGCTATTACTTTTATATCAAGAATATCCAATAATAGAATATGTGTGTTTCTGAATTCCAAGACCAATGCTGATTTTATAACAAACAAATACCCTACTCTGATCATTAAAAATACAACTGTTAATGTGAGACCCCTAATTAACAAACTCAAAAGAATCATAATATCAAATGTATACCCATTCATTCCAAACGAGGAAATCACAAATATTTTTAAGAACCATGACATTAAAACTGCCTCCAGTATATCTTTCATCAGAGCTGGCCTGTCTGACCCCAATCTCAGTCACATTATGAGCTTCAGAAGGCAAACTTTTATCCAACCTGAAGAACTTCACAAACTCCCTCAGTCATCAGTGATTGTATATGAAGGTACTCCATATAGAATCTTTTTCTCTGCTGAAAACATCACCTGTTTCAATTGCAAAATGGAAGGCCATACTGCTAGTAACTGCCCCCAAAATCACCACAAAGAGAATTGCCTTCTGGATTCTACAAGTACAAATATATCTTCAAACCCCACAAATCACATTGAAGTACAACCTATCACAGTTGACTCACCCACTGCCTCCCCAACCAGTGACCCTATAAATTTTCCCCCCCTTCTTAAGAGAAGCCTCCCAAATGAATCCTCCTCCCCCTCTGAAACAAACAACAATGCTAATGACAGCCACAATGAAGACAACAATGTGAAAAAGACAAAAAAAAAGAAACAGAAAAAGAATTCTGCAAAACAAGATGAAACGGAACAAGACAGTAACCCTGCTACTTCTCTTGAGGACATGCTCAGTCCAACTAAAGCTCTGTTCGAAAAGAACAAAAACTCTTTTCCACTGTCAGAAAATCAACTCCATCTACTACTAGAAAATGCTTTGGGCTCTGCTGACCCTCTTACCATTGTCAAAGATTATTCCAATGACATCCCAGCCGTCAAAAAAATGCTCAACGACATCCATTCTGTACTAAATGACCGAGTTATCAAAGGCAGAGTTACCAGACTAAAGAAAAAGCTGTTAAAACACATACCAGAATCAGATACATCCGACTCAGAATCTAGCATGGAAACAATCTGACACTGAATTCTTTTTAATACAAACCTCATGATAAGCATCAACCTGCAATTATTAAATAAAATTCAAACAAACGAAGATACTTCTAAGGAATACCACTGGACACCATTGTTGACCTGAGTATCCACAACCATTATACAACAAATTTGACTCGGCCAATATTTGTCAGCAAGAATCCAAAAAGACTTACCAACAAGATAATGAAGAGAATGTTGTGGTGGCTACTACAAAATGTAGCCACCACAACAGAAATATCTAAACCTAACCCTTCTCAAAGCTGAAATGAACATTCTACAATGGAATACAAATGGTTTCTACACAAGATATGAAAGGCTACAATTACTATGCCAAAATCACCAGCCCGAAATAATCTGCATTCAGGAAACTAACTTCAAGGCAAACAGCAAAGGTAAATTAAAAGGTTTCAAATGCTACAATAAAAACCGTCACTACTCCAATATAGCTAGCGGCGGTGTTGCCATTTTTGCAAAAGAATACTTGCCTGCAGAACAAATTGACATACAAACAGAGATTGAAGCTGTAGCTATTAAAATCCAAGCCCCAGCGACAATCAGTGTATGTAACATTTACCTTCCCAATAGCCAATCTCTCGATGCTAATGAAATTAAAGATTTGATTAAACAACTTCCAAAACCTTTTATCTTACTTGGCGACTTCAACAGCCATAACACAATATGGGGATCAAACAAATCCGACACAAGAGGACGCCAGATGGAAAATATTATTGATGAAGAGGACCTAATTATCTTGAACAACGGACAACCCACTCATTTTAACATGAGCAACGGACGTCTTAGTGCAATAGACCTTACCTTATGTTCCACTGCAATTGCCCCAAAATGCAACTGGGGTGTTCTCGAACAGCTACACGACAGTGATCACTTCCCAATACTCCTGTATGTGGACTGTCCCCACAGTATTCCTGACAGCTTTGCACGATCTCTCAAATGGAATTACGACAAAGCAAATTGGGAACAATACAAAAAATGTATCAGCAAGCTCTTAAATCAGCAAGATATATTTGAAGAAAACGACGATATCGACCATATCATTCAGACCTTCTCAAATGTTATAACAATAGCTACATATGAATCCATTAAATACACCAGGCCTACGAATAAGACAAGATCAGTTCCCTGGTGGAACGACGAATGCGGTGACGCAATAAAAAGATCCAAAAGAGCTTTTAACAAGTACAAAAAACACAACACCTTAGAAAACAAGATTGAGTACAAAAAAATGAGAGCGAAGGCAAGAAGGATCATCAAAGAAAGCAAAGCTAAATCTTGGACTGTCTTTGTATCATCTATTTCAGCATCAAACAACATCAAAGACTCCTGGAATAAAATTAATGCCATAAAAGGAAGCAAATTGTACAATTCAATTCCATTCCTTCAAAATGACAACAAAATGATTACAGAGCATTACTGCATCGCAAATATATTGGCCGATAAATTTACAAAAAATTCCAGCTCTCAAAATTATACTGCTGATTTTCTTCAGTATAAAGCAGAAGAAGAAAAAGAAGAGATTACATTTAACAGCAATCAAGACACCGGTTCTCAATATCATTTAAACAACCCCATCTCCCTAAAGGAACTCACCTCAACTATTGACAGTACCAAAAATTCATCGCCAGGCCCCGATGGAATCCCCAATATACTCATTAAACAATTACCCACAGAGGGAATTGAAACCCTTCTGAAAATATATAACTTAATCTGGACTAAGAACATATTTCCTAAAGTATGGAAAACTGCAACAGTAGTTCCAATACCCAAACCTGGCAAGGACAGATCAAAAAGTGAAAATTACAGACCTATCGCATTAACGTGCAACATGTGCAAAATTTTTGAAAAAATAATTAACTCACGACTCAGGTGGTTTCTCGACTTTCAAAAAATTGTATCCAATAACCAATTTGGCTTCAGATCAAACCACTCAACCTTAGCTCACCTGATAAGCATACACACGCATATACAAGAAGCATTCTCAAACAACCAACATGTTCTAGCCATCAACTTAGACATTGAAAAAGCTTACGACATGGTATGGATTCACGGAATTCTAAGAAAATTACAGCAGATTGGAATCGGAGGACATATGTTTCAATTTATCAAAAGTCTTATGAAAGACAGGACTATACAAGTGAGAATCAACGGCTGCCTCTCTGAAGAAATGAAGATAGAAAACGGAGTACCCCAAGGATCCGTATTGAGCGTCACACTCTTTCTTCTTGCAATTAACGATGTAGACGCAAATATCGAAGCTCCTGTGTTTACAAGAAAATATGCAGATGACATCACCGTCTTCTGCAAAGGCAAATCTATCTCCTCAAGCCAACAAATCATGCAAGCTTCCTTAAACAGACTCCATGAATGGACCCAAAGAACACGATTCAAATTCTCGGCCCAAAAAACAGAATGCATACTATTCGCCTAGCACAATGAAGAGAATCTGCCTACACTTAGGCTCGGCGATCACAATCTGAAGTACGTAGAGAGAACAAAAATATTGGGAATGCATTTTGACGCAAAAATGTCGTGGAAAAGTCACATACAGATCTTGTCAGACGAATGTAAAAAAAGGCTCAACATACTAAAATGCCTTTCACACAACAACTGGGGCGCAGATAAAAATCTGTTATTACTAACGTATAAAACCACAGTAAGAGCTAAAATAGATTATGGATCTGTAATTTATGATTCTGCCCGATGGAACGACCTCAAGAAACTAGAAGTTATACACAACCAAGGCCTAAGAATCAGTACCGGTTGCTACCGCACAAGCCCCATCGGAAGCATCCTAATTGAATCCAACGAACCAAATCTAGCACATCGCAGAAATACATTAATGTTGAAATATGCCATCAATGCTGCTGCTTCAATCAACCCAATAATACTTCACGATGTTTATCCAGTGATTCAAGCTGAATACAATGAAAAGTCAAGATACATTCCCCTATATGCAAAAATTAAAACACTTATGCAAGAAATAGGCTTCCAGATAACACCAACAGAAAAGACAAGAATACACAATATTCCTCCGTGAACAATACCAGAAATACTAACCAAATCAGCTTCAACTTCTGCCGAGGAACCAAACCAAACAACAAAAGCCCGGAATCTACAACCTGCTGAACCCACCAGTGGAAATTACAACCCTCTCCGTATATATGCCTACGGAATAAAAAATGAAAACGAAACCTATTCAGTTATCTCTACGCAGGAAACCAAAATTAAACATCAACTTCACTCTTTCTGCAGTAAGATCACTGCAGATATGTGCTCACTAATGTTAGCATTCAAATTGGCTAACCAAACAAACTGCAGCCAATTTATAATTTACATAAAATCTCCCGGTATCATACACACTATATCTAAAAGAAATCTCAAAACTGAAATGGCTATTAACATACAAGAATTATACTACAACATCACCAAATCAGGGAAATCCATCACAATAGAAACGATCCAAACAGAAGAAACAATAGATGACAACAGTATATGCCCCGACAATGATAGGGCAGTTGGAGACTCAAACAGTGTATTGACCATATCCAACACAATTGACGATTTAAGGACATATATTAACAAAATATCTTTTGAAAAATGGGACAAAATATGGAGAGATCAAAAAGCCAGTATCCTTCATAAGAAAATCGAGCATGTCAACAACCTTAAACTCAACAGCAAATTAAGCAGGAGAGAGCAAGTCATCATATCAAGAATAAGAACAGGCCACTGTAAACTAAGCCACCTTCATCTGTTAACTAAGAATACTCCTCCCATCTGCCCTATCTGCAGCATCCCAAACACCATACAACACCTAATTGTCGAATGCCCCCAATTCTCACAAGAAAGACAAAAATATCTGCAAGGAACGAACTTCGATTCAATCCTTGACTCCCCTACATACCAAAAAAAAAATTATAGAATTTTGCAAATATACCAAACTTTCTGATGAAATATAAATGGAATAGTGTATACAACAAGGAGCAATCAATATATATGCAAATATGGGTGTAAACGTATGTATACGTGTTTAGCGTAACAATATTTAAATATATGTACATATTGAAGTTTGCAAACTGTTCAACATAATATGTTTTATATCTTGGTGATGCAATACATTGTCTGCCGAGTGAACAAGTCTATTTACCAAATAAATATGTTAAGAGTCCAAATAAGAGTATGTGTATTAAAAGTATTAAATGCACCAAATCTCAAGGAATTCCAACCCAGGAAAAGTCTATTATGGGAAGTACAATGAAACAAAAAGAAACCAATAACACAACAAATAATGAAAACCCTTTTCACTGCACCAGAAGGTGCTATTGCATTTATGTATTTTGTATTGCATTTTTTGTTTTCGTGGTATATTTTCTATTGTATAATTTTGTGTTGTATCCTCATTGAATTTTCTGGAATCTAAACTGTATATACAACAAACTGTGTATCCTTGTATTACAATGTAAACAATTGTAACCTTATACCTGTCGCTAATGACCACGTAGTTGATGCGACAATAAATAAATAAATTAAAAAAAAGATTAGATTTCGCCTTAATAGTCACAAAAATATTATATAAGCTTTTTTATTCTCGAGAAAGCAACTTAAAGTTGCCCATGCGAAAATGCAGGATATGGCAAGTATAATCCTACTCTTTGGAATATTATTTAATTTTGTTACTGAACTGACAGGTACACTCGTGCAATTTAATCGCCTAGAATATTAAGTAATTAGTTCCATTTCACATACACTTGTAGATTCTGCACGTCTCTGTATAAGTGGGGTAATATCGAGATGCGCCGGACCAGCAAAATAGAATGTTCAAGAAGCTCTCGCCCGAAAGATTTCGGCGCGAGGAGAGTTTCTTTGTGGTCTTCGGCGTCAAAAATTTGAATGTCCAAGAACGCTTCGTCTAGGAATTATTCAACCAAACAGATTTTAATAATGCTACCCGAGTGTTGCGTGATGCTTTTGACGTGAATATTTAGATTATTTTTTCAACAAATCCTTCATATTTTCAGAGTTAAAGTGCAAATCGCCAAGTCTCCTTGAAGCTCTCTTTCTTTAGAGATCTCATTTATTAGGATAGGTTGCGTGTGCCCAAAACTCATCTATACTACTGAAATAATATAGGAGAGTATTTTAAATAATATAAACAATAAAACCTGAGATGAAGTAGTAGCATCTGGACTATCATACGCTGTACCAACTAAACTTCAATCTATATCCAATGATTAATATATCGATCTATTTAATTATAAATTTAGATCTAGATCTTTTATTAATCTGCTCAAAAGAGCATTTAGAGTGCTAAATGTACTTTGAGAAAAGTCCGAATTTTCTTGCAAATGCTTCAACTTATCCAAGATATAAATTAACTTGTTGAAATTACTAATCACTCTGGGGAAAGTAGCCCAGCATTTTCAATGCAATATCATGACTGAAAACGCTGACTTGAAAATTTCACAGAATCACTGCTGATAAAGAAAATACTGGGACAGGTAAAACAGAATCCAATCCTAACAAGACACAGTCTTCACTCTACAGTATACACAATCGTACATTTTTTGCCAATACCATTTTTTTCTTCTTTTTGATGAACATCAAAAGATGAAAGAGCTCTTTTTCCATCATAGTTTGACTTCGTTTCTAAGCCCTCTGGTAATTCACTTCTCCAATTTTCTGGAGCCTTCTACCTTATCTTTTGGATTCACACGCAGAACATTCTGGCAATTTCGTGGAGGTGGTTTCTTCCTTGAATCATGGTCGTCTCGTAGTACACTGTTGCTCCTTTCGTGACATTTCATCACGGCGTAAGGACTTGCAGCGAATTTACCTTCCCACCCGCCTTCAAAGAAATGAAATCGAATAAACAAGGTAAAACAATTATTCCTCTTAAATGACTTATGTTAGGTCTTTAAAATCAACCACACCAGAAAAAATAAACAATATTGTGAAAGCAATATAGGACCATGCTTTCATCAAATTTAATTTTTAATTCATGATTTAAAAAAATTCCATCTTGAATAGCCTTGTCCATGAATTTATACTGACTTAATTTAACGGAGTTTGAAATTTGGGAGGTGAGCAATAAAAACGGACAAAAAGATTTTGAATGAGAATAACCTGAGCGTTTTGTGATTAACCATACCATGTGCACGAGTACTGCAGGTTATATCACAAACTTTTCACAGAAACAAGACTGTCTGTACTTATATTCGATAGATGAACGGCTGCACTAAACTCATAAAAAGCAATCTTCTTCGACATGAGACAACTATATAATACTTCTAATTGTTGCTGCAACAGTATTTACATTTATTTGCATAATCGTGAATTAATGTACACAGAAAGCATACATACAATATGGAGAAATCTAAGCCTTCTAAACATGACGTCACAAACAAAGATAATATCGAGAAACGTCTGAGCAGCAAAAATGTAAAATTATGTCCAAAAGTGTCTCATCCTGTAGATTACGGTGTGAGGATTGTTACTTTTAGGCCTTTGGCCTAAACATTTTAGTTTTTAAGGCCCTAGTACGCTTTGTTTAGGACCTATTTAACTACATGTACCTTGACATGCCGTCGTGTGATGCGGTTTGCTTTTGAAACGAATACTTAGATGCGTTGTTTCAACAAATCGTTCACGTTTTTGTAGTCAAAATGCAATTCGTCACATCTCCGTGAAATTCTATTTCTTTAGAGATCTCATTTATAAAGTTTGTTGCATGTGAGAGCTGCAAAGCAAAGATATACTTCTGAAGTAATACAGGAGACGATAATTAGATTTTCGTTGAAATAAAGTTCAGATTTAAGTCAGAATTCGTACTTTCGAAGGTATTTATTCCAGGTTAGCTCCGAAGATGGCGAGGAATTCTTAAATGACAATGGATAGTCGCGGATAGGGTTTTCACCTGGAGCCCAGCGGGGCCAGTCACGTACGCGAAATAATTTTGATAGAAATTAGTGAATTATGCAAAGTGTCAAATAGTCGAGGACATTCCGAGGACATGATAATTTATTCTAATGGTAAGCAAGATCTCGATAATAGAGGTATCGAGGACTAGGTCGATCTCGATTACATCCGAGAAGAACCGAGAAGAACATTCGAGAAGTTATTATAGTAAGCTTACGAACTTGATGTCAAAACCGTACGGTATATTAATGTTGTTTAGATAAAAAATTAATTATTACATTCAAGAATTCTGTAGAATTTTGTAAAAATACTACAATAAATGTTGAATTTGATTTTTTGAAAAAAGAAAAGGCTGATAATTTACAGTAGTTGCCATCAGTTCACTAGTCAGTTTTAAATCCACAGAATTTCCAGGAATCGTGATTTCTGTATAGAATTACACGTTCACATGCAGGAGGTAAGGTGAGGAATGTTGTATGTCGGCACACATGATTGTATTTGGAAATGAAGTTAATGTAAGAATAATTTAACAACGAGGGAATTCTTTGAGCTTAGCAGAGCAACGAAGAAATACTAATATTATTCATATGAGTAGGAAAAGTAGGAATATAATAAAGGGCCGCTCATTGTAGCATATAAATGAAAGTTAATTCATAATTAGAATATACAGAATTGTTTCAAATGTCGGCCCAACGTGAGGGCCATGAAGAGAAGATTATACTAAAATAATTTTAGAACTGCCTTAATAGGGATTCAAAACCAGAGATTGAATGAAATTAAAATTGATATACTATTTTAGTGAATTGGTAAAATACTTGCGTTGAATGGTTCTTCAACAAATATTCATTTTAGAGTGACGAATTATTATGTTTGGACGTTCACGTACATTTTAAATATTCCTCTTTTGTGAGTGTCGTGTTGTATATTATGTTGGTGTTTTGTAGTTGCAATGTTAAAAAATATTAATAAAGAATACTATAAAATGCATTAGTATTGATTTTAATAAAGTATTTCCTGATCATGCATCCTAAACCTGTTTTTGGACAAAATACTATGGACCCAGCATCCAAAGCCCTCTATAGTTCATCAAACTTTGAATATTTACTTTTGACGTAGTAACGAAATGTTTTTGCATTATTTCGTTTTTTACAATTTTTACATATATTCAAAGGAATTGATATTCTATCAAATTTCATATGAACATTAAGATTTAGATGTCGCATCCAAATATTTGTATGGACTATATTTATCCATACATCTCCTGTATATATTCAAGTTTTCCTTTCAGTATATAGAGTAATATTCGTAGTAAGAGAAAGTTATATAATGCTACAACAAATCGATTTTGAGATTTTAGAAGAAATACACATTTTGGGAGCTCCTGATACCGAGAAGATTTTTTCAAAATGACTTTCCGTCTATATGTGTATGTGTCTACTCGTCTGTCCGTCTCTGAACAACACTTTCGCCTAATACCATTCGCAAGATTTTTTCCAAAATGAATATCCCGGAAATGATCTAGCCTGTCTCGAAGCCCTGAGATTTTTAAATTATTTCTTTTAATTTTTGGGATACTTCACTTTAAGTCTCGGGGATATTTTCAAAATTTTCGCAAAAAGTGGTCCAATTTTTTTAAAAATTTTCTCGTAAGAATAGAGTGAAATGTACTTTTAAAGTTACAATAGGTACGATTTTCTCTTTAACTATGAAATTTTGAAAGTTATAAAAGATTTATGAAATTGTTTGGATTCCCTCGTGCAACTGCAGAGTGAGTCAGGAGGAAAGGTAAATGCTTTGAGGGGTGATCCTACTAGTGATGCTGAAGAAAAAACTTCTAATAAACATATGCTCTTTTCTTAACAGTTTCAGGGTTAACTAATGAAAACGACTAGGAACGGGAAAACTGCAGGTGACAGTAAATGAAGATACTATTATGTTATGGTTTGTTTAGTGGTGTAAATTTTCTCACAAAAGATATTCAAACAGTCGACCGTCAACTTCAATGCATTTTGCTACTCTTGTAGACAGGTGTTGAGTTGCTGATCTCAGCTCATTTTTGCATTCCTTTACTTGAGCACAAGCATTTAAAATATGAGCGAGCAGTTCCTCTCTTGTGTCCACTCTGCGCTTGCAGACTTCGCTCTTTGAGATACTGTGTCACTTGCCGTGCGGAATGTGCAGGATCTCGTCATGCTGAAAGTACATACGAGTTCGTGTTGCCAAAGGGAGCTCCACGTATTCTCGTAACACATTTTGAAGAAAATGAAGATACCGTACTACATTAAGACGTTTATATAAAACAACTGGCCAGTTTACCCTGAAATGGTAAAGAAAAGGTCATCTGTTTATTAGACGTTTTTTTGTTCACCATCACCAATAGTATCACCCCTCAAAGCATGTACTTTCCTCCTGACTCACCTTGTATATTATTGAAGAGATTTTTTCAAATGAAATTAGTAGTTCACAATTAGTTCTTTAAATAATTTCACGAATATTTATTAATATCAAAAATATTAGTGGTTTTCGGTAATTTTGAGTGAAATATGGATCTTTTTGAAAACAATATTTTCTAAAAATTGACTTCAAAATTTATCTGGAATTTTTCTTTTAAATATGCGTAAATGCACTGAATTACATCAACGCCATTTTTGTGTAATTTTTTGGATATTTCCATAATTACAGAAATGCAATTTTAAAATATTTCTCACGTCATTAGTGCTTACATTACAGGCCTTTTTATACATTAATCTAAATTTTTGCTTTTGCAAGTACAAGTGATTCAAAGTATCTCAAAAGAAAATTCTTTAAAACATGAGTTGTCTGTGAAAATGCACATTCAGAAACGCTAAAACTACAAAAATCTGTTTAAAAAAAGGCCCCAAATGTTTTATTTAAACTTTTTGTACGGTTAATGGTACAAGGTGGCGTTGAATAATATACAAGTGCTTCAAAATTTATGATGAAGTTTCTCGAAAACTCGATAGTGTTCTGTAAAATGAAGCTCAAATTTGCAGTTTTCCAGAAACAATCAAACGATATTTCAATGAAAAATTATATATAGGACCATGCCTTACTGTTATATAGTATTTTTACAGTCATATTTTAATTCTATTATTGGGGGATCGACCAATGGAGAAAATGTGGGAAAATGTATTTTAGGCATCATTACGTAGATGCTAGAAAGAGGGTTTGGCAAATCCGAAGATCTAGCCCAGACTAAATATATTAGGAAAGTAAGTAGTTCGAAGTCTTTGCTATTTTTTAGCAGCAATAGAATGTTTTCGCGTTTTCTCTTTAAAAGTTCTTCAAACCGTTTAGGACCTGATGTTCACATACTAACTAATGGATAGGATTTTATAAGAACACTTTTTTAACGAACTCTCAAAACACGTATTTTCATAAAATTCTAGTTTCCCATTTTTAGTGCGATTACATAACCGTTTCTACACGATGTGTATTAAAGGACGCAAAAAATAACGACAAAAAATCCATCTCGGAAACGAGATAATTTCCTCTCGCCCCCCTGGCGCTCGGAGCCTCTCGAGCGGGTGAGGGGAGGGCGAGCGCGTGGGCGGGGCGTGCCTTCCTTAATGAATTCATTCATATCTGAAGGGTCGCCCCGCGCCGTCGTCCTCCAGGGATGCGCAGCCGTGGGCACGCGCGCGATCGCCCGCCGGGAGGGGTGAGGGGCAGGGCGGGGAGGGGTGGCACGTGGTGGAGAGGAGCGGGGCACGTTAGCCAGACAGTGCCTCTTTGGGCTGGCACACGGCACCTCTCCTGCGTGCTTCAAGTGTAGGTCAAATTTTCTGCAGTGGGTTGGAGCTTTGCGGCTAGGAATTCGAAACGGGAAAAAATCGAAATATGAAAACAACGAGGCTCTAGATACTAAATCTCGCAATCGTACATGAGGATGACGAAACGAACGGGGACAATTTTTTTTATCAAGGAATTCACAGAACTTGAGCAAGATCTAATGGAATTTGTGAAAGGAAGGGGTGAAGAAGGCGATGGCTAGAAGACTAGAATGGCTAGAATTAGTCAGAAGACTGCAGTAACAGACTGAAATGGAAACAGATTGACAACCTAATGCTTTTTTTGGTGTGCTTCAATTCGTAAAATCTGTTTACAAGAAATAATACGTTTATGGGTTCTAAGAGGAGACGTGACTTATGTCAAAGTTACATTGACAGGATAGGATGGATCAGTGCAACAACTGTTGAAACTGCAGCATCTCTGATAAGGAGGTCTTAGAATCAGAGTCCCACCGCTGGAGGATTTTTTTCTCTAGCTAGAGAGCTAGGTCGATTTCTTTGTCTCAAGGAGCATTCTGGCGGCGGCTGCTCTGATCGGTAGTTTTTTCCGTAGTTTCTCTTATCAATACCAGGAGGTTGGAGGAGAACTATTTTAACGAACTAGCCGTGGGCCGTATGCGATCTGTCCTGCCTCTTCCTTTTCGCCTCCTCTTCACTTACACACGCACACATTTGCCCTTGCGCACACACTCTACTACCACACCTCGGAGACAAGAGCTTCTGGCGTCTGGAGCTGTGTCCCGCTGGTGGAAATACCGGAGAAGGGCGAGCTGCCCAGCTGAGCTGTATGTCCAATTCGGATCTCACGTTTCAACGAAGAAGGAACAGAGTTGGGCAAAATGCTTTAAATTTAGTATTTAAATACTTCGAAAAAATACTTTATACTCGTAAATAAGTATTTAAATACATACATAAAATATATTAGGACTTGATGTCCTAAATACATACGTATTTAGAATACTTCAAATACCGAAAATACTATAAATATACGAAAAATATTATAATATTTTACTGAATATTTTTATTGCAACAATAAATTGTGATTGTAAATTACAGTAAACTAGTAATTGAAAACAACAAATTTCTGAACATTAACTATTGTAATATATTGTTACAATATGTTTAAACTTTTTGAAATATAAAATGATATAAAAAATACGCCTCACACAAAAAATTGAATTTTCTTTTAAAAAAATTAATTTTTCAAACAAATCATCAGACAATAAACCCATAGTTGACGAATGTACAAAACCTGTAAAGGAAATCAGTCATTCAATTGGCGTGGATGAACATAAATAACGGTTATAACGAATTTTGGTACAACAAATAAACGCTTTTTTATTGTTGGATAATGGTCCAGCATTTTAATGATTTAGATTTATCATTTAAAAATGAAGAGAATCCAAATTCAACACCTGAAAGGAGCTTTTATTTTTGTTTCAATGAGGTGTATTCACTAGCGGAATTAAACAAAAAGAAATAGTTCAATGAAGACCTGGATGGACAGACGGACAAAGAAAATTTGGAAGGACAGACAGATGGACAGACTTTGGCCATCAATCTATTTTTCGGTATCAAAGAACACAATTTGAACTCGTACCAAACTATCTTCTTCTTCGTCTGTATTTAAATTATTTTAAGTATTCTCTTTTTTAAGTACACCTACTTTATATATTTAAATACATCACTAAAATACATGCCTGAAAACTCAAAAATACAGTTTTTCAAATACAAAATGTATTTATAATACGTATTTCAAATACAAGTACTTAAATACTGCTCAACCGTGGGAACAGCGACATCTACATAATATGAACAATGGGGAAAATGGCCATAGCAGTTGACGCACCCAGATACACAAAATAATCAATCTATCTGGAAAGGCCGAGTGTAGCATTGCTTTCAGGACTCTAAGCCTAGAGTGGTTTTAAAAAGAGTTCTTATACACTTAAGAATATGTTGTTATCTCTTACGTAGTGACTTTGAAAACTGTATTTCATAGGCGATATATATTAATTGTTTTCAGATATAAAATTATTTGGTATTTCAATTATTTTAAGTTCTCTGTCTATAGTTGGACAATTTAGAACCGATAAACATGTCATCATTTATAATTACAACTCTAAAATATAAATTCTAGATAGGCGGTTTATATTCAGCATAATATTATAAAATAATATAACATTAATAGATAAGCATAACAGCGAGCTTAACGTTATTAGATGTAGTTCCCCTACATCTCGTGATTATTTTCAGTACAATTTGTAATAAGGAATTTTAGTAATGCACGGGGAGATTAAGAAATCGTCAATGTTCAATTACTGTTGCTCCAAATCGCATGCGAATAAAATGAAGTTTGATAATCTGCCCCCTTTTCTCAGCCAAATACTTCTCAAGCAACTGAAAACTTTGAAACACATGATACATTTTATTGAACTTACGGAATGTTCATAAGATTTTGTTTCAATCTGTATTTGGATCTTCCAGAGGGTTTGTTACACGAAGTAAATGTTAATTTTTTTTAGATAATATGGGATACATCAATGTATTGTATTTTGTAAAGGTCAATATGAAAGTTAAAATGTTGAAGGTAGAACGTAAAATCCTTTAACGGGACACGCAAGCTCCTTGCTGAACAAATTTAGCTCCAGTCTGATAGTGTCTTTTAAATTTTTAACTTAATTAAGAAAGACGCACTGGGAAGTTCTTTATAAAATTATCTATTAAACAATTCCACGAATATTACTTCAGAAGTTATTGCGAATTTATGGATCGTTGTAATAAATAAGAGTAAATAGGAGAAAGTTCGCATTCAATACTCGTAAAACTATGTGAGATTGAATGACACTTCGGAAACGCCCGGCACTTGGTCACAAAATGGCGCCTCCAGTAGGAACGTTGGTGTCTTGCCCTATGAATAGTGACTTTGCCGTCGATGAATCTTATGTGTCACTGTCTATTTGTGTCATTGAAAACTACTGCGAGTGAGATGTTAGGGTACTATTAGGGCACTCGTAGCACGAGTAAGAACTGGAGTTGTAGAATAACAGTGGTGGATTCTTCAACAACAGAATCACGATAATTAGTTTAACGTTGAAAATACGACTATTTAAATCCAGATAGTTTATTCGAATACGATGAATTTAATTTTATTGCATAAAAGTTCCCGATTTTAGTTTCAAACAGCCACATAAACGTTTGTGAGCAATAGAGAGAGTGAGAGAGAGAGAGAGAGAGAGAGAGAGAGAGAGAGAGAGAGAGAGAGGGAGTTGCATTGGTCTTGGAAAATTCATCCCAGACAGGCGGTGGCAATGTCGGTGCTAGATGCCAGTCACCTCTGCAGTCGCTGACGACGCACAGAAGCGGCGGCGGTGGGGGCGGCGGCGGCGGCGCGTGTCGCTGCAGAGCGCCGCGTTAGTCAGTTTTCAGGAAATCTTAATATAGCCCCGCGCTATAGGCGGCGGCTCCATGCCCGGCGCTCCGCCCCGCCCCCTCAACGTCACGACCTACATCTCATTGCTCAGCCGCTCGTGAAATTTGGTAAAAATTGAGTACATTGTGCAGTAATCTATCAATATTGGATGCTAATTTCCAATGCGCGCAGAAATAAAAAAAGAATTATACAGCTTCAGGTTATGTGAGGTCAGATCTGTGGTTTTATTTGATACACAGGAAATGGGCAAAAATTCAAACAAAATAAATTGGTTTCGATTTTGACTGAAAAAAAAATAGAATGCTTGATTTATTATTCCCCTTACACATACTGACTAAATTCTCCCATTCAGTTCGTCACGGCTTACAACGTCATGGCATTTCGACGGCTTGTTTGGGTTTTTCGATGGTTCGCCATGGCATACGACTAAACGGCTCTTTGGTCACGTGAGAAAGAACAATTCTTGAACTAAAAATCAAAACCGAACATTGCATGAGCTTCGTTAGAAATATTGAACGTTTTGTTAAGCTTTAGATGTGTCAGAATGTTAAAACAAGGTGATCTCTTTGCCGAGAGGCTTAGTTTACAAGGGCCCAACCTTTACATGTCATTATATCCAAACTTCTTGAACACTTTCATCACAAGTGATGCGGCTGGTAACAGAAAGTAAAATTCTGACCTTTTACTTTCTCGCCTTTACGTACGTAAGAAGGAGTACGGATATAGTTAACTGAGGCCAACACCTGGCGGAGAAAGTGAGAGTCACATCCCAGGCGCATTAGGGGACCGCCCTCGAGGTGTGCCGAGGTGGATAAAGATCCCGAGACCCGCGTCAGGGGTAGGCTTTCAAGGAAGCCTGGGTCGAAAACACGGGTGCGGAACAACTGTCTAAGGGCAGTCTCCTCGCTAATAGTCCCATACGATACATAAATAAATTTGAAGTAGATGTTAATTAATATTTAAGTGGAATGTGCGTATATGATACGTGCAGATATATGATGTATATAGTTATGCAATGCGGCAAATAATTGATGTCCAGATTTGAATTTTAATGCATGCTTTGTGGCCTCTGAAAACGAAATAAGAGCTTTTTTTAAAAAAAATCTGTCTTTCCGTTGATGAACAACACGAGCTAGCACCTAAAACTTCCCAAAGGGAAGGATTTTCCCAAAAATTAATATTCTATAATTAAGATGGCTCATCAAAGCTCGGTAAATTTTAAATTAATATTTTTAATTTTGGGGCTACTTTAGACGTACCCCCAACAAATTTTCAAACTTTTCATAAAAATAATTTAAAAAATCTCAAAATTGCAAAAAATGCACGCATCTTGTTCGTCAAATCTGCGTCTACCGTCTCGATAATTACACTGGCCGATGTTTTTAAACTTTTGAAAAGTTACAGAAACAAAACTCACTAATTATGACCAAATTTGAGTCGCTGAATACGAATATGAATGCCGTTTTACTGGATTAGCTCGTATTTTTTAGTAACGCGTAGTTGCCAAATTTACCATAATAGGCATAATGAGCTATCGTGAAGGTACCGGAAAATGAGCTGTATGACTGCAAAAAGGGAATCAACTTCGGTTTGGCACTTGTGTCAAAGACAATTAACTTTGAAAATTCGATAAGTTAATTTATTAAATCGAAACAATTTAAAAACTATATATTCAGTTAGATTACTAGCATTTAAAATCTGTACTTTAGCATTTACATACTCAGAATAGTTTATAAGGTATAATGTTCACAGATGTATACAGACCGTCACTTAGTTTTGGAAAACACTATCTAAGATACTCAAATCCTTGACCTTCTTTGTCTATTCCTTTTACGAAATTCATGAGGTCCAACTTAATTCTGCAGATATTGAGTTAGTGTCCTCATTGGTTCCGGTAGGTGTTACAGTTTCCCAATCGTTCGGAGGAGTAGGTGCAGGTAAATTTTTTCCATGAGGCACTGGTCTGATCACGGATTGCAAGTTTGGATATTCAATGGCTCGCTGTTTCTTCTTGTTACTTCCTGCTGTATTATCATAAGGAAACAAGTCTCCATAATGACTCCATATCATCGGAACAGCAAAATGCATCCTTTTCTTGGTTCCTTTAAGCCAGGTCGTCAGACACATCATACAACGCACAAGAGGGGCCCAACTTTTATCCTGATCCTCAATCTTACAGTCAAAACAAAAATAATATAATTCCCTAACGACATCATTCATCGATCTAATCTGAGACTTAACCATAAACACGCCACAGATGTAACAAAATCAGCCCGGTGAATGTTTACAACCTCTGCGGGAAGAACTTGTCATTTTGCATAGGAAAGCGAAATTTAGAACCACAGCACATCCACTATGGTAACAGTAAAACAGTCTCGAAAATACGGTACAATAACTGAAGTTACTGAGTAAAATTTCGTTAGTGGATTCACACGACAAACATTTTCACACTTGAGAGATTACTTGCTGCAATACATAAGAGTAAGACTGAGACGCAACAACGGCACTTTCTACTTTATATATTTGCTCTCCCGCGTCATTGTGCCGCCCATTGGCACCACATAGACGAGGCGGCTACATTCAGTGTATAAAAGAAAAACTTAAAAACAAAACAATAGAAGGGAAAGGAACATAAGGGTCAAGGATTTCAATCATCGCGAATTTCCCTTTTTCCGTTTCATTGTTTTATATTTGTGTGTGCGCATATATGTATCTTGATGCTAACAACAAGAAGCTGCTGTTTTTCACCAACTGAGTGAAATACTATTTATTTCTCACTCTAATAACATTGTAGAAATGGTTTCTTTGATGATAACTGAAGCCAAAATGGTAAAAACTGACCATGCGTTACACAAAAATACGAGCTAATCTAGAAAAACGTCTGTCAATTTTGAATGCAGCTTCCTGAAATTAATCGGAATCAGTGGTTTTCCTATCTGTAACTAAACTGACGTCGACCTGTGTTATTAGTTCGCTACATCGTCGTAAGCTTGTGAGCAACGTTGTTCTAACCTGCATGCTTCCTTGCGTTTTCAACGATGCTACAGTGGCGAAGATATCGGGTAGCAATATTTCTGCTCCAAATGAAGAAAGTTCGGGAATTATGGTGTTCTATTGATGAGGGTTGAAACTATACAAGTTTCAAGTTAATATGTGAATATTATGAATGAGTGAAGAGTGTCACTCTTACCATTAAATGTTATTAATGCTGCTTCCTTTTTAAAAGATTGGTCAAATGCCCTTCTTTCAATGTTTTTTAAAGCACCATGTACTAAGGGTTACAGTTTTTGTATTCAGAAATTTTGTCGCGTACATTCCACAGAAAGAGATTCAGATTCTGGTTGGAATACATTTTACGAAATATATCAGATTTTCAAGTTTCTGAAGCGTGGTGTTTCTTTTCAAGGTTATAGATATCTTCATTTATGCGAATTAAGGAAACCAGATGTAAATCCTGCTAAAAGGAAAGATGTATTGTCACTGAGAAAATTTTTAAAACCAGAAAATTCTAAGTTGTTTAGATGTGTTCCGAGCCTGGAATCTGAAAATAATGATGCCCCAAGTGGAATTTCAGAAGTGGAATCAGAAAATGAGGAATAAACACTGCAAAACTAAGTTTATTCTCACAAAAATTTGAAAAATTCCTTATTTATGGTTTTGTTTAGAGAATTATTGAGTCTATCCACATTTAGGGTACCATGGTGTTAAAGTGGTCGAATTTAGTTTGAAATTCTTTGTATGTTGCTTCTCATTTTGGTTTGGCGAAGATGGTTTTGTTCGGAGTAATGTTCATATTCCAGGAACGTCTGTGTTCAATTTGATACAGATTGGAAGGTGATCAGAAAGATCAATGTTAACTATGCAGAAGTGATCAGAATTGAACAGACCCTAAATATTAGTCCAGAACATGTCTATCATACTGATTCCTTGTGTTCCTAATAATGAGCTGCTTTATCCATTCAGTATTGAAAGCCCTATATTTTTCTGTTTTCTGGTCGAGGTAGTACCTCCCCTGATTAACTAAAGATTTTCGTGTACGTCGAAAGTCGCATCAGTTCATTAATTCTTCTTCTAGTTCATTGGAAATGCTGATAATTGCGTTAAAATCTCATCCCACCAGGAGTTTTGCCTCAAATTTGTTGATTGCCTCTTCAATAAAACCTGTTAATTGGTTGTCTTTCTTCGTAGTTGGATGCTCTCAGGTACACGTTTTTGATCAAATAGTTTCTCTCTCTGATAGAACTTTGCAACGCAGTGAAGGGGCTTTTCGCTTGACATCAGATCAGATTTTCCCCAATTTATTTGCCATGAAGTACGCATAAACCTCTGTTTGCCCTGCCAACTGCTTCCTGTTTGCCCTGCTGTTGTAGTTAGTCCATCACCACGTATGAATCTAGATAAATATTTTGGTAAACTAGTAATATTGTCACAGTGCCATGTCTCGGAAATGCAATAAAACATTTATCAAGATTAATCACGAATAAAGAAATTTTTTTAATCCGTGACTATTTCAGAACGTTCTGTAACTATTTCCGTGACTACATTGTTGTTTTTTATTTAATGTCGCATCAACATCTAGGTCATTAGCGACCACTATCGGGTTTAACGTTATGTAACTGAAGATGACATGATATGGTCATGATAGGGGGTGAAAGGACAAACACAAATACAACTATGCCCGAGGCGGGACTCGAACCCGTGATCCTTGGGTTCGAGATCGCTATGACACTACTCTCATAGCGATCTTGGCCACCGGGATCGGCGTTATATTGATACTTTTTGGGTTACACTCGGATACGTTTACACTATTATTTTGAAGGTTTACGTTAACATGCCACTTAGGTAGGTCATGCGTGTTAGCATTTCGTGATGAGAACGCGAGTTCGATTCCCGGTTGGGGCAAAATTAGAGCTGTGGATTCCCTTATAATTGTCCCAGTTTCTATATCTGAGTGTCGAAAGACAAGCTCGATGCAGGGAATGCGTCATGTTCGTCACATGTTTCCCTTACACCCAGTCGTGGATAATAAATAAATAATAAATAAAAACAGAGCCTAGGCTTGGAAACACCGCAAGCTGGCAAAAGTGGGAATAATCTGACCTTAGAATATTAAATACATACATACATTGACATCAATGATATTTTTCTGTGAAAGGAGTGAGTTACCATTTAAGATTCATCGACTACTGGTGTAATATACTGGAAATAACAAGAATACCTCAAGAATGTTTAAATTGTAACGTATTTATATTTTTCCATAGGTCTGACACAGGGAGAGGTGGCTCAAGGCATTATCTGATGTCACTGTAGTGCCTTTATCCGGAAGGTCTTAGGTTTTACTCCCGACAGGGCAGGATTTTCGACACTAGCTACTTAGCTAGGTCGAATTCTGTCGTGATCTGAAGGAGAATTCTAGAGACCGGTTACTCTGATCGGTAGTTTTCCGTGGTTTCTCCAATCAATACCAGGCGAATACCGGGACAGTACCCTAAAAACTGGTCACGGATCTTAAATTCCCCTTCCTTGTCCTATCCTCACCACTTACTTACAAACACTTTCATGTACATTACTCATTACTTACATGTACTACACTAGTACACATGCCGGAAGACCGGTCGAGAGCTTAAGAGTTTGTCCCGGCTGGAGGCGGTGCCCTCTGATGGCAGATACCTGGTTAGGGTAGCCACATTGCTAGCCTACCGCTACATATAAGTCGGCACCGGATCTCACCATCAAGCGGGGGAAAGATCACAGCCATCTCACGTGGACAGAACATGCACTACACTTAGGGTAATAATAATTTTAGCCCTGCCCGGAATCACTAATCGATGAATCAACCAAAAACCCAGGAGTATCACGTGGATCGTAGTACGTACGTACGTACGTACGTCTATGTACGTAGGAGAAGAGTGACGTTGCCATCCACCCAGCAGCGTCTGCGTCCCTCCAGCAGCTGCGGCACGGGCCGGCGGCGCAGCTTCCACGGCGCTGTAAATCACGCGCGGGGGCGGGGGCGGCCGCCAACCACCGTGCCGGCGCGCGCCGCAAGTGGCGGTGGGGGCGGGGGCGGGGGTGGCGCGTGCCGGCGGCGGGCGGCAGTCGACAGCGCCGCGCGGTCGAGACCAAAACACACACGCGGCGGCGGCGCGCGGTGGCTGCGCGGCGGTGGCGAGCGAGACGACGGCGTGGCGGCGGCGACGGCGGCGGCGGCGGCGGCGACGCCGCGGGGGCCCAGTCGACGACCCGAGCGCCGCGGGGGCTGAGGTGGAGGCTGCAGTCGCTGGCTGAGGCAGCAGCCGCAGGGCGGTGGGGCGGCGCGGAGCGGCGCGGCGCCCGGCAGCACCATGCCGCGCGCCTTCCTCATCACGCACCGCCGCTACAACACAGTGGTCGAGTACGAGCACAGAGGTGAGCGCACGCCGCAGTTTATACTCTCACTCACAGCCACTACTCCACTTTTCATTATGCGACATGACTTGGGAAATACGTCATGCATGGTTGTCAATGATCTATGATGAATACGTCAACATTATTTAATACAAGTATTTCTCTCATTTTACTCGGAATATCAGTAATTTTTCTTCTGGACACATTTCACTTTCAATTTCTTCTAATACTAGTATCTGCAGAGACTGCAGGGAATGCAGTATTAATTAATGCTTCAATTCCAATGATTGACTGTCTGTTCAATGCGAGTATAATTAATTAATAAAAATACGGAAATTGTATATTTCATTATATTACGTATATGCAACATAAATAAAAAGTATTGTAATGCTACGGCAGAAATCGGCGATCTGCGATAGAAACATTTGTATTGCCGGGCCCCGATAACGAAAAAGTGGGTAAACCTGCATTCAAAAATTGTAGTAAATTACTTCCTCTAACAATTTGTGTAGTAATAATTTGTGAGTTTTTGATATCGAAAAATCGATTGACAACAAAATACGGTATGTCTCTTCGAAGGCAGTCACTTCGTCCGTCGTCTCTGTCAGACTGTCCTTGATATTGATAAATCAATTGACAGCAAAAGTCTGTCCGTCCGTCTCTCTTGTTGTAGCGTCAAAAACGATTTTAAATGTGAGCGAAGATTAAAAAACCCATAATGACGTTACAGTACACGAACCCATCAAAGCATTACAAATACTGGTTGGTTATTATAACTTGCAATTCTATTTTCCACCATCAATGTTCTCCGAAAGAACTAGTTTCTGCGTCTCATTTCTCACGTTGTTAATGTGTCACTTGGATGTATGGAAAACGGGTTGTCAGCAGTACTGAGCCATTACTTCACAGCTGAATATGAAAGTGCTCCCAAAATCAGCTGTGAGGTCAGTCGAATGTAAGGTAAGCAAAGGAGGCACGGGCTAGTGATCATCCTTCGTGTGCGCGCTCTCCCACCGGAAGGCCCATATCCGAGTTTCAAACACAAGAAAACGCCAACCCCTCCCTTGGAGTCGGTAGTTCAACCTGTGAAAACAAACAGCTCCCGGTCTCCATATCATATAGTAATCGGCTTGCGTTGTCAGAGTTACGTCAATGTTAAATATTCATTTTATTCTTCAATGCTTATGCTTCCAGTTTTGAACATCAGTACTAATGATGTGAAACAATCGTTGATACTCTCTGGAAGTGTGGTCCCATTCGTTTAGAGAAACAATGAGTGCAGGGGCATAGCGAGAAAATATCTAAGTGCTAGACAACAGCCTCAAGGCAGGAAGTTTTCGAAGTGGTAACGAATTCGTAATGTTGGCATCCCTGCCGTCAAAGCGTTGGCGCAGCGTGACGTGTGTCTTCCACTTGGAAATGAGCCTCGCTCAGAAATGAAGAATGTGTTCTATGGAAAATTTAAGCCGCATTCTGTTAATTTTGCCTATCATTTTGCTTCAGTGAGTGGGCGGGGTCCACCTGGTCTACTCAAACGCGGCGCCACTAGTCAGATGCAAAAAGATTAAATAGTACGTTGAACTTCATGAAGTTATTGGAACTCTATTCTGTATATGAATCATCACAACAAAAACATCCTGAAGAAAAAGTGATACAGCATCCGTGTTCAAGGAAAAGATCTCTTAATCGAGCAAGCGACGAAGCAGCTTTGAAATTGTAATCGTTGTCTTTTAAAATCAGGAGACTAGGGTCACTGGAATTGGTTTTCCGTGTTTACACATCTCTGATTCGATGGCAATTTAAATTACCTCTTAACTTTGGCAACAACAGTGTGTAGGTTTTCTACAGTGGGTGCGAACAGAGTCAATTTGTGGGCACCCACCTGTTGGTGAATTTGAGATATCCATAATTTCATTACCTTACAGGGTATTTAATGTATCACATCAATGTTTCGTTACTGAACTTGAAGTATTTTCGTCCTCTGTGACGAAAGGGCGGGGTAGATTCAAGAAAACACGAGATACAACTTTTCCTTTTCTTTTAAAGATAACCAATTTTTCGCAATTTACGTGCCAAATCACACTCCCACCCCCTTGACCCGAAGCGATGATGACGGATCACTAGCGCAAGTGCGGGATGCCGGCGCAGTCGCTTCGTTGGGTGGGGTGCGGCGCGAGGCGAGGCGGGGCGGGGCGGGGCGGGTGGGAGAGGTGGCGGGGCCACTGGGCGAGATCGGCGCTGGGGCCTCGCGGGGCTATTCCGGGCGCCGACCCACGCCCCCCCCTCACCCCCCCCTCGGCACTGACAGGCGGCGCGACGCATCCACAGGTGTGGCCGGCCGTCGCCATCCGCCACTCGTCTCTCACTCGCACCAACCCCTCCACATCACTGCCATCATCATTTTATTTTATTTTCTCTCCATATTTCTAATAGATTGCACACATCAACGCCACCACCATAACCCTCTCTGTTCTCACTTATTACTTTCTCGCGAGCTGCTTACGCAGTACAGAATTTGTATTATAGTTCTGCGGGAGAAAACGACGATTTTCGGCAGAAAATTTCTTATTGACGGGCCTTGGTAACGAAAAAGTGGATAAATCGTGATCCTATGGTTGTAGATGTAGTCTTCCCTCCGTCTGTGACCAAAAATAGCGCCAAAGCCGTTCATCCGATTTTCTCCAAAATTGATAGTTTTCAATCAATTTAATGAAACGCATGAGTAATAAACGGTTATTTTGATTTTTGGGGGTTACTTTACAAACAATTTTTTGAAAATATGAGTAGTTTTGGCGTAAGTTTGTATGTATAGGCAATTGTTTTAAATGTTTTCATAAATCCCATTTCTCTAAAAGAGGTATAAAGTTTTCAATGAAAATTTTCATTGAGAACCATCTTTAACTCTCCTGCAATATTCTTAAAGTAAAATTTCAATTCTACTATAAGTGAACCTAAAAAGGTAACAATTTTGAGAGTTTAACGGAATTAAATATTTTGGAGTCACCTGATACTGAAAAACGTGGCCTTTTGAAACTTACGTCCGTCTGTGAATAACACCAACGCCTAAACTATTCATAGAATTTTTTCCAAAATGAATATTTCCCAATTTTCCTGACAGATTCAAAGCTCTGGAGTTTTTTTACATTTTGGAGCTATTTCACTCGGAGTAGTTTTACATTTTTTCTCGAAACCCGCTCGCACCCATAAGCTGACTAGACGGCACCGTCAGAAGTGCTTAAGATGGGCGCAAAATAAAAACAGATAGTTGGGTACATGATTAAAAAAACGCCGCTTTATCCGATCTCTCTTTCATCAGACCGACGCCGGTAATCATAAGGAGCTGTCATTGTTGCGTTTAAAGTTATCTATCGAAAATTTTCACATAACCTTACGAGTAAATTGAAGTATTCAAATGGAAGTTGTAAGTTTTAAATTACGTTACTGAAAATGTGGCAAAAATCTGCAACCTTAATTTCGAGCGAAAGCAACTTTTAGTTTCATACAGTCTCAGTCGTCCGAATATTGAGCTGGAACATCCTGTGGATTTTTGTTTTCAATTCCATTATTTGTTTTCCATCATACAATATACCTTATGTAGAAAGGCATGTTGGACGAAATAGCAGCAAATAATAGGCGCCATAATATTCTAGCACTAACGAGAGACAGCAATTAGCCCGCGGTAAACCACGTCAGAGTGAGCTCTGCTCTATGTTGTCACTGCCAGAACGAAGGCCACCTGCTAGGTGGTGTGGACGAAAAACTTGCCCGCCGTTGGAACACAGCCAGCCGATGCTGCCATCGGTTCTCCACTGTTCTACCGCCCTCTACCGCCCAACGCCGGGCGGAGAGCGGCAGGCGCGCAGGCGGTGCGTGGCAAAAGGACAACGCGAGGAGGCTAGTGGCGGGGTGCTACCGCGGAGCGGCGCTGTTCGCAGATGTTCGTGCGGCGATTCGCCAAGGCGGAACGTTGCAAGCGTCTATTCGGAGGTGCCAACGAATACGTGACCTTTGTCGTTGCAAACGACCACTGGAAGCAGCCGGCGCACTTCACCCCACCACCAAAACAAACGCTCGTCTCCTCCGTAGAATTAGTGCTCTGCTGACTGCTTAAGCGAAGTTGGGAACATCAAACTTGATGTCATTCTGCGAATAGGAAAATAATTATAATATTGAATATAAATTAAGGCAATTTCTGAGTAGATACAATAAGGGATATTTTAAATGGAAATATTAAAGAGAGGAAATATTTCGAAAGAGGAGAGCCTTGAGGCACACTAGCGAGAATACGATGTTTGGAAGATAAACTAGAATTTATTTTAACTTGAAAAAACTTCTGTTAGGACATTATAAATCAATTATCATCCTGTTATCATCCCATCAATATAACCTGTTTTATCCCATTTCTTCCAAAGATCAGGTGCTGCACAAAGAAAAAGAAGTAGCATACGTTCTTTTAGGCTAATAAACGCGAAAATGTAAAACGACAGAAAAAATATGAATCCCTACCCAAATTGTAAGGCTACCCAAGTTTCAAGTCACTGTCTCTTATTTTCTGAAACTCTACCTGCAGTTTATCTTCCAGTGTTTGCATCTGCCTCTATCTCCATCTTTTGTTTATCCTCCACACCACTGCACTACATACTATGACATATTCCTTTGTAAAATTATCTCACTTGGTGTTGTCATTCTCAATTTCCTTTTCCGCCCCATCTACCCCCTCACATGCCATTTTCGAGTTCTCTAGCAATGCACTTTTCTCTTACGTAGTTCTTGCCTTCCATGCCTTTTTATTCACTTTCTTTAACACAGAATCTGTTATTGTCATTTTGCGCTTCACTATTTAGATCATTCCGCACTTACCATTTAGTTTATAATTTAAAAAAATCTAAAAATCAGTTTACGCGTGTGAATCGTGGTGATACCAATCCAATACTTACCTCAATATTGATGTAAGCACCTCCAAATAAGTTTAATTTTCACCACCTGTACATCCCATTCTTTGCTATGAAATGCAGGTGCTTCGTTTTGGCTGCAACTGCCAACGTTGACCTTGTTGAGAAGGTAAGCGATGCCATTACGCGAACTACGTATTTCATAACACAGAAGTACCAACTTAGCCCTTGTCGAATTACTCATAATTACATAAAAATGTTTTATTTATACGAACGAGAACACGAAATATTCAGGATTTAAAGCAAAGCTGTTAAAATGCTCTGTTCTTAATTTTCATTATTAATCTTAAAAATGAATTTATGAGGTCACTTAATTGTACCGTGTACAAATGTTCTTTGCTTGTAACTAATTTGCTTGATACAGTAATGGAGAAATAAGACACGATTTATACGCTTCCTTTTGATGCACGATTTCGGATCCTTAGCAAGCGCGCGCATGGGCAGTATCGATTGCGGAGTTCCAGGAAGCAGGTTGCGCAGCTCTCGACCTCCAAAACCGCGCGAAAAAGGGAAGCAACAAAGAGGGTGTAACAGTATAAAAATACCAAAGATATATTACAATCCTAATACGTTTTTCTTCGTCACGATTCCATTCCTTCTCTCGCAGAAAAGCATCCTTTCTTTTCCGAGATTACAGCCGCCAGCGTGCAACCTCTACAGTTGGAAACCAACGAGAAGTGGTTATAACTATTTATGAGACTTAGTCGTTCAATTCTTAGGTTAGCTCCAATGATTGTCCTCAAATACTCGATCAAACTTCGACGGTTCTCAAAGAATGTATGTGGATTGAGATTTATAATGAAGGAAATGTGTGGAAATAGTTTTAGTAGCGCGATCTTTAACCTTTTCAATACCGAGTTCTTTTCCTTCTACACTCCCCATCGTACTGACGTCTTTAAATAGACTAATATGCTTGCTCTCCTGGCACCTGCACTTTATGGTTAGAACGCTCAGAAAGTGGGAATTTCTTAGAATTTAATTAATCCGTGCAATTTCATCGCACGGATCTAACAATTTTTTTGTTTTCAAATAAAATAATAATAATAATAATAATAATTATTATTATTATTATTATTATTATTACCACAATATCGCGCAAGATACTACGCTAATACGACAACACAGATCATTCCCGATCGATCGAAGTTGAGTTCTACGATGAGTTTTTTAAGCAACAATAAGCAGTGTAATGCTCACATGAGTCTAGCCATAGTTCAATAGACACAGTACATATAGTACAATAAACGTACGTCATCTGAGGTAACTCCTGGAGGCTCCTTCTAATGTATTGGATATTTTAATGATTTTAGTTGTATTTTAAGAAGTGTTGATTTAACAGTGCTTGAATTCCAAGTAGTAAACTATGGAGGATGAAATAGTTTATTAGAATGACAAGATTCTAATCCAAAAAAGGGATTTTCAGAATGACCAAGATCACGTATTATAGTGGATGTAGCAATATTTCGTAAGGAGAGGAGAATAAAAAAATCGAATAGATAATGATGACATTTTTTAAAAGATGTGTCGATATTAGTTCCGATTTTTTAAATTTCTGGTGAATCATGGTTCTTTTAATATAATCTGGAGTGATTTGTTGTAAAAAATTATATTTTGTTGAAATTTAAAGCAGGATCTCCCCATATTGAGCCTTCGTAAGTTTAAAACGGTGTAATACGCTATTTGAAAAAAGACAAGACTAAACCAAAGTTAAATTAGAATTATTAACACGGTAGGACTGAAATGAGTCCATCTGCGTTAACATACATAAAACCTGTTTTAGCTTTTGAAATTCGAAGACTTTTATTCCATTTTCTTCTGCTAATATCGCAAAATTTGCTTTGTTTTGAAAAATATAATCTCTAAATATTTTTTCAATTGAACAGATAATTCCTTTGACGTATAACGTTTTTTTAAATTAAAAAATATACAAAAAATACTTGCACAGTAGTTATTTCACTAATGTGAAAAACATTACTATGTGAAGAAGGTTTTAACTTGTAAGTGGACATTCCTCAATAATGGAAGATCATTCAAAAAATATGTTTTTTACTTAATTATATGGAAATGTGAAAGGTACGAGAATGTGGATGGAAGAAATAGCTTATGTTATTTGTGGGTCTCGTTTTCTGCCCCTCCCTGGTATTTCAATTCAATTGTCGGTTTATAACATAATGTATGTGATATAAACTTGAATCTAGAATTAATTACGAAAAAAATGAAACCGAAACGGAAGTCTGATGAACATAGACTACTACAAACTAAAATAGGTACTTAGCATTGAAAAGTTTGTATGATTGTATTTGCAAATTATTTCTACGGGAAACCGTCACTAGTTAACATGATTTATACATGGCATCGATGGTACAGTTAGACACACTTTATATCAACACCACACACACACGATTATAAAATCCATATGTTCTGTCTGTTACGCAATCTAGCCTGTGACCCTGAACACAGCTCCCGACTCATTCATTCCGCAATTCGCCCAACAGAGCTGCATGTATGTGTAGCCTATCTGGCAGGGGCAAGCGATAAACCATTGAAGTGCAATAATATACAGGTGTCCAGGGAGAAAACAACGAAACTTTGAAAATAAGCTTATAAGCATATTTTGTCTAATAAGCTCCTTCGAGATTTCAAATGGCTGAGCCGCAATGAGCAATCAAAAGGTGATTTGAAAAAAGGGCTTTCTATGCAAAAATGTGCATGTAAGAAAAATATAAACACTCCACAAACATCTAAATTATTATTCACAAAATAAATGAATGGGCTGCATGTAAAGTACCCCTAAAATTTGAAGAAAGTTTTTCAAAATTTCAAATCTTCGAGCCAGATGGACAGAGGCTTCTTCAATTTGGAAAATCTCCTATGAGTGGTTTAGGCGCTAGTAGTGTTCACGGACGGACGGACGGACGTTTTGCTTTCAATTGTTTTTCAGTATCAAGGACCCACAAAACAGGTATTATGGCTACATCACGTTTTAGAGGATTTTTTCCCTTAATTTAGCTACTGATTTTATCCACTTTTTCGTTATCAGGGTCCGGTAATGATTTTTTTCCGTCGACAATTTGCCATTTTTTCGCTCAGTATTACATAACTTTCCCTATACTACGTGTACTATCGTATATATGTACGGAAACGGGAAAGTAAAAAGGATTGTTCAACATCAATGGATAAAGATGTTGCATATTTAGTTGGCGTGATCCCAGGTTCAATTCCAAGTCGTGGGAAAAATAGAGTTGTAGTTTTCCTTTCAAATCGTCTCATTTTCTGTAGCTGTGTAACAAAGAAAAACTCAGGTACGCGGAGGTTTGCTAGTTACGGTGAAGGGAAAACGTCATGCTCGCCACATATCTCCCATACCCCCAAGCGGGGGAATTCAGGCATAGGCATGGAGGACACCTTTCGCTAGCCGGCGAAGTCGGACAGTCGAATCGAAATGCCTAATGTATACATATTTAGTTGGTAGTCGGTAATTTAAATAATAATTGTTGCAACATTCTCAACATCAGGGTTTTTGGCTCAACTCTGTTCCAGACACTGCTTTCCGCTACTCTGTAGGGCTCCTTTCACATCCATCTGAAGAGGTTATTATGCTTATTATTCAGTGCACTTCTTCTCCAACGTTTTTATAGATGTTGTCAGGAAAAAAGTAGGCATTAGAGACAACACCACAGTTAAACGTGCAATTCTTCGTTACCTACTTGGTCTTTAGCTTTTACTTTCTCGTATATATATATATATATATATATATATATATATATATATATATATATATATACACGTAGTAATGTACGTGGCACAGAGAAAGTTATGTAATGCTGCGGAAGAGATTTCGAAATTTCAACGTAAATACACATTTTGGGAAGCGCGAAATCGTAAAAGTGCTTTTTCTTTCTTTCAAAACGTCCGTCCGACTGTGCGTCCATCCATCTGATTATCTGACCGTCTTTCCGTTTATGAACAATACTAGCGCCTAAATTATTCGTAATGTTTTTCCAAAATGAATACTGGTCGATAAGGCCTGTGTAAATGGTCTGTGATTTTCAAAAAATTCTTCAAATGTTGGGAATACATTATCTCAAGCGACAGGAACACTTTTTTTCCAAAAATTAATCCAGACCTTTTCTTTAAATTTCATGTAAGAATAGAGTGAAATACACTTATAAAGTTGACACACACCCTTTTTTTGCTGTTAAATAAACATTTTCGAAAATTACAAAATTTCAATTTTTTCATTGTCTCAGTTGTAGCAACTTTCAGTTGTAGGTAGGATAGTCATGGCAGAGTGTGGATGACATAGTCCAAGCGTGTTGAACAGAGAGGAACGATACAGTCGAAGGAGTAGGATGGGTGGGGCAGGAGTCGTGGATAGGATAGGTATAAATGTCCATAAGGGCGCCCGGGGAGGGGCGAAGTGTAATGAACGTATAGAACGGAAAAGGTTGAATGGGAGTCGGCAGGACAGCTATGGCAGAGTGTGGAGGATATGGACGAAGCGTGTTGAGTAGGAGGAACAGATATAGCGGAAGGGGCTGGATGGGCGGGGCAGGAGGCGTACCTCAAAACGTTTTTTGGAAAGTCTCAAAACGTTTGTGAGAATAGCCATAGAACGTATCCTACTGCATAGTTAGTCTTTGGTTTATTGGTAAATGGCAATCACAGAATGAACATTGACAGAAGTCAGTGCGAGTTATAATGCATCTAAACTAAGGGTGATTTTCGCAAAAACTTTGGTTTTCTGCGATGTTCAAATAGTTTGAAATCGTGAGAAATGCATCACGAGAATTTTTCTAAAAGGTTTATTAGAAAATGTTTAATTGTTCAGAATTTAATATTAATATTCTTATGGCAGAAATAAATATCCGAGCTTCGATCCTACAGCAAGATATGGTTATTTCGTTAAGTGGTAAAACAATCGGTGAATTTTTGTTTTCGGTTCATCATATAAGATTTTGATGTAAACTGAAGAATTTGGAATTATTTGAAGAAATAAATTACGACTCATATCAATATAACTGGATAATAGAAAATAAGGAATCAAAATTAAATCTCACGTACGGGAAAATTTATGAGCAGGTGCTGTAAAGCGTTGACCCCGGCGTTTGCCGTATGCAAGTTTCAAACGGTACCAGCAAAACATTCCTAGCTAATTTAATTCTCTCGAAGATTAAACTAGAGATGCTAGAATTATAATATCTTTTCTCGCACTATTGGGAACGTTTGCATAATATTATCGTATTTCAATTTCTGTAATCACTTGACAAATTCCGAACAAATTCAAACGAAGCACTTGCAGTGCATTTTGGAAATTATTTCTATAGTCAGGAACGATATCTCTTTCATATTTCTACAAAAATAAGCATGAATAAATATCAATTTTTACGATATTTGTAGCACATTATACAGACAAACAAGGATAATTTCCATGTAATTAAACATTCTGAACTGAAAGCCATCTAATCACTATTTTCGCAAAATGTTCATTCCGGGGCCTGGCTTGAAGATCAGCGATTTTGAATAACATTGTGTAAATTTTGGGGGGTTTACATGAATCCCTGGCACATTTTCAAATGCTTTTTATAAATGGCACCACATTTTTCTTTAATTTTCTTGTAAGAATAGAATGAAATATACTTATAAAAAAAGACATAGGTCCGATTTTCACTTAACTCTGAATTATCCAATAGTGCAAATTATTGAAAACAAAAGAGATTATTCTCTTTGACTTATTCTAAATTTCTTTGTCTAGCTGAATGTGGCGTCCCAGACGTCTGAAATTGTTTTAAAATATTTTCAAATGTTAAAATGTTCACTATGCAAATTTTGAATAAAAAGAAACTTTAAACATACAGTTGTCTTATTTTTCATCCTCGAAAGTGAAAAATATGTACCAAGAATTAAATTTAAATTTAAAAAATATTTTTAAAAAAATGTAATCGCAGCTCTTCTTGTCGGATGTTCTTTCGGGTTTCGATCACATTGCACCAACTGAACGGAAGTCATACCTTTTGAATTTCTCAAAAAATGAAACAATATCTTATTTTTAAAACATTTAGATCTCTTTCCCTTTTAAATGCAATATAATTTCCTCTGACACGAGTAATACAAAGATTTGGTCTTTTGAAAATCACTTCCTTGAAGATTTTTCTCTGGCAAGGTTGTCATTTTATGACCGAGTGCCTAAATGCCACAGCTCATTTAAGAATTATACGATTTAGTCATTTCATTTCCCCAGAAGTTTTCGTAATTTTACAATTGGCCACACGACGAGCACTATTGAACAGTATTCAAAACACAAAGGAAGAAGAAAGCAAGAGCACCGAAAAGTAATTCCGATCTCATGTGTATTACGGCGTTGTCCTATTAACAAACGCGATTTCGGACAACTCAGACTAGGAAGTTTTGTCTGTTGTTAGCGATTTGTGTAAAAATTACATAAATAAATATCTATTATGATCTTTTTGTAACTTAGCTCGTACTAATTGTGTAAATAATCCGTATAACAGTAAAGCAATTATACTGTTCCTTATCCACTAGTTTTGTGAATTACTATAAAAAGAACGATAAAGGGGTTGTGCTAGCACCTAAGAAAGTCTACATAAGTTGTCTGTGCAATCGCTGAGGATTTTACATTGGAGAGCAACCTCCCTGCCGTGCCGTTGGAGGCGACGACAGACGGGGGTTTGTGCCAGAAGCATGGAGGCGGCGGAAGTCATGTTATTGCATGATGAGCGAAGGTGAGGACGGGCACTAACATCGTGTGAAATAATAGTTTACATTGTGACGTCATGTTTTTCAAGTACTTTAACAAAAGAATAACTTCATGCATGCTTAGCGATGTATGAAGGAGCTCATTTTTATACGAAGGTAGTAGAAAGTTATTTTGTCAAAAGAGTTTATTCCTTTAATTCAACTTGTTTCATTGATTTAATATCGGATGCAATAGCGTTTGCTTACGAGTTCTCAACGGAACCATCTGGTGCGAGAGGTGCTGCCTTTGAGTTCTGTCACCGGGAGAGGTGGTCAGGACATCAACTGATGTCATTGCAGTGCCTGTGACTGGGAGGTCCTAGGTTCGAGTACCGACGGTGCCAAGATTTACGACACTAGCTACATGGCTAAGTCGAGTTCATCCGTTGACTGGAGAAGAATTCTAGCAGCCGACTGTTCTGATCGGTAACTTTCCGAGTTTTTTCCGATTAATTCCAGATGAATGCCGGAGCAGAACCCAATCAAGCACGTCTGCGATCTTTCCTTCCTCATCCTTTCCTCATCCCTTGCTTAGACACACACTTACATGTACTACACTTCCACACGTGCCGGAAGACCGGTCGCGAGCTTAGAGCTTGTCCCAGTTGGGCGGTACCCCACTGGTGGGAGATACCTGATTGAGAAAAACTCCGCTAGCCGACGGTAGGTGCGCCCCAAATCTCACCAAGCGGGGGAAGAGTAATGCCACCTCCCGAGGATAAAACATGCGCTACACTCACGGGACTACTGACCTTAGCAATTGTTGCACCCGGAATCACTAACCCAATCAATTAATCAATCGAGTTCAGCCGGCAGGGCACATTGCCCCCAGCAGCTGGGGAGGGCTAAGTTCAAGAGAAACATGGGTTAACGTGAAGGGCGGAGTGATAAAGGATGGTCAGCGCAGGCGCACGAAATTATAGAGAATGAGGAGAGAGAGAAAGAGGAGAACGCAAGGAAGCGAGATGGAAGAGAGCGGGGGCAGAGGTCATATTGAGTGAGGTGCAGCAAAGTACGTAAGGGCAAAGAGATGAAAGTGAGGAGAGTGAGAAAGAGAAGGAGAGAGAAGAACGCTAGGAAGCGAAATCGGAGAGAACGGGAGCAGAGGTCATTACGAGTGAGGTGAGCAAAGTAGCTGAGGGCAAAGAGATGGATGTGAGTTAGTGAGGTATGATTCAGAGAAGAGACAAGTCCGGTAGGAACATAGAGGAAAGGAATGCCTTTTGGAACAGTGAATGAAAGGGCGTTGGAAGGAAGAACGAAGTAGTTCTTTGAAAAATAAATAGGTGGCCTGGAGCAGGCTGCATAGAAAAGAACCGACTGAAGAAGCACGGGAATAAAGGAAGAAGTCATAGACTGATTAGTTGATTGATTGGTATTTCCGGGTACATCAATTACTAAGGTCATTAGTCCCATAGATGTAATGCATATTATATCCCGGGACTCGCAAGTGTCCCTTGCCTGTTGGATCGTGGGATCCGGCGCCGAACGATACGACGGCTTTCGGGTTTCCCTCTCCAGGTATTTTTCCAGCGGCGCACCGTCCCAGCCACATCCAGCCCGAAGTTTCCGACAAATATGGTAGTATGGCGCATGTAAGTCAGAGTTTGTGACAGGAAAGAGAGGCCAAGGAAGAGGAAGGAAAAATCGCATGCTGTCCGTGGCCCATTTGTTAAGGTACTGGTCGGGCATTTGCTTGGTATTGTTCAGAGAAAGCACGGAACAGCGAAACTCTTCTAGAGTGCGATTTTTCTAATTCTGCCCCTCAAGCCCCTACGATCACGATGGAATTTCACACGACATTTCGCGTCTTTCTCCTTCGTGCTGCTAGAAATCGCACGATCGCAAAGCACTGCTTGATACGAACGCGATCATGCGATATCTGGCAGGACGACTGAGAACATCGCGAAATACCCTGACATATTCCATCGTGTTGACGGGTCTTGAGGGTCAAAGTTAGAAAAATCGCAGTACAGCTAGCGAGGACAATCCGCCACCGCCGTCGGCAGCGGAACCCCGGGCCCTCCCGGTGGGCGGCGGCGGGCGGTGGCGGGAGGCGTCTCGTCGCTCCCTCGGCGTTTTAAGGTATTTCGGGGCGCGTGGCCGGCGAGACGCGCGCTATATTTGGCGCCGCGCCGCTGCACTCGGGGCCGGGCCACTCGGCGAGGGCCACTCGGCGCGCAGCAGCTGCGGCACGCGCGCCGCTCCGGAGCAGCACCACCGAGCCACAGCCACAGCCGTCTAGACACCACACTCCACGTCACGGTCATACTTCAAGCAATTGATAGATGTCAAACTCGAGCTTCCCGAAAAAATAAAAGTATGTTCGGTGTCAAGAAATCACATTACGTTGACACCACTTTGTCATGGAATAAACACATAAAAAACTCTGTTAATGTAACTAATATCAGAATTTTAAAAGTTAAATCACCCCTTTCTTCTAAATGTCCGTTACATAATGAAAGTTTCCTACTTTTATGTACATCAATATTTAGACGCACATTGATATGTTTCTCCTGTATGGTCTAATGCTACTAAAACTCACATTAATAAATTACAAATTATACAAAATAAATTTATCTGTAAAGCACTACAAGCCCTATGGTTTGTACCAAATAATCAATTACATCACGAACTAAATTTAGAAAACATTACAGACTTGATAAAGTGACAAAACCAATTTTTTTCAAATTACGTCAATATTTTCCACATAAAACTACTTTTAATTTTGCCAATCATACCCATTGCCTCATATAATCAATTACCGATTCCACAAAGACCAATTCAGATCTTCGTAGATTTAATCTTTTCCACTACACTTAAAAACCAAGACACTTTTTACGATATTAAATATAAATATATTCAGTCAATAACTAATTAGATCATATAATACTTCCTATGCTCTAACAATTAGTGACAATGAATGTGCCAGAGGCCAGCTCTAACAAGCCAATTAATTGTAATTTTTAAAATCGTTGAAAGACTTATACAGTCGAAAATAAATGAAAATATAAATTAAAAACACAAAACGTGGATTCTAGCTACACAACATGTTAGATAAAATAACTTACTACCCATCAGAACAAGATTTATTTACTTTTTCGATATATTGGCCCAACAATACGACTTTTTTCTGTCAAAAAATCACCGTTCCCCCTGCAGCATTACAATACTTTCTGTTTACTCCGTAAGTGCATAGTAAAGTGAGAAAGTGGAAAGAATATGCAAAGTACAGAACAACAAAAACATGGGATTTATGTGTTTTAAATGAGGAAGAATGAAGATGGAATCGGAAACAATGATAATGGTTGCCCAAAACAAGGCATTGGGAACCAGAAATTTCCTGTTGTATTCAGAAGTAAGAAATAATAAAAAAAACAAGAGTTTATTTTACGTGTTTACAAAATACAAATCGTGCCAAAACACGGGCAAGTTAACCATATACCAACGACAAAAATACAAAGTCCAAGGTACAGTCGTAGTAACCAGAAAATGTCCCTATAGTGCAGCACAGTCGCTAGTTCTCCGACAGAACCACCAGTCCACGGCACATTTCAACTTAGACAATAAACAATGATCATGGTCTCGGTCTCTTAACTCAATTGCAATGCTGCTGCCGTGTTGCTCTCTGAACTTATATACTTCCCAAGCGAAGATTCGCTCCTGTAGCTGGCGGTTCGCCCGCGTCCATAACTCGCCCTCGGAGCTCCTGCTTCTGGTTCATCGCTCGTCTCTTCCTCCGACACTGGCGCGCTCTTTAACGTAAACGCCCTTAACATTGCCACCCGCCGAACACACCGTATTTGTCCGGAAAAGATAGAAGCAATTCATAAGTTCACCTAAGTTTCCCTGATTCTAGCGAAGTCCGAGACTGGAAAAAGGGATGATATGGTTTGCAGTTACATCCACCATGTGATCGGTTACTCTCTCAAAATCCTAAATACATGCACCAGATGGCACAAACACTCACCAAAACGTAAGATTTTTGAGTCTGTACAATACTGTATGAACAACAAATCCACAGTGACCACCCGGTAGCAGCAAATATAATAGTGTAATTTGAAATTTGAAAAAAAAATAGTTTCTCCTTGTACATGTTGCAATAACATGTGATCAGACCATCTTCATCAAGAAGGCAGACAAACGTCTTAATTACAAGAGTTTGGAAATTGATATAGATGAATATGGGGCGTAAAAACATAGGTCCTAACGACTGTCATTAAAGCTCTGGAGCACAATTTGTGTGAAAACTTGTACAAACTCTTACATCGAAAACTTGGAAATCAACGGGTCATTTCGGAGCACGATTTCTTCCAAAATGGATATTCCTCGGTAGATCTGGTCTTCTGCCTTTGTATTATGAAGTGCAGAAGTCCAAAAAGAACCTGAAGTGGTCTTGGGGTCTTTTCCTGGTCATTCACTTACTCAGAGACGGAGAGGGTCATGTCAGTCATGAATAGAGGCGGTTGCTAATGTCTTCAGTGCAAAAAAATTCTTTTTACATTTTCTTACACGTATGTATATACGGAGTAATATACGTAGTATTGGGAAAGTTATGTAATGCTGCGCGAAAAAAACGTCGGATTGTCGGCAGAAAAAAATTCATTGCCGGGCCCTGATAACGAACTAGTGGTGCTACAACAGCACTTACTTTCCCGTATTAGAGGAAACAGCTAAGTAGTACTATAATATTGCACTTTATGCGCTACTAACATCTTCGCTTGGAACTCACTATTTCCATTGCAGTGTTGTCAGAACTATGTGAATTCTACAACTTCACAAAAATAGAATGCAAAAGTTTTGTAACCCCGTATTGGAAAAAGAAGCCTGATACCCTGGAAATATTGAAATGCCTTCCATTGGGCCATGATTAGGGAAGAGTATTTTAAAACCATGCAACAAATTCTCTACTCACTACAAATGGTACAGCATTTGGTGCAAAACTAAATATTTGCCTGCAAATATCAACATAAATTAGACAATTATAACTCCTTTTCATACAGCTCCATTAGGTCACAACAATGACACTAATTCACAGATATTCGCGAGCGCAAAGTGAATTCCATTGTTGCAGACCCTGCATTGTCGCTATTCTGAGAGCTATTAATTCTTTTTACTTATTTCAAATATTTAAAAATAAACAATTTCTAAAATATTAATGTGTAAGTCTATAACAAAGTTCGAATGTAAGAAACGAAGAAAGAAATAATATACAAAATTGCACATTCTAATTTACGACGCATCCAGCTGTCCGAAGCGCAGTAAAGGTAGAGCGGACTATTACGTTTGTCACAAAATTAAAGAAAAACTACTCGTATTTTGAAAAAATTAAGCATGACCGTATTTATTTTATTTATTTATTTGTCAAAAAACAGAAACAGAATGGCACAGACTTTCCCGTATTAGTTTTCTATTTTCCTGGGTCTTCGCTAGCTATTCGGAATTGCCACATACTCTTTCTTGCCAGCTACCATCTATCATCGCCAAAAGTACATTTTTTTGTCATTTTCTTAATTGTTTGGTTTCCTATTGGTAGAACAGGAACATTAATTTTAGAATATTAAAGAACACAAAAACCTAGCCGTAAATGGCAATTTTCTTTTAAAAATTATGTGCCGTTTAAGAGAAAATGGCGTTTTAGCACTACTAAAAATGCGAAATTTGAAGCTCATTTTCACAGAAAATTTTTGAGTTTTCAAAATACTTTATTTGAAGTTATTTGAAGCACTTACACTCACAAATATAATCATCTTTACAAATTGCGGATAATGTGCATATTAAAGATGTGAGAGATCTTTCAAAAAATTTACATTTATATAATTTTTGAAAAAAACAAAAAAAACTCAAAATAAACTTTACGCTATACTAATGAGTGTAATTAGCACTATCCGTTACAAAAGTTTCAAGAAAAAAATTGCAGCCATATACGAGAAAATGACGTTTGAGCATTTCTGAAAATGCCGAAATTTGAGCTACTTTTCACAGAAAACGGTAGTGTTTTTCGAGAAACTTTACTTGACATTATTTAAAGCATATATACTCGTAAATATAATAATGTAAAAAAAATCGCCGATAATGTAAATATTAACGACGTGAGAGACAAGTAAAAAAATTTACATTTTTGTAATTTTTGAAAAAACCAACCGATAGACCAAAATGGCTTTTATGTCATTGATAGAGTACATTTACCACTATCCCTACCAAAAGTTTAAAGAAAAATTTGGAGCCGTTTTTGAGAAAATTTTGTTTTGTAATATTTTAAAATTGCACATATTGCACGCAATATTGCACGAAAACTACCAAAATTGTGAAAAACATTTACATGACCTTTATTAAAGAACTTAATATCCAGAACAAATTTTATTTGAAGAAAAAATCTCTATCTTAAATTTTGTAGTTGGAGAAAGACACCGAAAAAAATTCAAACTTTCACAATTTTCGAAAATTCAGAGCTGTACGTGAAAATCGGACCTATGCCATATTAAAAAGTGTATTTTACTCTATTCATACAAGAAATTTAAAGAACAAATTGGAGTCGTTTTTGAGAAAATGTTGAAATCGCCGGGGGGCTTCATATAAAGTACCCCAAATTTTAAAGAATCTTTTTCAAAATCACAAAGCTTCGACTAGAATTAGATCGACTGGAGAATATCAATTTTGAAGAAAATCGACCGAACGGTTTAGGCGCTAGCGTTGACCACAGACGGACAGACGGACGGAATGCCGTCAATCGATTTTTAAGTATAAAGAAGCCACAAATCATGGATTTTGACCACACCACAAGATAGAGGATTTTTTTTTCTCTTAATTTAGCAACTGGTTTTATCCACTTATTTGTTTTCACGGCCTGGCAATTAATTTTTTTCCGCCGAAAATTGGCCAATATTTCGCGCAGCATTACATAACTTTCCCTCTACTACGTATATCACTCCGTGTATACGTACGTATACGGGAAAGTAAAAAGTAGATAAAACCAGTTGCTAAATTAAGAAACAAAGTCTCTAATATGTGGTGTATCCAGAATTCCTCTTTTGTGGATCCTTGATACCGAAAAAACCAATTGAAAGGAAAACGTCTGTCCGTCCGTCCGTCCGTCCGTGAACACTACTAGCGCCTAAACCATAGGCACGCTTTCTTCCAAAATGGATATTCCTCGGTCGATCTGGTTTGAGTCGAAGCTTTGAGATTTTGAAAAGATTCTTCAAAATTTGAGGGTACTTTGCATGAAGCCCCCAAATTGTAAGATTAAAAAATTATTAAATTTACATTAAAATACAAACGAAATATACCTTGCTTGGGTGTAGAAAATTACACAACCATAATCATAATTTTCGCAATGCTCAGAGCCATAAGTGTAAAATTGCGAAAATTATTATGATGGTTGTGTAATTTTCTACACCCAAGCAAGGTATGTTTCGTGTGTATTTTAATGCAATTTTTAAAAATGTTTAATTTTGGAATTGTATTTATATACATATACCAAATAATTTGTGATTATTAACGTGTGCTTCCAGACTACTTGCGTATAATTAGTGTTCATTCATCGTGTAATTAGTGTTTATACATCTAACCGTGTTGTTAATGTATTCAGCTTTGAGGATGGAGAAATAAAACTCCGAAACTTTGGCTAACTGACATAAAAATTTCATTTATTAGACCAATACCCGCGAACCACTCGATGGATTCCACCACAGATGGTCATGACATAAAGCAGATTTTTAAATATTGCCAATACTAGCGTACCCCTAGGACTCTGGCATGTTCGATTCCATTCTTTCCCTACTCTTCCATTTCCATATTGAGAGAGCATGTTGTTAATGAACCGTGTTTATTTGCTTAAAAATATATAAAGGTAACTTCCAATTAACTTACAGAATAAAAAATAAAAAAATGCAATTATCTGAAACAATTTTTTAATAAGGGTTTATTCAGTTTGACAGATGTTCTTAGAACAATCCACAAATCCTTAAAACAATATTTGACGTAATTATACAATCTTCCTTGACAGTTTTTCGCTTTCCTCGTTAGTGACAAAAATATTAGAAACGCTTCTTTCTCTTAAGACAGTTTCGAAAAGTTGTCCATGCGAACATTCAGGATCGGGTAAATACAACCCTACTCTTTGCCACGTTTGAAATTGAAATTCCAATGCAAATAAGTATCGAGAAGTGACAAATCAGCAAAATGTAATAGAATGTCCAAGAAGCTCTCATCTTTTCTTTGAAGCTGTTGGCTCCCAAATTTCAGGTTTTAAAGTCCTAGAAAGCTTAATTTTGGAGTTATATAACTCATATATAGATTTCAACAAAGCCCCCCGAGTGTTGCGGGTCGAATTTAACATGAATATTTACATTCGGGTTTTGAACACATCCTTAATATTTTTCACAAAGTGGAATTCGTCACGTCTCCGTGAAATTCTCTTGATTTAGAGGCCTCATTTATAAAGACTAGTTGCCTGTGAAAGCCGCAAAACTAATCGATACCACTGAAATAATATTTCGATTACATGCGAAATTACGCGAAATTTTACTGACCGTATTTCAAACTCTGTTTTTGAACAATAGATTTCATTCGGAAAAAATCTCTCTTTTAAATATTGTAGTTGTAGAAAGACGCTGAAAAAATATTCGAAAATTCAGAGATTTCGACCAATATGAGACCGGCACCATTTTTTAACAGTTTTCTCCGCAAATCGAGGAAAGGTTTTGGCTGATATCTTGCAGCCAATTTTAAGAAAATTTTGAAAATGTTTTATTTAGTGTTTCCTCAAAAATTAAATTATCCTTTTTAAACCCGTACAGTCTCGAGTTGGTTCAGATCGATCGGAGAATATCAGTTATACCGTACATGCCGGGAGCTTAAAACTTGCCCATCTGGGGTGCTACCCCATCGGTGGGAGAAACCTAATCCGAGAAAAGTCCAGCAAGGCGTCGTATAGGTAGGTACCATATTTCATCATAAAGCATGGGATAGTATATACACTACACTTACCGGAATGATAACCATAGCGCTGGCAATCACGAAGTCAATGTCGATTTTTGGTGCACGATTACCAATCTCTCTTTTTACTAAGTACGTAGTAAGGCGAAAGTAATGAATTCTGAGTGATTTTGTTACATAATATTATTTATATTATTGCCCATATTTCTCTTAAAATTACACGAAATTTACATTTTTAAACAAAGATGACATTAAATATCTAGTTGCGGAGAATGAAGTATCTTTTGTCTTGAACACTCACGCCGTTAATATTTACGACGGGAATTTTTATACGTTATCGAAGTTGTGAGTACACGTATTTTAAATGAATTAGGATGATATTTCTTGAAATCTTACAATTTGTTTGTAAAATTAAGGTGAAAATTACGCATTTTGAAACGATCAAAATTCATTTTCTCAACAATGGTTCCAAATATTTCAATAATCATTTGTATATTGGACCAGATCGTACTCTTCTAGAATATTACTGTTGATGTTATGTTTCATGTCTACCTTTAGGGGACCGAAAATTTGAGAAAATGTGAAAAAATGTCAATAGTTGACAGATGGGAAGAGGGTGGGGCAACATCGAGAAGCTAGCCAAGATTAAAAACAAGAAGAAAATAACTTGTTAGAGAAAACCTTTGCAATTCTGTAGCGCCATTAGCTACAAGTTGTTACGTCTTGAATGTTTGATATAATATTCTGTCGTAACATTCTGGTCATAATGATGGCGGTGAATATTCTGACGGCGCATGTGTATCCCCATCAGTATCTTATAAAAAAATAAAAGTTTTTCTCTTGCTTGATTTGTTATGTTACAACCCAGATCAATATTTTTGCAGTTTAAATCTTCTGTTATTACATATCGAATGTCAGAAAATTAGTGATCAAAATTCTCTTGAGTGTTTTGGAAATATTTCATTTGGAGGTTTTTAGGCAGCTATTATATTATCTCCATGAGTTAAAATTTCTTTTTTGACAAATCTTTTCTACAAGTTATGTTTTTCGAAGAACCCCGGGTGCACGTGAGAATCACGTGATCGCGCATAGCGCCGCACCATGTGACAAGAGTGGCGCGTGGGGGTGGGGGAGCTCAGCAGGGCTTGGCAGCGGGCCCGTCGCTAAGTGGCACACGCCCTGACTCATGGCTCTGGGCCCTGAGTCACACAGCCCCTGCGCTGTGGGTCTCGGACTGTCTGCGTGGGGCAATTCAGCCAGCCATTTGCCCTGTACCTTTTTGGTTCTCGCATAGCCATAACAAACCGAGATTTCATCATATTTCGTATATTCACGTTTACACTTCTTACAAAAGCATATATCGACTCACACGCTATAGTAATGTTTATAAATAATATCTATTATAATTTATTCGAACATTTTGTTTAGTAAAAGTACTTTCACAGAGTATAATATTATATTTTCATGATCCAGTTTTAACAAGGCAAGAGACGTTAAAAGTTCCAAATATGAACTTGAAATCGTTGGAACATCAAATAAATATTTCATTTTATTAAAAAAATAATTGTAGCTTCTGGGACGCCATCGACTCTTGTAAGCACAAAAGTAGACTTCCTCACACCATAAAAAAGTGCACTAAATGGAGGCTTATGTAATTGATTTAAACCTAAATATCTCAAACAAACCTGCATTAAATATAAATAATTAACACTTGAAATAAAATACTTAAACCCTGACAATAGCACATGCGGGTTCGAAAAGTAGAAAACAAAACACAAATATTTCGCACTGTAATATAGTGAATTCTTTGCAATTTATCACAGCCTTCAACTCTGGCTCATATATTTTATGAATATTCTATATTAATATTAATATTCTATTATAACTATGAAATTTCACCGTTATGTCTTACATTAATACAATAATGAAAATATTAATGTTATTTCTTTCCTCCAACTTTCTTCCGGTCCGGAATACCCTTCTTCATAAATACTTTGGAAGGAAGGAGCGTAGTAACATTATGTTAAGGATTTTGCAATACATAACTGATATACAATTTAAACCAATAAAATTGTTCGAACTTAATTTTTCCATACAATTGATGTTCGGGACAAATGAAAAATACGCGTAATCATTTATAATTTTCTCATTTTTTACCAATGATAATGCGTTTAGTATCAATAAAAGCATATTTTGCACCATGTGTCATCAAATTTCATGCAGTGTGTGCGGGAGGTCTCTTAGCTCTTCTGTGATTGGCACCTGCAGTGGCGAATTGTGGCATGGTGATTTTAGGTTGTCACAGTGTTTGGGTCTATCTTTCTGACAAATCGATGGGAGGAGTGGAGTTGAAAAATCGTAGGGGTTCTGTCATTTAAATGCACAAAACCACGCTTCTTTTTTGATATTTTAATTTTTTTTTCAATAAATCTTCTGGACTCCCTAAAGCAATTTCGGAATTACTTTGTATATAACTTGGTTAGAGAGAAAGACTAAAATTCATCCAATCCAATAAGCGCAAAATGAAATAATTACTTTAAAATTCGTTCGGTATTCGATTATCTTTCACTACGATTATTGCTTGTCCTGCAAGAAAGCGCGCCCCATCCACGCAAAAAATTGAAAAGAGGACTACAGTTGACTGATCAGTCGTTTCCATTCAGAATTTCACACAACCAAACGCTGAAGTCTTGCGGGACTTGACGAGTGCAGTATATAAAATACAAGACATGGGCCACTCGCTGTGTTACGACGGCTCCACACATTCAGCATTCGCCGAGCAGCGAGCTTCTGCTCGCGCAATCCCGATCAGCTGATGTGTTTGGCGAATGTTCGCTTCTTTTGATGCGTCCAAAAGACCGACACGCGGTGGATAGGGCGAGCACCGAATGTTCGTCACTCGGCAAATAGCAAGCAACTCATCCACATTACTTGGCATTCGGCGAGCGGTTGCTCGCTGTTCGCCGAATAACGACTGTGTGAAGCCGCCTTTAAGGACAGGCTGAGATTCACATGACCGAAAGTTGCGTTCCCGTCACCCACGTGCAGCGGCTGGGGTAATGCCTTCAGCTTGCGGTAACGCATCTGCTAGTCAGTGGTGGAAACCCTCTGCGACGCATCGCAGCTCTTCGCGGCGGCTCTGCAAAACTTGTATAAACTACACATTGTCAGACCAAGTCAGATAAATCACATTCTCTTCAACGACTAAGACTGCTAGTGCTGCTTAAAGTAGAAGCTAGAAGCTGCGGGTCCAAAGCAGTGCAATTTTTCAATTGCCAGAATTTCTGGCGAACTAAAAACAATCGTCGTCGCTAACCTTACTTAAGATGATTAAAATCACATCATTTGTCACAGTATCATCCCCCCCACCGTAAGCCACAGAAATGCGCTTTCAAGCTAAGAGAAAACAATTTCTGTGTAACACAATTTCTGACTTCGAGAAGTGAACGCTATTTTCTGATTCAATATGTTCAAAAAATTGGGAAAATATAATTAACCACGTCAACCTTTGGATTTTTGAGCAGGACATTAATATTTGGGAAAATAACTTACTCTTGTTTAGAAAAGAAGACAATTTGCCCTTTCTTTTAATTATAACTAGCAAAAAAATAAATATGTTGAATGCAATTAAAATGCATGAAACATAGTAAAAATAAATACCAGCATATATTTAGAAGTGTTTTACTTTTCAAGATTTACGAGTATACTCTAAATCACTGTCACGAATTAGCCCCCTCAATACTCCCTTCATACCCTCTTCCTTCTTACTTTAATTATACTGTCCCTGGTAGCGGCCTTCAAAATGCAGCATATCCTGACCAAAACTCTCCCTTTGTTCCTCTTTGTTGCGAGGAAGCTCTCATATTCTCCTTGAATGCGTCAAGCACATGGATCTTTAGCATCATTCTCCACCCCATTGCACTGTAGCCCTTCACTAAGTTCCAGAAAAGTTCTTCATAGTTTTCGGCCACGATATTGCTCAGAAAGCCCTGATCAACCGCAATAAGCTTGTCTAAGCAACTTTCTCCTTCTCATTAAGCATCTGTCGAAATTTGCATTGAAGGATCTTCTTTATTTGTGGTTCCACGAAAATACCTGCTTTAATCTTTGCCTCGGACCAATGAGTTTTTATCTAGGGCTCCTACAGATTGATTCATAGGCTTGCTTCATTGCTTCATATGTACAGTGGATGCATAATCATCTTCTGACTTTCAACTTGTGGCTCCCACTTAACACTGTGTGCTCCCTCAGAGAACTCAGTTTGCAGAGGCCAAAGTCACTTGCAGAGGTCATTTTGATGATTCTGTAAAACCAAAGATAGCAGAGAAACTTGGTAAAACCACCTTGGAGACCTATTAGAAATCCCACCAATTGAAAGTCATCGGGAATTTCAAATCCATACTCTTCATACTTCAAGGCTTCTAGTAAGTTCTTGATATTGTTGCAATTCTCTTAGAGATGCACCGAGAGAGCCATAGTAAGAGATGGTTACTTGTTCCCATTATGTAGTAGCACAGTTTGAAGCTCTTTGATTAGCTGTCCCTAAAGAGGTGGGTTCAAAATGTTTCAGAATATTTTAAAATGCGACTGTTGCGAGTTAAATATCTTGTATTAATTTATTCTGTCGCTTGTTATATTTAAAAGTCATTTGGAATTCGACATATCCATTAATACATGCAGATTAAAAAATTTACAGTTCATGAAAATAATTTAATGAAAAATCTTCTCTTAACAAGCTCGAAAAAAATGGCAAATTTGAAAACATGAATTCAAAATCTACACAACAACGTTTCGGGGATTTTTTTCCTCCGTTTTTCAGGCCATCTCCACTTAACTTTTAAAACAAGTCAGAATATAAATCATAAAATATAATAATATTATCTTCCACCAACAACAATATAGCACACTTCTACTAAATAATAAAATACCATTGTAATGTGCAGGTTGTTGGTAATAATGCATTAAGATAAATATTTTGTTATAATTTTTAATTAGTTTGGTGCGGTGTACCGCACGAGTGTAACTTGTCAGTGGTGTTTCATCGTGAGCTGACAAAGGGGTTATTACAATTAGGGAGGGGGAGGAGAGAGGGGGAGGGGAGAGGGGGAGAAGGAAAAAAAAGCTGTTCATACATTATTTCCACGAACAAATTGATGACACGCCTATCGGAGGAGCACTACGCAATTGTTTCTCACCAACTGTTATAACACAACTAGAAACCAATATTATCAAGGGAGTAGATTTACTATTTTTCAAGAGGCACGACTATCTACTTCCTAAAATCCGTTCTCCGAGATACCGGAGGAGGAAAATCCTGTCAGGCAACGTATGGGATCGCCGCGCCGGTTGTACTTCGCCTCCTTGGGATTTTAGCAGACTGTACGCTTCAGGGACTAGTACCATAGAAGTTAACGCAGTGATTTACTTTATTTCCACTTTTCGAATACGTCTTCGAAAATGTTTCCTCCAATATTATTACTTTCTTCCTCTTCTTGATATTTTTAGTCAAGTTGAAATATTTTACAGGGATGTATGTGTGGATCATTTGCAAAATATCACAATATCATTTACAAAATATCACTAAGGGGAGAGAGAAATTCGATTCTATAATTTCGAAAAATTCCATAATTTTAAAACTGGAAATATTATCTAAATGAAAATATTGAGGCACGTATAAATTCTGTGGAGGCATGAAACAGTGTACTTGTGAGTACTCATCTGGTGTTCGCGATGCACTGCCGGGGTGACTACTGGACTACGAAATAATTCAGAGGGCCCGAGATTTTTTATTATTATTATTATTATTATTATTATTATTATTATGGTTTTTAAAATTTGCTGTTATGGAATAGACGATACTAATGTAATTTTTTTCACAGTATCTATTATTATAGTTTGTGCTCCCTAGAAAGAGAAAAAAAAGGAAATGCTTTGGCATCGGCTACTATTGTCTAATTTGAGGTTTGGTTTAATTTTTTGTCTATCTGACCTCGCCCTATATCCTGCACCGACCGAGCATTTACGAAAGATATAAAATAAATTTTTGATCGCTCAACGGTATGGAAGATGTGAACCGCCTGTATGAGTGTTGGTAATTACTGATTTCCAGCAAGGCGCTGTCAAACAGTGCGAGTAGTTTACGTTCTTGGACTGTCTCCATGCGAACGGCGGCGTTGAACTCCACCCAGTGCCCACCGCCGGCTACGCGTTGCCGCTCTTGCCAGAATCTTAACCTTGTCGGCTGACTCGTTTGATGGAACTTACAACGGTTCTGGGAGTTGTAGGTGTCACCCTTGCTATACACCGTTTTTTTGTGTTTATTTCTTCTAGTTCAACATTATTGTCTTTCAAGGGGTTTAAAAAATACATTTTATATTTTAACGTTTTTGTTATGATCATCAATAGGAAGGAGTATTTATTTGTGAGCATGGTCATAGAAGATTAGTTCGGCAACCAAGGTTTGATGTGGAGTGGAATGATGGAAGTTTAGGTAGCGCAAGGAAAGATGTAAAACCGATGTAACGGTTGTCTAACTCTATCCTTGTGAAACCTTGATTTAATACGGGGCCATGAAGACCAACGACTCAGATTGAAGATTGTGGAACAGGGTGAAGAGTAAAGATATTGATATTTTACTAATGTGTTCATTTAGTGGCAGCATATTTAACTGCGATGAATTTGAGAGTTTGGAATAAACCATGACGCCTTAAGGGTCTTTCCCAGAAACTTATTTTGGAATCCAACTAGCTTCTGGAAGTGGGGTACTACGCCACCCAATACTTGACAAGCATAGTTAAGGTAGCTTGAATAATTGATTGGTACAGTAGTATTCGGCATTGAATACTAATGACAGACCGAGAGTTAATTAAAGGAAACATTCTTGACGTTTTAATCAACGGTTTACTAGCTAGGGCGTGAATGTGGAGTTTCCAAGTTAGCCTTTTGCCAAATAATACTCATAGATACTTCACTGATGAAGAGATCCGAGGAATGTTATTTCCATTGATGTTAAGTTCGAGCTCGGCATGATGTGAATATCTTTGTTTGAAATTTGGTATGATTTAACTTGATTCTAAAATTTTTTTATGCCCATTGAATATAATTATTTAGATTGTTTTGAACATACTCCTTCGCTATATAACTGCGAGAAGTGAATAGTACGTCATCAACGTATACGGCAATGTTGGAGCCGCCTTAGATTGGGATATCATGGCTGAAATGTTACATAGTACGGGGAGAGAACTGAATCCTGTGGTACACCGGCATCAATATTGTGAGGGTGTTTTGTAATATTGTGAGGAAGTGTTAAAGATGTGGCTGACAATTTGCTCGTAAGGACACTTTCCATACTCTTTAGTAGGTATTCGGGTAAACTAAAGATTTTACATTTTCATTAAGAGGCCTTAGAGTCAAACCCTGTCGTAGGCCTGACTTAAGTAGAGGAAGGCTGTCACTGTGTGTTTCCTATGATGAAAACCGTTAGCTGCGGCCTCAGAAAGACGTAGTAATTAGTTGGTAGTAGAATGGTTTAGTTTGAATTGCATACGATGATAAATGAAATTCATATCGACGGGATAGCTTTCATGTTGATGGGGTTTGTTGAGCTTGAATGGATAAAACGTTCGAAAATTTTGATGAAATTGGATGAAGATTGCTAGGTCTAACGTTTTCAACTTCCCTTGGGTCTTTCCCTTGTTTGCAGACTGGTAACATGACAGCTGTTTTCCAAGTCATGAGGAAATAATTGCGCCATAGCTACGCCACAAAGCCGTCATTGCCACATCGATGGCCGATAACCAGAATGTTTTAAGTCTAATTATCTTACAAAATTAGATTTCTGTTTCATTGTGTTTTATCTTCCTGTCTACATGTGTGCATCAAACCAAAATTGTAAATATTTAACTCCCTTAGAATGCAACGAACTCATTCCATAATAATCCATTCCATACTTACCCCCCATTACATATAAAAACTTTAAATGGTTCTCCTGAAACATTTACTAACGTGGACTTAGAGCAGTCTGGTTCTCTGCCATCGACATGTTGGCCATTGAAGAGGAGCTTCTGGGGCCACAACGGAGGCTGCAGCGTCGGTCGTCCGCGCCAGAGCGACCGGCCGGGGCGGGGCATGGCGGGGTGGGGCGGAACGTGGCGGGCGGGGTTGAGGAGGGGAGTGGGGCGGGGCGGGGAAGAGCGAGGCTGCGAGACTATTTCGGCGCGCGCGGCGTGGGGCGTGGGGCGCAGGGTGGCGAGGGCGATAGCGATGGCGATGGCGAGGGCGAGGGCGCGGCGGGGGCGAGGGGGGCGTGAGGGAGCCCGTGGCAACGGCCCAAATTCCACCCTCCCCCACGGGCGCCCCCTCGCTCCTTCCGGCGCCCACTTGTTGCGGCAGCCACCTGCGCCGCCAGCCCGTGCCGCGCCGCCATCTTGGCCGCGCATGCTCACCCAACCAACAACGGACAGGGAAAATGAATTTTTCCAACATCTGATCACTTTTTAGTTTAACACACACGGAAATATTACAAAAAAGAAAATTTTAAGGATGAACTATTATTATTTTTATAAGGATGAACAATTATTGTAAACCCCAATGAGGAAAATTAGACCTTTTGTTCTGTTACCCTCATTCTCTTAACCCTTTCACTGCTAACGACGCACCGGTGCGTCAGACGTCGCCGTGCCACCACTGCTAACGACGCACCGGTGCGTCGCGCTGCTCTTTCGGGTTAGGATGTCTACGTTTACTGAAGAAGTGTTGTGGGGTTGAATTCTTTCAACTTCGTCAGTGCCAGTATAAAGCCTGGATCTAAAAGAATGACGGAAAGTAAATATGCACCTTAGTAAATATATAATAACTAACAACAACTGAGAGCGCGCGCGCGAGAAGACCGCACGAAAAAGTATTCAGCACTGCGGAGCGTCCAGCGCGCCTAATGCATAGCAGTGAAAGAGTTAAACCTTAATAGTCACGTGGGGACTGTAAGCTTCCCCAGACCATTTGTGATAATTGCCAAATAAAATAGTATTGTTCTCTTCAGGAATTTACGTATCTTTCAACTACTTGTTTATCCTCCCTTCAAGAAAAGAAAATCTGTTGTGCGTGTTAATGTGCTTAAATTAGAACTCATTCTTTGTGACGCGGAACTCCACCAATCCCCTCGCGCGTCCAGAGTCGTCCGGCACAAAATTGAATTATTTGTGCCGCTTGTGAACTATACAAGGTTAATGACAACATACATAATAAAAATTATATTACATCTTAGGTTTTTCATATATAAATTTTAAAACTTATATTGTAATAGTTATATATAAAGTAATATATGATCACCACTTAAAATATATTGCATGAAACAATCAAATTTGATTTATAAATTTTAGGTACTAAAAATCGACATGACGATGACTAGGATGCTAGTCATCGCCACTCCACTACCAAAGGCACGAAACGGCAGGCGACTTCAGAAAGTAATTGTTCAAATCTCTACAAAATATAATCTCTACAAAATATACAATATCTCATTGAATATCAGCACGTGTATCGTCACAAACATTTCTTCATTTCATTCCGAAATTTAAATCCTATCGAATTAGGTCATCGTGAATGCGATTAAACAATTTATCAAGAAGAAGTTTCAGTTGTTTGTAGATGAAAGAGTAGTAGAGTTATATTTGTAGAAGAAATCGAATGCCACAAGAGGATACAAACATGAAGGTCCTCCTTTTGTGAATAATATATTGAAGGGTGCTCCACTAACGTTCTTTAATGACCAGGAAAAGGTTTCCTGAAGAAGTTATAGACAATCAGTATATTATACATAGGGTGTCCGGGGAGGAAACGTCGAAACTTCGAAAATAAGCTCTTAAGACAATTTTAAGCATATTTTGTCCAATAAACTACGCGGATATTCCGAATGGTTGAGCCGCAATAAGCTTTTTTATATTTAATTTCTAAATGTGTGGAGCAAAGTTACCCTAGGATGTGGTAAAAGTAACAGTTATAGATGTTTTTTTTGGTTAAAGTACTGTCTGACCTTTATTGCCATAGAAAATACAATTCTCGTCAGAACTCAAGTAAGAAAAATCTCAAAATACGTTTTGTATGAACCAGAAGATATTAAATTGTAGATAATAGCCAAAAATGTTAAATAGTACCTACGCATGTAAAATTAAGACTGTTAATTGGAAGAAAAATCTTAATATATTTCATTTCATCCACGTTAGTATGTACTAACGTGGCTAATGAAAAAAATAGCAGTGTACGTACCCCCAATTTTAAAAAATTTTCTAAATTTGATAAAATTGATTTTCTAAATTTCACTCGACTGGATGCGTTTCCACTCTTGTCTTTTGCCGGTCTGGACCAAAACGACCCAGCTGTTTTTCCGAAGTAATCTCCCAGTCTTGTTGCTTGTCGGCCTTGGTGTCTCTAGCTAACTCGGGGTTCCCACACCGTTGTTGTTTGCGCCCATCGTTGTTGCTCCATTCTCATGAGATGGCCTCCCCATTTCCATTAGATGTCTTTCGGGACAAATACTAATGGCTAAATACAAATACAAATTTCCTAATGACGGCGCTGCGTTGCAGAGAGCAGCCCGGAGCGCCGCGTGAGCCTGGGGGAGGCGCGCGCGCAGCCGCTACCTTCGGCCGCGTGGGCCACCGCCTCCCCCGCCCCCGCGCCCACGCCCACGCCCGCCCACGCGCCCACGCCGCTGGTCCTCTTCACCATGGAGAGCGCGCCTGCGGCGATGGCGCCCATGTCGGCGGCGCCGCCGCTGCTGCCCTGTCCGCCGGCGGAGGCGTCCGCCATCGACGGCGCAGAGATGCGCCTGGCAGCCCCCGCCGCGCCCGAGCCCGCGCCCGTGCCCCCGCCACCCGCCGACGCCGAGGCGCTCTACAACCTCACGCAGCTCGCCGAGGTGAGACTCTTTTGCAGCTTTTTCCAATACCGTACTCCAGTGTTGTCAAGGTAGATGCCATGAGCGGGAGTGCCACGACGAAATCGACCCTGTAGTTCGTCAGCCCTCCATCAGAGACAACGCCATCCTATTGTAAAACGACGGGGTTACTAATAGTTTCCTTTCCCAACGCTAGTTGCGTAGAGAAGCTCGTGACATGGCACGATTCCACGACGCGTGCCACTGCCACCAGTAGAAGACCATGACACCACTGCCGTACTCTCTTATGACCACAACTGAAGAGCTTATTTCCTAAGGGTCAGAGCTCCAAGAAACAGAATTTTTCAGGGAGGGATGGGATTCCTAATTGAACATTGGATGAAACGGTGTTTTGGATGTCGTTTAAAACAGGAGAAATAGCATTTTGAATACAATATTTAGCAACATGACGATGAAGCGTCTTAACAATATATTGATAAGTGGAACTAAAAAAAAATGAAATAGAGATAAGTCATTTTGTATATAGTATATATATTTTGTATATATATTTTGTTCAGTATATTCAGTTATTTTCTATTTTTTCGCAATTGTTTATGTTTCTTCTACAAACAAAATTCAACATTCTTTAAGATGATATTGTTTCTAATGTTACGTTACCAGAAATTTATCTCGAAACAATATTTTTTTTTTTTATTTAATAGGTAACACATTGATACAAAATTTTCAATTCTTTTAACTATGTGGCTAGGCTGAAGGCCTTTAAGCCATTACAATACCTACATCCTACCGCATTCTAACCTTTCGAATTCTGACATTCACCCCTAATGGTCTCTTCATCGCATCAAAGCCGCGGAAGGGAGACCATAAGGTACGGCTGAGGAAAAAACCCCTGAAGGGGGAAAAACCTGCCGTCAGAAGACGAGTACATGCTAAACTACTAGTTGTTTTTTTCTAAACTATTTATTTCCTGGCGTGGGCATCTTCTCCATCCAATCTTTGGCCTCCTCAGCCCCTGAAATCAAACACCGCCACAGAAGATCGCCCGCACCACCGCCTCTCCGAACAATTTACTACTAATTAACTTAATTATCGCTTACTGACTAATTTAATTATTACTGACTTACTACTTAATATTAATGATTAGCATTACTGATTGCCTTTCTAGTTAACTTAATGATCTCTTGCTTTCTGAATTAATTATTTCATCTCCAGTCTAGGCTCCGCTCGTACTACTAACCAGTGCTGTTTTCCCATTCCCTGATTACCGTTTCCCTGACAGTTCGAACCTTTCCTAAAAATATTCCTAATTCTTTCATTAAGTGAGATCTATTATCAGCTAATATGTTTTGAGCGAGCGTTATGTTTCTGAATTGGAAGCAATAGTTCCCCATTCCCATCCATTTTCCTCTCCAAGTTTCTGTAGCGCAGCAATTTAACAGGATGTGGATCCAATCTTCTCTATCACCGCAAAGTACACAGATTCCATTGTCATTCGAATCCTTCATTCTACGTTGCATCCACCCCCCTAACCTAAACCAAGCGCATCCCCCTCTTGCATCCCTTTTAAGTGTTGTACGTAACTTTCCCACACAGGACTCGCGTGAATCCGTACCACTAACGAACATTTTTCTGCCGATGCTGCAAGAATATCATGCCTTTTAATATCCGAAAGTCGATCTGAAATTAACCGTTCTATCTCCCGTGTTCCCCTATTCTCAACCATTTCAGGAGAAACATCCCCCAAACCTGCGCGTTCTAGTACCCGTTTCACTTTGTACGCCCAATAGCGCTGATCGTTTTCCTGTAATTGCGCTCTAAAGCACCTGCGAATAAGCGTGTCAGACTCTTCATTGCTAATCTAATCCAAAGTTTAATGGCTTTCATTTTTAAATCTTTCCAATTCCTACACTACCTACCTCTCTTAAGACGCCGGCATTAGCTGCGAATCTAGAGACTCCGAGAATTAATTTATAATAATCTGTTTCGATGCTTTCTAATCTGTCTATTCTGTCCACTCCCCAGATTTCCGCCCCGTAATTCATTGCTGGGAGCACTAGCGATTTAAACATTGTGTCGCACACCTTTAGAGGCAATTCCGGTATTCTACGCATTACGCAACCGATTTCTTTGAGAGCAATTCTTCCTTTACTATGAGCCGCAACTATGTGTTTATTCCATCCCCCCTTCATAGAGAATTTTGCAGCAAGATAAGTAAAAGTTTTAACACGGTCGAGTTCCTCCTGTGCGTAATACCATTTCTCTTTGTTACCCCAAATAAACCCATTCTTGAAGACAACAATTTTCGTTTTTTGAATATTTACTTTTAGTCCCCATGCTACACTATATCTTTCTAGGGTGTTTAAACTCGACTGTAATCCCTCAATAGTTTCTGAGCATAGAACTAAATCGTCCGCATAAATTAATCCGGGAATTTTCAGGCCATCAATTGCCGGTATTTTCAGGCCATCAATTGCCGGGAATTTTCAGGCCATCAATTGCCATCAAGCACCTGTTTTACTAGTGTATCTAACACAAAGATATTGTCGGTGGTCGCGAAGCCTTTCCTAAAACCTGCTAGCATTTTTGAAATTTTACTATATTTTTCCGCCCAGTCGCTCAGTGCTTTATGCAGGGAAACGTACGACTTCCGGATTTATCGTTTGCATTATGCTAAGTTCACTCAGCAAGGTTGCTCTTCTCTGTCTAAACTATTGTTGTATTACTAATGGCAATAATTTATGAGGTAAATTAGTTATTGATATAATAAACCTACTGAAAATTTGCATTTATGAACTCGGGTATGTGGATTTCCAAGAATTGACTTAGGATTGTTCAAATAAACTACAAAGTATAAAATGATCACATGCGACGGTCTGTATACAATGTAGGTCTGTATACAACGGAGGGAATGGTTAATGATACTACTGCTTCAATCAGAATATTGTTTTATTTCCAAGAAATCTCGAAAGCAAGGAGCACAAAATAATAATGGTACATAATCAACTTGCATAAATTCAAATAAAAAAACATAAAAAAATTAAACCGTTATTGCAGCCACACGATTTGATCTTTATTAATTTACCTGTTATCCTCCAAAAATATCGTGCGTGTATGTTTGCATTTCCGCGTTCATCCGTATTTTACTCGTGTGACTGAAATCAAAGGCATTTGAAAATGCAAAACTAATTTTTGGAACGTTGCTCCTGGTTAGTCACGTGTCCTGACCTCCACACCCCCAAAACTACGAATTCTTTAAAATAGTGCTTCTCAAGGGCCCTTACCCAACGCTTTAATCGCCTCAGTGTGACCGCTATTTGTTTAGTCAGCCGAACGGGGCAGAGGAAGATGCTGGTCTCGTCGCTGAAAGGAAACTCAGTAGTTGTGCTGCAAATTACATTTCTTGATAACCGCCAACGTTCATTTACAAATAAAGAACAAAAAATTTGGCGTATTTACGGAAGGAGATAATATAAAACCATCGAATTAAATTAACGGGCAAGTTCTGACAGATTTTTTCCACCTCTCAGAGCGGAAAAGAAAGTTCACTGGTATTACCACACGTTACAATTAAATTCAAAACTGACGAGAGAGAGACTAAGATAAAGAATCAACAGAAGCATTCTTCACACCACCTGTTGTCAGTGGAAGAAGGTGAAAACAAACGAACTGCGAGCAACGTCGGGCGCAATCGACTCTAGTCTAGCGAAAGGTAACGGACAGCGGGCCACCGTGGTTACTATAGCTTACCCGGAAACTCATCCCAGGGGCTCAGCCCATGGGACCCAACGCAAGGAAACTCAGCCCTGAGGCCCTTCGTGCTTAGATAGTCCTTAGACCCATATTTCTATTATTCATGAACCTTTACAATTGTGTCTGAGGTAGCCCGTGGACCGCTTCAGTGTTTGTACCATTTACATGGGTGTAGGGAGCTAATTCCGCAGACACACATATCGCACACAGTTACCGGATAGAGCAACAGATTAGGGATGTATTGTTGAGGAAGGTGAATCACTGGGAATGAACCTCGCCAAGGCACAGCACGACTAAGGGATCTAGGAAGTTGTCCAATGGACAATGTCCATCCCAGGTGTATCGCGGCTTGCCTCGCACGTAAGCTCCTCCACCACCTGGCTCGTCCAGGAATGATGTATGAAGGGTGGCAAGGGAAAGAATCATTCCACATCACTAGGGTGAATATTCCCATATCTACGCAGGACTCGAACCCATGACCGCAAGTACCGCGCTAAGTTTACCACTACTGCGGTAGCAGACGTTCGCGCCGGCCGAACTTATTGGAAGGAATCTTTGTTTTTTTTATCGAACGAGTAAACGCAGGTCAACAACTGTTATCACTCCAGCGACTCTTACAGCTACTCTCCGGGGGGAGTCTTAACGGTGGCTAATTTTTCGATACTAGCTATAAAACTAGATCAAATTCATCCATTGTCTGGGGAAGAATTCTAACGGCCGGCTGCACTGATCAGTATTTTTCCGTGCTTTCTTCGATCAACACCAGGCGAATGCCGGAGCAGAACCCTCACACTCGGGTCAGGACCGCGCGCGATCTTTGCTTCCTCCCCCTTGCCCTAAACCTATCCCTTGCACACATACGTACACGCATTACACACTCACTACACCCCTTACTTACATACAAACATGCATGCACATTCTTCAACCAGTCGGAAACTTGCTTGCTCCGACTGAATCGGTGCTCTACTTGGGAAATGTCCAGAAAAGAAAGATCGAAATTCGACAGTGTCAGTGTCAGATCTCACATTTTAGGGGGGAGCACATGCATTAAAGGGCCAAATTATCATACAAGTTGTACCCGGAAACAACATTTTTCAGCATTCATGCCTTGAAACTAGTTATTATCATCAGTTGTTTTGGGGGACGAATTGCTTTACGGTAATGGTATGGCGTTACGGCATGGCACGGTATGGCAAAAACGACTGCCGTACAGGTGCCTCAAATAAGTCATGGTCATATAAAACAACTGGGTGTCGCAAAGTAAAGAAAACACTCTCGAATGTTAAGAACAATCTCAAGTGTATATTGTTTTTATCTTTACATTTTTCTTATTCTTAAATTTTTAAATTTTGCCTTCATACATCCTCTTAAAGGTTACTGTCAGTGACCATAACGGCTATCCTTATATTGTAAATTTCAATGCTCTGAAACACATATTATCGAACAGAAAGTAATAAATTTAAAAACCAGAGCTTGGCAATAAGATTTCTTCTGGCGAAATTCGCAAGAATATAATCATAAATTTTTCGGCGCACGATTACATAACTTTCTCTTCTTACGAAAAGCTTCGTAAGGCGAGAAAATAAAAAGTGTGTATCGTAAGTGTGCGTGCGTTTGCGGCAGGTGAGCGTGGCGGCTGCGGCAGCGGCGGCCGCGGCGGCGGGGGCAGCAGGGGCGGCGGCGGGGGGCGCGCTGCTGGCGCACGGGTGCGCCGAAGTGCGGCCGGCGCTACAGCACGGCGTCCAACCTGGCGCGCCACCGCCAGACGCACCGCTCGCCCGCCGACAAGAAGGCGCGGCGCTGCCCGCACTGCGACAAGCTCTACGTGTCCATGCCGGCCTTCTCCATGCACGTGCGCACGCACAGCCAGGCCTGCAAGTGCCCCTTCTGCGGAAAGTGCTTCAGCCGGCCTTGGCTGCTGCAGGGACACATCCGCACGCACACCGGTGAGCCACACTCCCAGTTCTATCGCTCAGGTATCCCCCAGGTTCATCCACCAGTTCTGTATCCCAAGGTATTGAACGAATACGAATTGAAGGTAAATTATTAAAATGCTCCAAGTACTCCGTGATCAATTTAGAGTTTAAGATGTAAATCATTATTACTAAATTCTTAACACCTTTACATTTACAATTTTCCTTCATAGTTTCCGATTATTTTCTTATTCTAATCATCACCATAGTAACGTTATTTGACTACTGTAAGAAATCTTTTTCTTTGTTGCAAAAAAACTTTCAATACTATTGCAAAGACACAAAAACTCCAAGGCCAATCGTAATAATCTAAGCAGATATACAGTGATTTCTTTAGTGCAAACTTTTTAACAACTAATATTATTGGGAGTTTAATTTTTTATTGCTAGTGTTCAATCATTTTAAGAAATTATGAAAATCTTTCGAATTGATGGGTGCGATCAGTCTTGAGTGATATCAGGACCCAGACCTTGGGAATTCCTCAAGTACAAAGCACGCTTACGCCAGGTGTACTCCCCACGTTTACAACCTTTTAAACCAACATATTTAGCCAGCTGAAATGGTTCAGAGACGGCATTCACAAGCCCTTTGCAGCACTGATTACCTGGATGTCTTATCGGGTCGAGTAGCAGGTGTCGAGTCCCGATGGTGTCAAATTTTCGACACCAAGCTACGTACCTAGGTGGAAATCAGTTGCTGTCTGGAGAAGAATTCTAGAGGCCCGTAGTTTTCGTTGGTTTCTCCGAACAATACCAGACGAATGCCGGAGCAGTAACTTGACAAAGGGGCCATGGACTGTGCGTGATATTTTCTTCCTCTTTCTTGTCTTATCCCTTCTTACAAAACATCAATCATCAAAACGTAATGCCTCCTATTTTTTCTACCTAAATAAAATTGATTATGTGAAAAAATTGAATTTGGCACTTTTCCTCAAACCTTCTTCTACAATCCACTGCAGAGGCAACTTTCTGCGTCAACATGTGGCGGCACAGCAGTCGTTTATAAAACGTGCGACATCGATGTTCGTATGAGACAGAGTTGTGCGATTGAATTCTTCAATGCAGAAGATCGAATATCCATTCAAATTAATGAAAGACCGTAAAAACTGTACTGTGATACAACAGTGGATGTCAGCACTGTTGTGTGACTAAGTTCTTGGATGCAGAAGATGAAATACCCATTCGCATTCGTAAAAGTCTGCAAAATTTGTACGGTGCGGCAACAGTGGATGTTAGATGATGGGTTCGTCGCAGTAACGAAGCTGAAGGGCAAACATCATTGGCTGACGAAAACCAGAGCGGCATGTCGATGATGGCAGTCACTCCATGCAACATTGAGGGAGATAATGCCACAAAATTCATCTGAATTCATCTGCACTTAGCACTGCACATCAGCTTCGTTACAGCGACGAACCCATCATCCACTGTTGCCGCACCGTACAAATTTTGCAGACTTTCACGAATGCAAATGGGTATTTCATCTTCTGCATCCAAGAATTTAGTCACACAACGCTGTCTCAAAAAAACGATAGCGGCCTTTCTGTAAGCGACTGCTGTGCTGCCACAAGTTGACGCAGAGAGTTGCTACTGCACTGTATTGTAGAAGTAAGGTTTGGGGATTAATGCCAAATTAAAATTTTTCTTATAACTAATTTTATATAAGTAGAAAAATAGGATTCTTATTGACATACGTATACACACACACACACACACTTGCATTTAGAAGCACAACACTCCCACACGTCGGGAGACCATTAAGGAACTTATTGCTTAACCCGGCTGGGGCGGTGACCCTCTTGTCTGGTAGGAAACCCCCGAAAGCCGTGGTGTAGGTCGACACTGGATCTCACATTCCAGTAGGGGAGGAACAGCACCACTTCTCGGCTGTAACACTTACGGGACTAATGACCCAAATAGTTGACGCGCTCTTTCTCTCACTATATTTTCATTCTTATTACATACATCTCACATAATCATTATTATTTCGAAGCGGATTTTGCATATTTTTGTCTGTTGCTTCAGGGATTAGCTATGTGAAATTTCTTGTTTGGTGAGAATTGGATGCTATGTAGATTAACATGTTGGTACATATTTGAGCATATTTGGACGATTTTTCCTGTTGGTGCATATTCGTGTAATTAGGTGGTAATTGTGCGTTTTTCGTTAAAATAGAGACTTATGTCTAAAATGTTCCTATTTTTCAAAGAATTTAAGTTACATTAATGATGTGTGAATTTTTTTTGTTGAGAATATGAAAGAAGGTTTGCAGCCAAATCATCTGTGCTATTTCAGGTACGCATCTCAAATTTCCGTGGATGTGGAAATATCTTTTCGATGTTCAAGGCCCTGTTGCCGGAAAATCGCCAGAATTTTACGTATGACAATATGCGTACGATATTTTTAACATATTGCAATGCAGCAGTGAAATCGTAAAAGTACAGGGAAATTGTGAGATGAAAATACATTGACGTTATGCTATTGCGTTTTTCAAAATTCTGTGGATGATAAATTATTTGTGCAAATGCAAGATATTTCTTGATATATTTTTTAAACCACGCAAAACACAAGCAACAAGACGTACTAATACATACATCACTAAGGTGAATATTTATTTCAATTGTTTATTCCGAAAAGTGAGGTATATTACATTCGATAGGTTTGCACAAAAATATATTCTTTTCATTCCAAGCATACTTCTCCTGAAATTTTATCAAGGAAGGTTTACAGAGGAAATGAAATATTGTTAGTTTCAATTACATATTAAAGTGCACATTGATGCACAAAGATATTTTGAGGTGTAAAAATCCTCTCCCTAAACACTATCATCACCATACCTCAACGCTTCCGTAGGCTCGCGTACCACGTTCGAAGGCCTCCACAAAGGGAGATTCTGACATTGGAACTATTATCATTTTACCATTCGCACAGTACACGCCTTCTGAAAAATGGGATTAATAGGGTTAAATCGAATCAGCGGTAATTGTACGCGTATAATGGAACTTATAACTCAAATGATATTCTTCACAATTTGCAGTGAATCACCTGTGAAGAAACGATTCAAACTCTTTTCCTGCGGTCATTTAGTTTTTTGGTGGTCATTAAACCTCATATGTTTACCTAGTTATCATTCCACACACTTTGTTTATATTTTCCCCTTGGTGTAGGTCACTGAGATAAATGAAGTTTTACCACATGTGGAAAGTGTTCTTTTTACTCCAAATAATCTTAAAATAAATAAAAACAACATTAACCATTACTAATTTCATGTATGTACTTTTCATGATTACGGGAGTACCTAAATGTTGTTCGACTGAAAAAAGAATTTTGTGTTTGAATTGTCCTTCAAAACTCAGAAGTATCTTTGTAAAATGACATTTTTAATTATATTTATATCACTCAAATAAGTATTTTATTTCATTTAAAAATAATTTTGTGGACAAATTGATTTAACAGATGTTTCTTATTCAATTCATCTTCAAATTTGGCGATGCGAAAAAGAAATTTCGTAGATATAGTAAATCTTAGTCAACCTCTAGAGCTCAGATATGTCCGGTATTAGGTTTTGTTGAGGAAGTTGACTCGTAGAACCTACGTTATAAATTTGGAGCCCATTTCACAAAAGTGTTTTTTATACACCCTCCTCTCTCTTTTCCCAACCTCTATTAATGGTAGGTAATATTTTTAGTTCTTAATACAAGCCTCCAGAATTTGCTGAAATAATTTTACTTTCTCGCATACTTCTTTAATAGCATAGAGAAGACTATATAATCCTGCGAAGTAAAACGGCAATTTTTCGACAGAAAAATTTGCATTGTAGGTTCCTGATATTGAAAAAGTGGGTAATACTTGCTCCTACATGCAGTAAATTAATTCTCCTAACACGATGTAAAGCCAGAATCCATGTTTTCTGCTTTTTTATTGCCGAACAACTAGACTACGGCAAAATATCTGTCTGTCCGTCTATCTGTCTGTTCGTCTCTCCGTCCGTCCATGACCAACACTAACGGCCTGCTGGCAGATTTTAATCAATTGATGGTCCCTGATCGTTGTAGTTGATATCTATGTCCGCTGAATTTGAAACGGATGTTTTAGTTTTTATGGGTACTACTTCATATGAAGTCCCAAAACATTTTCACTTTTTAAAAAAAAAGTCTCCAACTTTTTTTCCACAGATAGAGCTAACATGAATATTGAAGCAGTCACGATTTTTCTAAATTTTCGAAAATTGTGAAATTAAATTTTTTCGGAGACTTCCCGCAACTGCAACATTGAAGATAAATATATTTACTCTTAATGAAATCCATTCTTTTAAATTAGATTTTGAAATAATGTCGGGTACAACTTTTTTACAAACATGAGTAGTTTTCGCATAGGATTGCGCGACATACATACACCTTCAAAAACAATATTTTTTTCAAAAACGGTTATAACTTTTGAATGGATAGATCTAAATGCTCGGAATACCATCACCTAAAGGTTCTTTTGATGTATCCTTTCAATTTTTTAAAATATTACACAAATGTAATATAATAAATGTATTACAATACGTTTGTAATGAAACCGTTACAAATAATGCGAGAAAGTACGTGCTATTGTAGCACTACGAGTTGTTTTTTTTTTTACTAATTTTTTGTATAAACTACTTTAGACAATATTTCGTTGAGAACGAGGCAAGTAGTAGAGATTAATGAGAAAGTATTTCACGATAACATTAAACATTTTAAAATATCATTATAAAAATTATAAAAATAATAGTATTAAAATATTATAATATTATATTATAAATATTAAAAATATTATCCATATTATATTATAAATCTTAAAAATAATATCCCTTAATCGGGAATGGACACGTGCATTTTTTTTTTGTTTGAGCGCAGGTGAGAAGCCCTTCAAGTGCACCATTTGCAACAAGGCGTTCGCCGACAAGTCCAACCTGCGCGCGCACGTGCAGACGCACTCCAGCACCAAGCCGCACGTGTGCGCGCGCTGCGGCAAGGCCTTCGCGCTCAAGAGCTACCTCTACAAGCACGAGGAGTCTTCGTGCGTGCGCGCGCACGGCGGGGGCGGCCCCCGAGGCGGCAGCGGCGCGGGGGCGGAGGCTGCCTCCCCGCCCCCACCGCCGCCCCCGCCCCCGCCGCCCCTCGCCGCGGCCCACGCCGCCCCGCCGCCCATGAGCTTCGCCATCACGGCGTGAACCAGGCACGAGCTCCGCCCCGCCCCATTTCGCCCCAACCCGCCCCTTTGGTCGGGGGTGGGGACGGATGCAGCCGCAGTAAGTGAGGCATCGATGCACGCGGGGACTCTTCACACCAGGGAGGTTGCTATTCCAAGGTTGGCATCACTCACCTTTGGGATAGGAAACAATTGCCAACTGTCTCGTCCATGCAGGGAAAAAATAGCTCACGGAGCACCTAAGACGCGGTGGAATATGTATGGCTTTCAATTTCCTAGAAATTTTCAAAAGAAAAATTTTATCGATCCTTGATTTCATTTCCAATTAGAAAATATCTGCATTATATTTTTTAAACTGATAAAAATGATCCGCGAAGTAAATTATAAATACATGAACAGTGTTACTGGGTAACGTCAATTTACGAAAGAATAATTACAGTTAACGAATTTTCTCATTAACAATAATTTCCAAGGAGTTGAACTATTTGGAATTTTAGCCGCCTTACGTAAAACAGCAATAATTCAAAATTTGCGCCACAAAGATGAATATTCTTGGAGTGACATTTCAAAAAGTGCCATGCTCGCACACCCAACTACGGACGTCGTAGTCGGACCAACGCGGTGCACCGTTGCGAATTTTATACAATGAACGTGATAAATGTGAAGAGTAGCGTGTGAACGTCAATAAATGTGAAGAGTAGCGAGAAATATTCGAGGTTTATTGAAAACGTGTTTTTTGTACGGAACTTTGTTACAAGATTTACAACTTCCATTGCTGTTATTGTTGAGACTTTTATTGTGAATAGCAACCTCTCATATAAGTGACGAATCACATTGTCGTGCGGAAACGTATCTTTACGAGAAAAAAAACAGAGTAACATACTCCGGTGGATTTTAAATCGACGGCCTATTCTCTGATGCAACGAAGTCCTTTCTCTTCCATTTACATTTCTTTTATTATTACTTAATTCCTTGTTATCAAAACCACGATTGGGACATTATTTTTCCAAAACTTTCCATTTTTCACATATTCTAATCAATTATTTTTTACAAATTCCAAAGTACTATTACCCAATCATTCCAATTTTCCAAATCTTTATTAGCCTTTTATTTGGTTTTTCTTTGATACATTCCTGATAATTCTACCAATGTCCCTTTCGAATATCGAAATTTATGAAAACTTTTTATAAAATGTTTAAAGATAGTTCTATTTGATGACTCTATAATTAGAGCGAAAATAGGACTTAACGATAACGATTCATATTTTTTGTGACTCACCCTACAGAACGAGAGAAATGGCTGCTAAGTCTCAGTCTTTGATTAAATGTTGCCTCAGCTGTTAACATATTACATCTCAGAATGTATTTTTAAATTTTCAATGTGCACAGATGCTCCACGAGTTGAAGTAAAGTTTTCAGCTCTCGTGCATTTCTGCATGAGTCGACAGTAGAAGTGGAATTAGCAGTTCAAAAATTAAGCGATACGTCCTGTAATAATTCAGTAAAAATAAATTTTAGTGATCTTAATATGAACGTACGTGTATGTACATTTAGTAATTACGCGGAATGCTATATGAAGCTTCAAAGCACAACTTACAACTCTTTTTTGGAAAACTATAATTATTACATTATGTTATTTGAATATTAAACGAATTGGGTTTTTATAGATCAGGTCTCCGTCAATTCAGGCCTCAAAAATATTTTTCAACGTTATTTTATCAAGTATCCATGTCACTCGTGGGATATCTGACACATGGCAAATAAAGAGGCCCAACCACTGCATAATTGATAAAAAGGAAACGCAATGAATTTTCGATCTCGATCGTTGTTGGTTCTAAGTAAAGAAAACCAGCGACAAGTCTAAGCGAACACGAGAGCGGCCAGGCCGGGGATCGGAGCAGGCACTGAGCAGAGGCGGGGCTGTGATATTTCATTCCAGAATCGCGTCAAGCCTAATTGGCAGTGAAGTCATTACAGACCACAAAACAGTTCTGTCTTGAGTAAAACCTCTTCCTTTATTGTTTTCGAATATTATTATTCGTGTTTCCGACTGTTTTAATTCTTAATTTTCAGTAAATTCTTTCAAAATTTCCAATTTGCAGCTAGGGATAAGCGGATTACCGATCATTGAGGGTATCCGGAAACCGTTCAAATTCACGTTGAATTTGAATCGGAATGTAATAGGACTCGGTTGTTGTGATTCGTATTTGAGTACATCAGTTTCGGAGGCCGCCCAAAAAGGTCTGAACGCATTCCAGAGGCGCGGACACGCGCGAGTGTCTTGGGCGCAACGTAGAGGCTACGGGACTCGATCGGGTCGAGATTGCAAGTTTGCTCGGTGCATCGAAGTTTGAACTCAGTCCCAGTGATTCAGATTTTATTAACATTTTTATCAGCTTCATATTCTCAATGAACACGTGCCTTATATTTAAAATAATAATAATAATAATAATAATAATAATAATAAAGAGGTTGCTTTTGTTCCTAAGAACTAAATAAATAATTTAAGTAATAAACATTTAAATAAATTGTTTAATCGATCTTTCTCAGACATACTTGTATGACAATAGATTCTCGTTGTTTGCAGGACTGTTGTGGTCTCGAATGAGAAATAGACTTGACAGAACTAAATCTTACGTGACAAATAATAGTTGTAGAAAGAAATGACAGCAAGCAAATGTCAGTTTGTATGTAGTGAATTCCCCCTCGGTAACTAACCCTCCAGAGAATCCCTTGCCTGGCAGCAAAACCAACGATGGAGACTTCAAAAGTGAAGTAACTCAAACGAAAGAATCAGTGTAACTTCCTGACCCTGGGACCATTATGTTAAACGATCAGAAATAAGCAAGAGATGTATTAGATAAAAAAATATTTGTGAAAGAAAATAGTATTTTGCCAAGAAGTATAATATTTTTGTATGAAAGCTATTCGTGTATCGTATTGTAAAATGTTCAATTGTACTTTTAACGAAGAGAAAGAAAGGAAGAAAGAGAGAATTTACAGTTAGTGTAGTTTCCTCACCATGTGAAGTATTTATGTGTTCTCAATGTTTGTAAAATTTGAAGAGATTTTTTAAACAAATTATAAAAGAGAATATTCGTTGTAATGAATGTGTATATATATGCTAATCTTGTGCATACCACAAAATTGTTTTTTGGTAGTGTGCAACAAAACTCTTTTTCAAATGGGGCTCAACAATGTTAATGACAAAAAAGCAGTACATTTTTCTAATCTTTTTTTGGATGGCATAAGTATACTCATATTTTCAATTGTAGTAAAATAATTATAATCGGTAATTGTGATTGACAATTAACAATGAAGGTCTTATCTTAAAATTGTGCTACACAAAAAATATTTGAATACTATAAAATGTGATGCATGTTAACTACTGCTATTGAAATTGCCTAATGTTCCTAATACAACAGTTGTGTGAGAGAGCTTGTACTTACCTCAGGCAGACCGAAACGTGCCTTAAGCGAATTCATCGCAAACCGTCCTTAGTGCAAAGGAGAAGTAGTGTGTAGTATATCGTGCAGAGACGATTATGTTAATGAGACCTGAGTTTTTGCAGTGTAAGATCGGAAGTGAAGAAAAATGTACTTAATACGCCCTTATATGGCAGCTAAATGAACGAGAAATTTCGAGAACATGAAAATGTTTCTATTCATTGTGTAAGTAATGCATATAATAACTTGTCCTCTTAGTTGCAATATAAGGCTGATATAGTCTGTGTAATTAGTTCGCTTATGGCTGCTAATTTTCAATTGTCAATAGCAGTAGATATTAATACAATAGATTTTCTTTGCAGATGCAGCAGATCCGACTAACAAATCTTGTCAGATGAGTGTATTTACTTGTTTCGTTTTCATATTTATTTGTAGTGCTTCGTTTTCTGAATTAAATTAATATAGGAGAGATTATAAATATCCCATAAAAAAGTTCTTTAATTTTGGTCTTGTGATCTCACGACGATTTCTCGATGGTTTAATTAAAATATAATACTTATAATGGTTCAATTAAGTTCAACCAAAAACGCAAGTTAAGAAAATAACATTAGAAATAATAAAAGTGACGAGAAATTCAACAGAATACGGGAATCATTCAATATTATGTACTAAATTAGTTCCGAGAACCACGTATTTGAGAAGTCCCGCATACAGAAACTGAAGTGATATTTCCATTTTATTTTTGAGATAGTAGAACTGAAAACTATTAGATATCGAATCATGAAACAAAATATAAAAATAACTGAAACATTTAATTACCCAAACTTGAAATATTGTAAGATTTCTTAAATTTCCCAATACAATTCATATGGTTTTTAGATAGCATTCCTTCTTCAAGGCAGCATTACGTTTATTTCATATTCTGTAATTACTTTTTTCATACATTTGTAACGTTCTGTCGACGTCTTTCACCTACTCTGCCTCATCCTCATTCTCTCTTTCTGTCTCCATCTCTTCCTCTCATGTCTCATTCCGACATTCAATTGTAGAGACATTCATGTCTCTATCCTCCCTCCCATTTTGTTTCCGTGGCATGTACAGTCAAGCACGCACTTACTGCAACCACTTCACACTCATTTTCCCCTGGAGCCCGCTCATTCACAACATTCGCACCGGTGGAGCATCACTATTGGAGATTGTTTCTGCAGTGACTCCCGCTGGGAGATTCTAAGATTCGAGTCCCGAACGTGGGTGATTTTCGACACTAGCTAGATACTTAGGCCGGTGACTGGAGGAGAATTCGGGGCCATGTGCTCTGATCGGGAGGTTTCCGTGGTTTCTCCGATGAACACTAAGTGAATGCTGGAGCAATATCCTAACAACCGCGCGCGATTTTTCCATCGTCTTCCTTGCCCTATCCTCTCCCCTTACTTACACACCGTTCCATGCGTAACACCAGCACATTTGTTGGGAAACCAGTCGGGATCTGAGAGCTAGACCCGGTTCGGGAAGTGCCCCGCTGGGGAGACACCTTGAGATTGTTTCCGCAAGCCGACGTGTAGATCTGAACCGGACCTCACGACGCAGTGGCGAAGGAACACCTCCAGTTCCCGGGATGAAACATTCAGTAGATTATCGGGACTAGCTGTTGAGTGTGCCCGCAAACATCAATGAATCACAACATTCGCACGCAAGCTCCACTAAATTAGCGGAGGGCAAAGCATTCCATGGCACCGCGCGGCGCGCAGGGGAAGGAGTGAGCAGCCACCGGGCGAAGGGAACGGAGGCCCAGAAGGGGCAAGGGGGGCGACGCGACGGGCAGAGCAAACAACAGGCGGCCACGCCAGCGCCGAGCGGAGGCACGCGCCTGCGGGGCACAGCTTGGGGTTGGCCGCGGCGCGTCTATTAATACGCGCGCGTTCTGCAGCGGCGCGGCACGTGCTGCTGGGCTCCGCACCGCAACCGCCCTCCCCCTCCACTCGCCTCCTGCACCGTCATCCACCAGGAACGGGCCTTTTTCAATAACAATTCATCACTCGTTTTCTTTTTTGAGACCGCCTTCACATTCATTTTTGTTCGGTTTCCATCTTTGGTCCGTCGGTAGGCACCATCGAAATTTTAACTTCATGCAGTCTACTTCACTGGAAACTGAAGCGCAAAATGTTTTGTTTCGAAGTAACGCGGATTAGCAGATAACTAATACTAACAGTGAAGGCGGCGTCTGTAAGTGAAATGATTCTTTAAAAACAAACGTGAATGGAGGTTTCGTAATAGTACAGATGCGGCTGCCCCTACCTGCGCGGGAGGCGGCGGCCGGAAGTTTTGCTTGAGGCGCCTAACGACTTCCGTGGGGAGCAGTTGGGGGTGGGGCGGGGCGGGGCCGGGCGGGGCGAAGGGCGCCCACGTGCCACGTGCCAGCCGGGGGCGCTGGAGCCGTCAAAGCCCCGACGGGTCGCGTCGCGCATCGCGTGGCGTCGGCAGACGGCGTTTCTTGCTGAAGAGCACGACAGACGGGACTGTTTTTGTTTTCTCTCTGCTTTCCTTGTATAGTGCCACGTCAACCACACAGAGAGGTGCCCTTTTTTTGCGAGGGAGCGTGGAAGCGTGAAGACTTGCTAGACTAAAATCACCATTTCTTGAGAGATAATTATAATTGTTCCATTTCATTTCCGCAAATATTTGTGAAATATCACCATGTCAATATTCCTTTATTTTATTTTTTTGGAATGATCCTTTTAAATTTCATCTATGAACTGATGATGTGCGATGACATGATGATAGAGAGATCCATGAGATGAAAATTCATTTTTGGATTTAAAGTATTCGTGACATATTGGCCAGTTTCAACTTCTCATCATCCTGAAAACTTTAACATATTTTACTAAATGTATATATTTAATTTCAGTTAGAAACGCAACATAATTTCATGCGATGATTAGTCTTGTTGTTCTGTGTTCAAATTACTATTACCGGACGTATTAATCATGCTTAACATTTCTCCACAACTTCATTTCCATTTTTTCTGAAATAAACTGTGTGCAGAACGTGGGTTGGCCACTCTGAAAAGAAAGCGACGGAAAGCAACTGGCTAGATTCACCACCGTTGATGACTCAAACAACCTCCCGCATCCCTTCGCCCCCCCGCGACGTAGGGGCCGGCGGGGGGGGGGGCTGCCCCTCCAGCGGAGCCGGAAGTGCGGCGCGCGGGCGCTGCTATGTTTAGCGCAAAGGAGGTTGGGGGGGGGGGAGGACCACGCTCTCTGGCGGGAGAGGAGCAAAGACACTTTGGATCATTGGCGCAACCAGGATTTTGCTTTGGGATAGGTGTTGTGTGCCCTTTGATGTTTTCTTATAAAGAATGTTTCATTTGTGCTGAAGTTAAAATTTAATTTGTATTTCTTTATTCACAGTTATTTATAATGTATTCAATCGGGATATTAAATAACTTTCGTTAATACAGAAAATTAGTAAAAAACTGAATTTGTGAATGTTCTATCGGTGTGGTTGAGCCACTCCTTTCAATAATCTCTGTTTGACAAGTGATTTCGATTCTAAGGTTAGAATTGATTGGATTATTTTAAAAATACATTACATTTTCCATCAACACAAAATTACTTATATACTTTTCCAGAAAGAAGGTAAAATAAATATAATATTCTAAAGCTCAATGTGATTTAGAATCGTATTACGTATAGATCTCAATGTATTTAGATTTGTACGAAGGGAAAACTTAATGTGCAAGAAAAGGTACCAACTTCAACAGCTTTAAAGGCTTCTTCATTTATTAGTTTTCTTCAAGTTTATAATGTTTATTGAATTGAAATATGTAAAATGTAAAACATGTAACATTAATGAAAGAAAAACAAATAATTAGAAATTCATCGAATATTTCATGAACTAGAAGATTAACATTATCATCTTCACCATCGGCCTTCTAGCATATTGAAACCCGACTGCCCTGCAAGAGACTGTTTTCTGCCTTCTACATTTTCTGGAATCTTCTTTCTAACTTGCTTAGATCGAAAAGCATCTAAGAATATGAATATGATCCTTTCTATTCGTCTTGGAATTGAACTATTGGTCCTCTTCTTTAACCTTTGTAATCATTCTCCTCTGATTTCCAACTCTCTTCCTTCAACGTCTCATGATTCTCTACTTCATTAGTCCAGTTGATTTTCTCTATTCTACGTCAAAACACCCACGAATCTAGGATATGTGCTCACAAAAAATTAAAAGGAAAGTTTTTTTTAATTTGAGGAGGAATACTGTTCTTTCCTTGTAGTAAGTAGTAATTTAGTAATTTAATCAAACATCACTTCCTACACATTCTTTAGTTTCTGACAGTCATGCAAATTGAAGCTCGGTCATAGGAAAATGAGAAAACCAAAAAGTTATTGTTCCTATATTCAACGAATATGAACGTGTAAATAAATCTAATACATTATAAAGAAGCTGTGAATTGTACTTTTACAAATCGAATAGGTCACAGCAACCACAATAGAAGTATTGTAAAGCAGTAATACATTATTCCAGTATTGTGTAGCATGCCTTTCCAACCTCAAATATTTCCAAACTATCTTAATGATTCAGAAAACGCAGCACATAATTTTTTTTCTGTTCATTTTCTGTTGCTTCATTTTTAAGTTTATGGACGAGTTCAAACTAGTCACAATGTCATCACATTCCCTAACTGTTCATCTCGTTTCATTGAGTGCCATGCACATGAAATCGCTGCTGCATCAAAATACACATGTACTGTACCTCCTGTCTCAAGACTGAGCTGCAGAGCAGGCCTGCCCAAGGTTAACGCTGGAAGGTGGTAGCTCTGTTCGCCCCCCCCCCTTCCAAGGAAGTATACAGGAGGGCACGCACACTGAAAGAGTAAGAAGTAGAAATAACCCTGAAATAGATTTCCGTTCAACAATAGCGAAGTAAACTATGGTGAAGTAATGAATAATGAAAATAATTATTTAAAAAACAGGAATTCCTATAACGACATAAGTAATGATGCATAATATACTTTGCTCGCAGTCTAGTTTTTACAGGGTAAAATTATTAACTATTCACATTAATACACAATTAAAAGATAGTAGACAATTGCTTTTTATTTTATATAAACATGCACATTTAAACGTGATTTTATGTTATTGGCTGTTGCAAAGAAAATAACTAATTTTCTTGAGACAGGTTTTCTAAGGTTGTTACTCATTAAGTTAATTACGGTAAATACCTTCTCCAAAATTTTAGAACCAAGCACAGAGAATCAATAACTAAGGACGTCAATGACGGGTGACCAGGGTGTGCAGTCTAGCGATTGCGCAATTCCCCCTTGGGCGATGCCCTTGCTTCTTCGTTATTCCGCACCCCTGCCGGGTTCCGCAACTGTCGGCGAGTGTCAAATGTGGGTAGCTTGGACAGGCCTGCAAGAGACAGATTGGGAGCAATTGCATGCAAAAGGAACACACTCCAGTGAAATAAGACATGGCAGCTTTCACGGGTTTTGTGATTGATATATTTTGTCATAGACGGTAAGAATATAACTTTAATTTGTGATTTTAATGATTAATTTCATTCTAACATTGTTTTTGATCATTTGTGTGAAATAGGATTAGTCAGTCAGTTTAATTTAATTTTTAATTTATTCTTCTGTATCCTAGTCATCCCGTTGCAATAGATATAAATCTATTTACATTAAAAGAGCAAAAATGATCTGTCAAATAGGGAGGTTGCACAACAGCAAGCTTTTTTCTAATTTACAAGAAGCAATTGTTTACACAGACTGCTTTTGCTAGATGCTAAATGTAGAATTTTGTATCAAATAAACTTTGGAGCTTTTTTAAAGTGACAAGAAAATCAAAAGAGCATCCCGTTGTTTGTGCTAAAAAAATTGTCAGTGTTGTAGTTCATTTAGTATGTAAAAATCTTATATATATTTGTAATTTCATTGAAATAAAAATATTTTGAGAATATTTCAAATTGTACAAACTGTTCTCCTTGACCTCCTTTCCATTCTAAAACTATGTTAACATTATAAATGTATAGAGTCCGATTAAACCCGACCTACGAGACCTTGTGAAAAAGGGACTCGCGACGGGCAAATGATCATGGTCGCAACCCCGACATGCTCGGAGGTACCCAGTGATCACCTTTTTTTAAAATTAACTTCAATGTATTGGCCAGCCCTTAAGGTCTTACAGCTGTTTACATATTGTTCTCAAGTAACCCTCTGGACGTTTTCCATATCGCACTACTGAGGTTTCACTTTTTCGCTTCTGCTTACGCAGTTTAGAGACTATTGTAATCCTGCGGAGGGAAAAGTGAATTTTCGACAGAATGACTCACATTGTCCGGCCCTGATGAACTAAAAGTGGATAAATATTGTCCCTATATACCAACAATTACATTCTCTAACACTTTGTGTAGTCAGATTCCCTATTTTGTGAGTCCTTGATACCAAAAAAAATCGATCGATTCAAACGTCTGACCGTCAGTCTGAACAACCCGTAAGCTGAATTTTCACCAAAATTGATATTCCCCAATCCATCTGGCTAATGTCGTGGCCCCTTGAATTTGAAACAGATGTTTTAATTTGAGGGGAGGGTACTTTAATGAAGCCCCTTAATTTGAGGGGAGGGTACCTTAATCCAAATTTTTTGGATTAAATTTTATCTTTGGGTAACGTTAAGAATCCTTACGAGAATGGTGTCGGTCTCTTTTTCGTGGAAATCCCTGGCTTTTCGGAAATTGGAAGAATTCAAAATTTTTATCAAGGCACATAAGTATTCGTACACTCACATAGCATGTGAGAAACATTTTAAAATGTTTGGAAAATATGAGAGAGTAGAATTTTCTTTAAATAGTACATGTTTTCGGTTGAGCAGCACAACAGTGATGCAAGGAAAATAGAAATTCTCTCACACTTAATTCGATTTATATGCTTTTTAGAGAGACAAGGACGTCCATTTCATGGCCATGAAGAGAGTAGGGGATCATCAAACAGAGGAAATTTCTCAGAATATATAAAATAATGAACTATGATAAAACTTTTAAGGATCATATGGAAAATTCCACTGTTACCGGCAACCTAGAAAGTCAAGAACGATTTGGTGTAACGCGTGAGCATGGTAATGACCCGTGAAATTAAAAATGAAATTTCTAAAAGACTATTTTGATTTCGCGACACTGGATGACTTCACTATGTGCAGATTTTGTTGAGCACCTTTTGCTAGCTAGAGGTAGCAGTAATGCCGGGGTATGTTACTATTTGCTAGCAATGCAAAAAAAATCAAATCCGTAGTTCGTTTACCGAAGAAAAGTTTTCAATAACTAAGGAACGAAAATGTCTAGCTTTTCAAATGTTTCATGTTAAAAAACTTCGCGATTTTTTTAACATTTTATTATTATTATACGACTCGCAGAGCTCTTGGTCTTATATAACTTCAAGAAGTACGAATTGTTTTCAAGAGGTGACGCTGGCAGCAGTAACAGCTTCGGAACGAACTTCGTATTACCCTCAACAGATGGCGTTGGCGGTAAAAAGCAAACTTCAAATCGTAAGTCCGCCGAATGGACGTCTTTAAAAAATATCATATGTTCTGAAAAACCTTTCAAAGAAAAAGCAAAAATTGCCAAATAAGTTTCAAAAGAAAACGGGTAATAAGAAATATACGTATCAACTCCAAATTTTGGAGTTCTACTTCCGGAAGATTATTCAATTAGGCAAAATACTGCATAAAATTTGGATTTATTAGAAATGTTTGCAAAAAATAATGGAACAACAAATCCATAGAGCCCAGTACAAACTAGTGGTTCTTCAAAATTGCACACACTTCTTCAAAAAAATTACACACTATTTGTAAAAAGTTATGTACAATGAAAATGAATGTATTGTGAAATATGTACCTCTAATATTTCAGTTATCGAGTGCAAATTTCTTTTCATTAAACTATTTGAAACACGGGTTACAATATCTACTAAACTTACTTTAAATGTAAAATTGATATTTTTGCTGCATGCATGGCCAAGAATGCTGAGCAACATCATCTATTTATCTCAACACAAAGGTGGAATATTTCAGACCTTTTATTGAGAGGTCAAATGGGGGGGGGTATTATCTATAAATAAAACAATTTAAATTCTCTTTGTTTAAATAATATTAATTTTAATAAAAATGTACAAAAAGCAGTGTGCAGTATCCTTGCATTAAAAATTTTACTTTTAGTAATCTGTATTGCACACAATATGTACTTGATGCATAATTTAAATAAAACATAAATAAATAAATATAGCATTATATTGCAGCTGTTTGAATTTAATTGTATATTTTGAAATTTGAGTACCGGGTTTCATATGCATATAATAAATGTGAAATACTGTTTCTTTTTGAGAGTTAATTTGAGTGTTATTACTTGCGATTTTAGGTATGAAACGGTTTAATTTCTAAGTTAATAATGTTTAAAAGCAAAATATAATTGAAAAATGATTTACTAATATGGGATATTCATAGTAATGCTGAACATTATCACACATATTATGTAATACTGAACTCACCAATTTATTAAGTTCATTTTATTATCCTCAGTTTAATAAAATTATTTTTCACTTAATTATTAAGTTTCTTCTCAAAATACAGAAAAAAGTAAATTTTTTATAATGCAAATTTGAACAACAGTGAAATGAAATGTCTAAATATATTATTTAGGAATGTTAACATGAGGGGGGGGGATAATTGTCTCCTCTTGCCCCCCGCCCCTGAATCCCCCCATCTGCCACAATAACATTCAACAGCATTCCTTTCCATAGTGACAACGTCAACTAAATTTACTTGGCTTTAATAACTGTCATCTTTGCACTCAATGTTCTGCTCAAAGAACTCAATAAATTAAGTTTTAAAATAGTAATTAATGAAACCACTGGATGAAGAAGGGTATATTTGCAATTCTGGTATATTTTAAAATATACTTAAAAAATGGAGGTCTCTTTTTTGTGTACTCTACAAATTCGAAAATTTCAAACATTCAAATTTTTATTAGTGCCTTCCCATAACCACTCCTTTTAGTTATGGCGATATACAGAACTTTTTCTCAAAATCATCACAACTGAAATTTGGCATTTTTCCGAAAAAAATATGATTTTTTATTTTTATTGTAATATAATCTATTCTTCTTCTGCGAGAAATAGAAGATTTTAGTTTCAGTGTACCATCATTGTATTTAAATATATACCATATTTTATATGTACCATATTAAAAAGCTTCTTGCAGATTACAATGAAAGCAGATGCTGCTTTCTTGTAATCTTACCATATTGCAATGAAACTTTTAGGAATGTAGTAAAATAAACAAGTAAAAAGAATATCCTACACAGTTATTTTGCAATTAGTGAGGAAATAAACTTTCTGTGGCTTGAACTGAAGGATAATTTCCAGTCTTCAAAAATGAAGACCTAATAACACCTAGACATAAAACAAAATTCTTTAGTACAAATTATTTAAATATATATTAATGTATAAAAAATTCGAAGATAAACTTTGTGTAAAAGAGTTTTTTTTTATCTTACACAGAACAAACTTAATAATAGGCTAATATGAAATTAGATTGAGCTACATTGTTCAAAATTTGTATAAAGCATCATATATTGTTAACGAGTCTTTAGTAAAAATCTGATTTATGAATGCATAAAAATACAGAAATTGAAAAACCTAGTCTTCAATTCCTTTACATAGTTTCTTGGGATAGAGAAAAGGATTAAAAAAAACGGGCAGGTCTCATTTTTGTTAACTCTCTGAATTTTCGAAAATTGCAAAAGTTACAAATAATCTGAGAAAGTTTGTGCTGTTAAAGTCCTATTAATTTAATAACTAGTGAAACTCTAACAGCACATTCTTTGTCATATTATTGATAACAACTACAATATTACACATTCCTTTCAACTAACACTTCAGAGATCATTTGAATACATGAAATGATACAATTTAATGTTACATAATACATTTTCAAAAATAACATATGTTTGTACATGACCTACCTAATTAAAAGAATTCATAACCTATTGAAGACTAGACTGCATTAGAAAAGAAAGCTCTATCTTCAATCTTTTTGTAATCAACTTCATTACAACACTCCTCAATAATATGATTATAATATCGGAGCAGATTCGTATAAAAAATAGGTATCATAATTTGAAATAGGTCAACAACAAAATCAAATAAAAATCAGGAATAAACAGAACTGGAAAGGGGAAGAAATAAATGAAAAAAGACAGTCACTTTTAAAAATTAAGGCAAATAGAACATGTTACAAAGTATAAAAATGATTTTTGGTACCTATTCTTATTTTAGACATTATTTCTTATACATTTTAGTGAATAAATTTGCTTCCAATGTGGTATTAATGGTTTTGTATTTCTGAGATTAATCTTGAATATTTTCTGGGTTCATTATCCAAAATGGTGGTGCTGTTAAAATTAAAACTATGAGCAAAATCAAGGCGATGTCAAGGAGTTCAATTTTTTGCCAGTCTCCTTAATGTTATAAACAAGTTCTTTTATTCATTATTTGGGAACATGTTTTCTTTGTTCCTTATAAGAGACAGAGCAATGAGGACAATAAACTACATTTCCCTTATCTGTTAAAGAAATTTTATCCTTGATATTTCCAACTAGATTTTGTTTAATGGCAATTTATTCCTAATTATTATGTGAAATTTTATATTAGAAAACTTTTTCTGATGGAAATTATTTATTCTAGGAACATATGGTATAGTGATAGTGTGACATTGATTGTTGGGAGTTTTGTTTGATAGATCCACAGGCAGTCTAATACTTGTTTGTTTGTTTATTATTGTTTTTTCTAATGACTAAGCCTTTTGTGAAGTACTTTTGAATAAAATGAAATGTGAAGTTGTTTTCAATGAGGAAATGATGTACAATGTTCAAATTAGTCACTTATATTTGGGATGGGAATTCATTAACTAAATTTTTCTGATGAAGAGGGTGAGTGGAAGAAAAGGTTAGGCGTGTCACCCTGTGGCACGCTCTTTTTTAAACCAATTTGTTTCTATTTGACCGTTATTAAATGTGAAAGAAATATCCAAGTAATTTAAAAGACCATTACTTGATCTGTCTTATGTAACTGAATAGAAATGTTGTAGGAGATAAATATTTGTTGAAAATTTGGAATTTCATTGACATAGGATGACCAAAAGGTCATCAATATCATCTTTTGTAAAAGAAGAGCTTACGGATTGGTAGGTGCAATTCTTCCAATCTTTGCATGACAATTTCAACAAAAAAGTAACTGCGAGAACCACTGATTCAAGTACCTGTTACCTGATGATAGAGAACAACAACAACTGTTGTGTGTATCATTTGCAATGAGTTGATGGGGTAAAAAGAAAGAAAAGAGATTAAAAATTATGTGTGAAAATAAAGAGGAGGAATCCCTGGTATCTTGATATTTGGAGGACCAGCAGACTATGTTGGTGATACATGAAAATTAATGAACCTGCATGGTCTTCCTAGATGGATGGAAAATAAATGGGCAAAAAAAGAACGGCATTGTTGTAATGGAAAAAGAACATAACGAAATTACTCACTAAAAACGAGATAAAAAGCAATGAACAAGTCTACATTAAAATAATTGAAATTTAGTACAACAAAACTAATTGTGTTAAAATGACATACAAGGGGTGTGTAGGCATACAGGTTAGTGCAGAGTCCTCAGCTACCCTGCAAAGACTTAGAATGTACAATCCGTTTCAGTCATAAAGAATCAATTCAAGAGGCTATTATACAGTTTATAATGTTAAAAATGTATAATGAGAAACATAGATTGTCTTAAGATAAATGTTTATTATTTACGAAATATCTGAGTCTTGCAGCTAGCCTAGCTAGCCCATGGAGTTGGCCGCTGCTTGTATTTTTTTTTAACATTGCGAGCATACAGAGATTTAACAGGGTATATATGTCAGTATACATGAACAAGGACTGCGAGTTTATAATCGAAAAGTTTTATGGTAACAAAACCACCTCCCCTGTCACAACTTATGAATTAAATATCATGATATTTTTTTAAATACTCTTTAGTTTCATCTCTAAGTATGGTCAGCCTATATGTCAATGAAATTACACATTTTCTAGAAACATTCAACTTCTATAACAGGCAACCCCTTTGAGATATAAAACAACTTCCAACTAATGTGCTTTGAATAGTCATTACATACTAAGTAATAAACTACGAGAACATATTTATCATACTATATTGTTCTTTCAATATTCCATTCTTACATGAATGTGTTTACTAAAGGTAATTTCTAAAACCTGATTTTCAAAGACCGCCATGATCATATCTTTCATATATTCAAAATAAACACTTCGTTTCTCCAAACTTCATCCCCTGAGAAGGGACAAACTTTTTATAATCACAGTCCATATGCCTAATCTTAAGCGCACTAAGTCACAAAAATTACATTTCCCTTAATATTTACAAAATAATTAAAGGATTAAAATATTTAATTTTTTTAACAATGAAACATTATGAAAAAAAATATTTTGGGAACATTTCATTTACAGCGCAGGTTTATTTTTCGTTAGTGTACAACAAATATTTGTTAAAAACACCCACATGTTTCAGTGTTTTTACTTTCTCGCCCGTCTTTCGTAAGAAAGCAAATTATTGTAATCGTGTGCTGGAAAACGAATTTTCCACAGAAAAACTATCGTCCGGTTTTGGTAACGAAAATGTGGATAGATCTTATTGTATTAGTATATTACTTTCTCTAATACGTTGTGTCGCCAGAATCCATGTTTTGTTGGTACCTGATAAAAAAATCGATTACGACAAAATGTGGAGTTGTTGGTCCGTCTGACCGCCTGTCAATGGGCAAGGCCAGCGCTTAAACCCCAAGTCGATTTTTCCGAAAATTCATATTCCGCGATCGATGTAATGGAATTTGAGCTTCAAACGGATATTTTGATTTTTGAAGCTCCAAGTAAAGCTTCAAAATTTTACATGAAGCCTCGAAACCGTTTTCAAAATTTTCTAAAAAATGGCTCTAAATGTTTTGATTAATTTTTGTCCTCAGCATAAAAAGCGCTAAAGAGAATGATGCAGGTCTAATTTTCATTAAAATTTCCGATTTTCGAAAATTTGCAAAAGGTCGTTTTCCAGCGTCCCAAATGCAAAGATGAACATTTTACTTTCCTGTATAGTACGTATATACGGAGTAATATACGTAGTATAGGGAAAGTTATGTAATGCTGCGCGAGAAAACGAATTTTCGGCAGAAAAAATTCATTACGGGGCCCTGATGACGAAAAAGTGGATAATCCCAGTTGTTAAATTCAGAAGAAGAATCCCCTAACACGTGATGTACTTTGAATCCCTGTTTTGTGGGTCCTTGATACCGAAAAAACAATTGAAAGCAAAACGTCCGTCCATCTATGAACACTAGCGCCTAAACCATGCGTACGATTTTTTCCAAATTGAAGAAACCCCTGTCCATCTGGTTCTAGTTTAAGTTTTGAGATTTTCAAAATTTTCTCAAAAACGGCTCCAATTTTTTAAAAATTTTCTTGTAACAGTAGACTAAAATACAATTATTAAGGTGGCGTAGGTCCGAATTTCACGGTTAACTCTGAATTTGCGAAAATTGCGAAAGTTTTTAATTTTTTTCGGCGTCTTCCTACAACTACAAAATTGAAGATAGAGATTTTCTTTCGAAATAAAATTTGTTCTCGAAAGTGAGTTCTTTCATTAGGGTCATGCACAGTTTTAAAAAACACTTTAGTAGTTTTCGCGCAAAATTGCATGCAATATATGTGCAATTGTAAAAAATTACAAAAATAATATTTTCTCAAAAACGACTCCAAATTTTTTCACATTATTATATTTACGGATACATAAGCTTCAAATAATGTCAAGTTAAGTTTCTCGAAAACTCAACCTTTTTCTGTCAAAACTAGCTCAAAATTCCGCATTTTCAGAGACGCCTTTTTCTCATCAATGGCACCAAATATTTTCTTCAAACTTTTCGAACGGATAGTGCAAATTGCACTCTTTAACATGTTAAAGTTCATTTTGAGGAGTTTTATGATTCATTTTGAGGTTTCATGGAGTTCATTTTGAGGGTTTTTTTTTTTTTTGCTTCTTCAAAAATTACACAAATGTAATTGTTTTGATAGATCCTCACACTGTCAATATGCACATTTCCAGCAATTTGTAAAGACTATTGTATTTGTGCGCTAAAGTGCTTCAAATGACTTCAAATGATGTTTTTCGAAATCACAAAAGATTCCTGTGAAAAAGAGCATCGATTTTCGCATTTACAGTAGCGCTTAACGTCATTTTCTTAAAATCGGCTCCAAATTTTATTACTATTAAGAAACCGGAAAATTAAGAAAATATCAAAATATGTAGTTTGGGCGGCGACAGATGGCAGTTGGCAAGATTATGTGCGAAGTCCGAATAGCTAGCCGAGACCAAAGGAAATAGAAAACTAATACAGGAACGTCTGTGCCATTCAGTAGCACCATTAGCTTCGTGAATCAAATCTGTTCTTGAAAGATCTTAAAATAAGCTCGTGTACAATTTTTCGAAAATATGAGTAGTTCGCGTTATTTTGCGAGAAATATATGCAATTTTATCCTCAAAAACCGTTCCAAAAATCTGTCTACATTTTCGCCTATGTTAAAAAAATTGTTTATGAACTTTTTTAAATGAGTAATTATTGTGAACAGATTTTTTTTAGGCAAACAACTTCATCTTAAGTTTGGAAGTTTTGCTATGTTAACATTTTGAAATTTTCGAAAACACGGATCAGCAATGATTTCACAACTAAGATGTTTATTTACACCTCGAATTAGAACACCTCGAAGAAAAATTAACACAGAAAAAAGCAATTGAATTGTGTAAATTGAGTGTTTTTTTATTTGTGTTAATTTTTGTTTGTGAACAAAAATATTCATTTATTTTGAAAATAATACATTATTTACATGTTTATGGAGTGTTTATATGTTTCTAAACCATAGTGAAGTGCACATTTATGTTTTTGCATATTTTCAAACAAACTTTTGAGTGCTTATTGCAGCTCAGCCATTCCAAATCTGGAAGGAGTTTATTGGACTAAATATGCTTAAAATTGCTAAAGAGCTTACTTTCAAAGTTTATGTATAATAATAATACTGATAATTATAATATCAACACTAATAATACGACTGGGCCTCAAAAGAGAGAAACGTGTTGCGTTGTCAGTAGTGGTCCATACGCGAATAATATGTGTGTGTTTACATGTACATGAGTGTGTGTGTGTGTGTGTGTGTGTGTGTATATATATATATATATATATATATATATATATATATATATATATATACACTTAAATAAAAACAAATAACTCACTTCTATAATGTCTATATTTTGCATTAGCTCTTGATTTACAGATTTGGTAGACTCTGAAGGAGCGTCGTATCTACATCGTCTAAAGAAAAAAACCTTTCGCCATATCCACTAAACACATTATTACTTGTTAACTCAACACAAACTTCGAAAACTGGCATTGATAAGTTCAATGGAAATGTAAGTAAATATGACAATGTTAATGAACGTAAACTCCATCTGCAACAATGCTCCAATTGTTAGTCAGCTCAAGAGCAATCTTGGTTTCATTAAAATAGCTGTCTTCTTGTAGCAAAGAAAACTTACAGCATAATCACAAACATGCAAAGTGGGAAGGGGGGATCGAGACGAAGAAAAAGTGACCCATTTCATGTGCGAGCCCCCCTGAACAGAGGCGCGTTGTGAGGAGGGGCGGGGGGCTGGCCATCGAGCGGGCGCGCGAGAGCCGCGATGGCGCGTGGAGAGGCGGCGCAAGCGGAGCGGAAAATGCACCCGCGGGCGCCGATGACGAACGCTCCGAAACACGAGAGGCGCGGGGGGCGACTCTTTAGGACGCGGCAAAAGAAATAGCGAGGAATAAGAAGGGACCGGGTTAGTATGCACTACAAATCTATGAAATGTGTATGCATTTACGCAATGAATGCTTTGAAAACGTGCCTTATAAAGAATATTAACAAATCACAACACCGTTTATCATAAGTAATAACAAGAGAAATGCTATGGTACATTCACGACTCGCGTAGCGAGGAGTGAATTTACTATCACAGCACTTCCAGTGATATTTAGTGTGACTATTTCACGAATAAACACATTACATGATATGAAAGGATAATTTAAATCACAGGAATTACGAAAAAGAGAAATATTACTCAAAATTAAAACCGAAAAATGAAAAACATTCATTCAGCTCTGAATTATCACTGCCTCCTGGAATAACTTATAATCAAGTAACATTTGAATAACAGTTTAATGCAGAAAATGATTTCAAATGTGTTTCAATTTTATGGTAATAAAACTTTCAAAAAACAACAAAACAACAAACAACAATAACAACAAAAAACAAATATAACAAGGCTACTTACAAGAACATTTATTTAAAGCACAATTATTAAAGTTGTAGGAAGTTGTTGGAAGTCTTGGTCTTCCGTGGATGTATTTGACATGGAAGATGTACAAGATGAATTAGCAGCGGAATTCGTTAATTTCGAATGGATTGAACACACGTGTGTACTCATTAAAATATTTTCCTGAATAAGTTTGGTTGTAACGTTCCACATAGTTTTGATAGCATATTCTTTGTTCTCTTCACCATCTAATCTTCGTATATTAATTGGCTAAAATATGTGTAATTTCTTCATTTGTAGTTTGTATTGTCCATTTGGCACTGAATCTTTAATAACAGATACTATTTCAGAGTTTTAAACATTACCAAAACGACACATTTTACTATTATATTGATGCGCACAAGCTATTTTGGACAATTGCTATCGTTATCTTAAACAGCTTAAACAAAGTTTTTACAGCGTTAAAAAGGTAAACAAAGTGATGGCGATAAACATCTGGGGTTGGTTTAATTTGAATATATCCTTGCTTAGCATTGGCTACTTACGACACGGACAGACATGAGTGAAATATTTACACACATTACATTATTTCGACACTTTTCTCTCACTGTACCGTTCAATGAAATTTAGATGAGAAGTATTAAAAGTATCAGCTAGAAGTATTATTTTGCACAATGAGATGCCTGCCTATGAATACATTGAAGAATTTCCATACGAAATGTTTGAGCACAATGACGAGAATCCGTAAAGGCACCTTCATACCACGGAAAGGGCAGTTCCTTTCTTTTTCAAGTCACACGTTTACAGAGTTAGCCCCCTCAGTGAGTCGTTAGTTCATCACCGTTAACAATTTTTGAAAATAAATTTGACGGCATGTCATTCTCGAAACGATAGTGATTTTCCTATGTATCAAACATAATTCAAATGCCTTCTGCAGCGTATGTGGTGGTAAAGACCGTGCTTAATGGGCCTGCAGTCAACAATTGCAACAATATCCCGTACAGGATGTAAAATGTTGGATTTGCAGAGGAGCTAAGTCTCCCAGAGGAGCTAGATAGTGAACGAGGTCCAAGTGCAAAGAGAAAGTACGAGGAAGTAACGAAATAAATGTAATGCAGAAAAGCGCAGCAGAGCAACGTGAAGTGATTACAGTAATAGTTCTGGTCTATCTGTCCCTCATCAACACGAGGATCTTGAGGTAGCTTTTTAGGGAAACGGAAATTTATGAGGCCAATATACCATCCTCCATCCAATTATTCACGACTTGGATGTAATAAACATGCCTATATGTCTGAGCTGTTTACGCACTTGAAATCACTCTTAATTTTCGGGCATAGCCCTGATCTTAAAATCTGTCTCCCCGTTAGCTTAGACCAGAGTTCAGGAGCCTTCACATAAATATGATTACAAAAAAAGGTAATAAGCCTTCCGCCGCTTTGCACTTGCGAACCATAAATCCGATAACATTAACAAATTCTATGAATCTCTCGCGCAACACTTTATATGTGAACCAGTTACATCGTCTTTTTTCCATCGTGAACTATTTGCATGAACGTCGACATCACTGCTCTCAACGCAGCGTCACCCAGACAGCCGAGAGCCTTCACATGACTCGGGTCGCGGAAGTCTACGATTGCATATATGTATAGTGCGATTTTTATAATTTTGCCTCTCAAAGCTATTTTCACAATGGAATACGTCACGGTATTTCGTATCTTTCTCAGTCGTGGCGCTAGACATCGCATGATCGCAACCGTATCAAGCAGTGTTTGCGATCAAATTCACAAGACGCCAGTTCGCATGCATTGTTAAGAAGCGAGCAGAGCATTCCCTGGACGCCGTTTTGCTTCGCGTATACGGAGCAGAGAATATTTTCGCAAAGTCAAGAGCTGTTGGTTGCCAATTAAATATCAGTGGGTTATTGACTATCTTTGCCGGCCACGTCTATGCTCCTTGAATACATTCAAGGAGCATACATGCTACTGCACACATGCGCGCTAAGAGCGGAGGCCGAGCTGACGTGAAGGACACTGAGATTTGATAAAAAAAACAACGTGGAAATAACGTCTAGGCAGGTGTCACATGATGTCGTTCTTGAAATATTTAATGTTGGCAAACATATTATAGAGCTTGCATGTGCTGACAACATGATTGTTCCATTTCAGACCAAAATAACTGAATGCTGTTAGTTAAGCCAGTCAACGTTACAAGATTTCATCTAATTTTCTCTCCCAACTAATGCTAACCGATTGTTTGGATGCCTTGACAGCTCTCACGTTTTTCGTTAGGTGTAACATGCCTCCATATCAAACATTTTTTTATACATGCTTCAACTTCATCTGCGCACTTCTCTCGAGTAACAACAGATAATATTTGTCTAAAATTTCTACAAAATAAATTGTATTCCCTCCGAACGGTCTACTTTCATTTCTTAAATCTTATCAACTCCGATCAACATTTTAAATATAAATTTTGTGGGCCGTTATACATTCGTCCCGTACAATGAAAACACATGCTTGAAGCATATTACTTCTTTGATTGTTTTTAGAAATGTTGAACTCGGGAAGTTCCATTCGACAACAAACAAGCAGCATGATAAGTTTGATGCATGACACTACCAATCGTTTTGAGGCTTCCAAACGACGGACGTGTGGACCCTTTACTTCAAACATCACGCGATGATACTTGCACTCGTGATTTTTACGGTGAGTACAGATCAGAGCTGTCGAACTTAGGACGGATTATGGGCTTCATATCAAATTCTAGTCAAGCCGCGAGCCGCACCGTAATTTAAGATGGTTTTTACACAAACTACTAAGATTATACTGAAACAAACGTGTATTAGAAACGTCTTTTATTGAACATTCTTAAGGATTAATGTACATACAACTAGAAAATTAATATTACAGTTATTTAACTATAAAAAATGCATAACAGAATAACTAAAAAACGTAATTGGTTGGTGTAATAAACTTTTTCAAAGCAGCCGCGGGCCGCATGCGGCCAGCGGTCTGCCAGTTGGAAAGCCCTGGAATAGACCATCCCTAAGACGCTGGTCTCGAACTCGCTTGGATAGTCATACCTCGGAGAATACCTCTAAGTGAAAATGCTCTATTTTGCTTGCTAAAAGTGTAATATGCAGGAACTTCTTTGAAAAATTAAGTTTATGAAAAAAATCAGTTTGACACAAAGAAAAAAATACTATCAGGGTTGTATTTCGGGGATTATCGAGTTTATTTTCTAAATCATCCTCCGGATTGAAATAAACTCGTCCACTTTCTAGGTGAACATTCAAATGCATCACGGGTCGAAATCGTTCGTGAATAGGTGTTAAAAATATCTAATGATGCATAGGATAAAATTCTCCAAATTGCTTCTAATGTACTAATGTACTACCTGCCACTTTGATAAGTCGTAATCTCATCTTTCGGGGTTTGAAATATAAACAATGCCGCCTCGGAACCTTTGTTGATATATTTGGAATATGTATTTAATTGATCTTACACCAGTGAATAGTTCGAGATTAACATGAGCATGGATCATTCATGGCAAGAGTTCAGTCGGTTCCGTGGCGTGAAAGTTCAAATGTAAATAGTGTTGTTTAAATGAATGAATTAATAAATTAATGCAGAACGAGATCAGTGAACGGTGTCAGTAAATAAGTGCGAAACGTTGAGTGAACAGGCTTGCGAATGAGTATAATAATAATAAAATCAAACTAAAACACAATATTTATAATTTAAATATTTTTTCGACCAGGAAAACGGCCAATGCATCGATCTGTAAATAAGTTAGATAAGCTAAGCTAGCTTTAAGTTAGTTCTATTACCTCTAGCTACACAGAAAGTATCCCCCTTAAGCCTCCATAAAAATATAGAAGTGCTATGGCATGCGCAAAGATCTGTACTGCCCCTCAAGCAAATATATTTCCGTGTCGACAGGGATACTTTTGGAAGGCAATAAAAAAAGAGGTACCACCATCTGCGCTTAGCAACGTGGATGTGTGGACAGATTTATATGACTAGTCGGGCACGACCACGCCATACCACCCTCCCTCTGCACCCGGCCATTGAATGACTCAGGTCTCGTGAAAACCGCGCGTCGGCCTCCGCAAGTCACACGCCAATCGACAGGAGCATGGAGCTGAGGGAGATGATAAAAATCGTCTTCAGACCCGTTGGGGATACTATGGTAAAACAAAAACTAAACTGGTTCCATGGGTAGGATCTATAACACTGAAAAACAAATTTTAAAAAGTTGGCGGATATCATCGTATCTAACACTTCTTCTAAGATACGTTAAACGTACTGATTCAAAATATGTAAACCATTTGTTTCACCCACCGTTTTTTAGATATACTCCTTCAACCGTTTACATTCCACTAAAACATTCTGGTTACATGGAATTCTAATGAACACGGAATTAGCTTAGAAAATAGTGAGTATGAGTCACATGGTTTATTATATATATATATATACACATATCAATCTTGAAAATTGTTCGAGGTATCGAGATGCTATTTGCACCATGTTGTTGCAACTAACATTTTTTTGTTTGTAACGTATGTAACTTTAAAGATATTGTCACAACTTTGATATTTTAATTGGAATATATATTTTTTTCTTCATCGTTCTAAAGAACTTTCAAAACGCAATGCAATAATATAAATATTGTTACTATTCGAAAAAGTATTTGTTGCAAAAATAGTAAAATTAGAACTTGGTAAATGCATGCTGCGGCGAGAAAGGACAGCTGACCTTGCTGATATCGTATACGTGAGTCGACGCACCTTGTCGGAAAACGAGAATGTTCGTCGATTACGAGACTTCCTTTGCTTAATGCTTAATCTAAGGTGTATTTGGTTTGATTTCTTGGCGGTAGATTTGCGTTTGTGTTGAGCATTTGGTATGTCACGATGAAGTGTTCAGCACAAGTCAACTAATATTGCTGCGCTCCATTGACCCTGATACGTTACTTCATCACCGAGATTTCCAGGTGAAAACCATGTTCGTCACACACTAAACCTAGGTTTTCGGGGAAAGAAGTCAAGATGAGAGTTAAGGAGATGAATTTTGAGGGACATGTTGACATCCAGCTTTTTGTAGGCACTGATGCACATCTTCACAACATTTACATAACAGATTTATAATTTCCCTGGAAGTTGGCTACAATGATTTGAACGCCCTCCATGCACTTCTTTCAGTATCATTCAATAAGTCTTGGAAGTCGCTGTCAGCAATTACCTTCCTTAGAAACCTCTCTAAATCTGAAGAGTGTCAGTCTCTCCATGACTGACAGCTCTTCAGATTTACTTATAAGTATTGATGACGTATTGATTAATAAACATCACTAATTAAAATATTTTTGAAAAAATATCTTTGATATTTCGAATGGTATGTAATAAGCCTGATGATACACTAGACCCGCATTAAATAAAATTATATAAAACGACACTCATGTACTTGGATGGCGCCAACAGAAGTTATCTGAAAATCAGATTTATTAGTCTGTGTCACTAGTGTCTGTATTATTCTACGTGTCTTGCATAGTTTTCTTCACAGAGCTTCTTGCTGCACTAACAATGCCTCTGTTTCTCATTCTTTGGTCAGATTTCACGACCTGCCTCATTAGTGGGTCATTTTGATGACTGACTACATACATTCCCATTGCATTATGCCAGGAGGCTTCGATTTTTCTCAAGCCTCTTCCTCCTTCCTTACGTGACATACAAAGTCTATGTACATCAGTTCGAGGGTGGGCGACATGATGTATTTTAAGCAGTTTTCTGTTTTTTCGATCCATGATTAGAATTTCTTCATGCAGATGTCATTGCAGACTTCGTGCAGATGTCATTGCCAAAGTGTTTCACGACAGACAGAATTTGGGAGAGAATCGCTTCATTGTTAGCAAACACTTTAAGATCGTCCATGTAAAACAAATGTGATACTGGTCTTTCATCACCATGGAGCTTGTAACCAAAGTATATATACTAGTACTATTACTATTCTAGTACTATTGTATATATATATATATATATATATATATATATATATACACATAATAGGATGTTGGTACTTATATAAGAGCAAAACTCCAACACCGTTGGACCCATCTCCATGAAAGTTGGCACTTCTACGTGTTTTTTCACCGAGAAGGTTTATGTGTTGTTAATTCTGTTGTAACTGCACTACATGGCGCTACATATTCACTACATATCCACTACAAATTCACGTTAAATGCAACCTGCAACACACTCGGCAGTGTTTTGAATCTATATCGTTAAACTAACTCCTAAACAAGGCATTCTACGCCTTACAAACTAAAAATTTGAGGCCAAAGACCTCAAGAACTTTTCTCACACCGTACTCTACATAATGAACTCTTCTTGAACAATCTATTACATTTTTGCTGGTACGGCGCTTCCCGATATTACTTCACCTGCTCAGAGGCTTGCAGAATCTGCAAGTAAATGTGAATGAGGGGGACGGAGAGCGGCAGAGACAGAGACACGCAGAGATAGACAGGGACTGGGTGAGGGAGGGAGGGAGAGACAGTGGGAAACGGTGATGGAGGGGGAAAGAGGGAGATGAAGGGCAGCACAACGTCTGCCGTGTTTTCCTAGTTAAGTTATAAAAGCCCAAGTCATTCATCAATCTGTGCAGAACGGTCACCCAGTTGTATTAATAGAATTTGGATATGCATTTCTTGATTGTAAATTTTTGTTAAAATTATACGTGGGTACTAACAAGGCGCCGTAGACAGCAATTTTGTCATGTAAGTCAATGATCTTTTAATTACTTCTATTCTAAGTTGAGCCACTTTTTTTCTAATCATAAACCTAGGAGTTCTTCTCGATAGACCAAAAGGCGTGTGCAGAGGTTCATTTGTATCTTATCCAGTTGATTAGAGTATCTTAGACCCCAGATACCTGCAGCGTATAGCACAGCAGATGCTACCACGAATTCGAAAAGTTTCTTATCAGTTTGCCAGCTATCATTTTCCCCTGATATTAAGGTTTTCCAGACAGAACCCAATGTTAAGCTTCGCAGGAAGCAAGTTCGAGTTCACAGATTACACTTAACTCATGGGTTATTTCCTGTCATCCGTTACTAGGACCCACAGTAGCCTCGGGACTAGAGCTCTGTCAATCAGGCGAAAACAACCGCTCGAGGCTCTCGGACTCCGCGCCGACGCTCGGTGAAGGGAGGGGGACCTTGCTTAGGGGGGGAAGAGATAGCTGTTTAACGGACATTTCAACCGGCCGCCTTGCGGCTCCCGCCGAGACTCGGGAGTCGCCGAGCGCCCGAGCGCTCGAGCGCTCGGCAGCTCGGTCGGCGCCGGACTGCACGGTAAGCTTCGCCGCTCAATGCATGTAGGGATATAAAGTCGCCGCACGTAGTGATTGCAACTCGTTCAATTCATTGTAATCGAAAGAAAATATTAATTTCAATTAAACGATTAATTTGTTGAAAAGTGACGACTTATCGAATTGATTGGAAATAATTTTATACAGACGAAACAATACATTTTTGAAAGAATTAAGGCAAACAAAGAGTGTGAAAATAATTTAAACCTTTATTGCATGAATTTTTAATTTTTTTATATTTATAGTGCTTAAGGGCAAAATAATTCGTTTCGTACCAATTGTAATGTCATTTAAGTTTCCTACAACCCGAATATAAGGGCATATTTATTAAATACAATGAATATTAGGTATATAATTTCATGAGTATGTAAGAAAAACGCATATGCTAAACAAAATGAGGTGAGTACTATTTTCCTTGCGTCAAAACGTCTTGTCATCATTAGGCGTACTAATTTATTGTGAAATAGTTTATGTAAGCCGCCATGGCCTCTGAATTTGACGACTCAGTCGGCGGCCAGTCACAGAACATCAGCCTATTCAACTCAATAATTCAAAATACATTATTTACTATTATATACACACGTTTAACATTATTTTAAATTCGGCAAAATATGTATTCACGAAATGATGCATATAAAGTTTTATATGTACAAGTACAATATTTTTCAATATTTTCCATTATATTTTCGTTTCAATTCAAGGATAAGCGATTAATTGTAATTAAAAAAATAGTAGAAGCTGAAATTGTGAATCATTGGCTTCTGTGGAGTATTGAAGCTCCACGAGACCCCTCCTTGGGGTGAACTACTCTGAACAGCGTGGACTGGAAGCGATAACAAAGGTTGCGCGAAGTGATTCGGTGGCCCCCACGCAGCGCGCCATCGCCTTTGCGACGATATTTCCAGGAAAGGATAGGAAGCAGTTGAAATAGAAGGGTCGAGATATGTGCACAAAGCTTTCCTCAAAATATATTGAGAAGCTCGCAAGATTATAAATAAAACTAAAAGTACAATGAGCTGAAAACAATGCTGGGGTGACTGAGGCACCCCACGCCGGGTTAAGAAACTAAGGACCTGCGTTTCAGATGCCTGAAAATTACAACAATAACAAATATATTTGGAAAAAGCCAACAAAAATACAAAATTGGAAGGGAAAGGTACTAATATATTTCATTGCACTTGCATCTAAATTTAGCAGAGCATTTGTACTTACACCATGTAAAATGAAGGGAAATTAATGATTTTATGTTCATTAGAATAAAATAGGCAATTTCCTAAACATCCGATCCCTAGTCGTTACAAAGAACGGAATTTATCTCTAAAACTTTTGAATGCTTTTTCTTTGAATTCACAGGCAGAACTGCAATAGATACACTAGAGGTTCTCCAGTGCGTCCGAGGAGTCGATTTTAAAGCTTTTTATTCTTTTTTATATTAAAATTTATTATTTGAAAATTAATATTAAAATTCGTCTATACCTAAAATTCTGAAAAAACGAAATTATTGGTCATTTATTTTAAAAACCTATTCAATACTCATTCCTTTATCCTGAAACTTGGCATTAGATATTTACTCCGACGTGTCGGCCGATTGTTACGTGGCGCAGATCGCCTGAACGGGGTCCTTCGGTTGTCGACAACCGGCCGAGTCTCGGTTCGGCCGCCGGCTCCCGGGAGTCCGCAACCGGCTGCGAAGGACAGTCGAGCGCGTGGTCTCGAGAGAAGAGAGGCGAGCGAGCTGCTGGTTGGTAAAAATCGCGGAGAATGCAGACCCTCTACTCGGGACATCCCCCCGCAGGGCCCAGCAAGGGGTCCCTCCGATCGCCAGTTGGCATTACTAAACCATATGGGATTTTCACTCATTGCTGAAGGCAGCCTCCTTCGCTGGCCAATGCAAAGTTCGGGCCTTCACTATAATCAGCGGCCTGGTGTTCCAACCCAGTCTCTCTCCTGTACCCTCCATGGGCCGATAACAGAAGTCCAAAGGTTCATGATCCTTCCCTCTTTACTCACTTCCCGCTGTGGACTCATTGCAGCCGCTTCTTACATGGAGACAGCCGTTGCAGCGGCCCGCTGCGGATCAGATGCTGCGGATTTCGTTCGAGGAGTCTCTTCCGCCATCTTCATCAATCCTTTCTTCTTCGAAGATGTCGTACTGGAGTACTTCATCTGATTCCTCACCTTCAACCTATTCAGTAGGGAGGCCCTACCACTAGCTAGATTACCGCGGACATAGCTCTGTGGCTCTTGGGGGTACTCAAGCTCCACCAACTACAAAGTCGTGTATTTCCTAGGTGGAGTTGTTGTTATTAGTTATTATTATTATTACCATCGTTATTATTGATACTATTGTTCATATTACGAACATCCTACCTCGGCTGTGAAAGCTGGTCCCGATCACCTGAGCAGTGCTGGAAGGCTACACATACCCAGGCGTATGCCATATTTGTAGTACAGCTTGCTCTGCGTTCTTAAACTTTTGTCTAAGAGTCATTTTAGAATGTATTGCATCTCAGTGCAGGACAATGAGAAACTGGAAACCTGCGTGGATATACCTGAAAACCAAAAATAAAAAATAAAAATTGCAGCGTACAATTCCACTTACACTTGTATTTAAACACAACAGATTATAACAATATATTATAGCAAATAACTTCCCACTAAAATTCATCAAGTCATTTATCTTTAGAAAAACAAATGTCAAAATAAGAAATTACAACTATGTCTTTACTTTACTTCGTTCAAAGAAGATTCTTCACCCCCAACGGAGCCATTAGGTATTCTACCCGTCAAAGTGTGCTAGCCGCACAAACATTGGAAACTCGTATACAAGGGGAAAAAATCAACATTTTCAAGGAACATGAGACCTGAACATTTCTGTTAAGCGTCTATTACGCTATCCGACAACTAAATTCCACCAAAATATTTGGTGTCATTTTTTGAAAGTTTTGAAAATGTCCTAGGGGCTTCACGTAAAGTACCCCCAAAATTAAAATACGGTTTCAAATTCAAGGGGCAGGGACACCAGCCAGATCGATGGAGACTGAATTTTGGAGAAAATGGCTGTACGGTTTAGCCGCAACTGTTGTTCACAGACATGGACGGACGATTTGTCATCTCGAGTTTTCGGTATCAAAGACCCTCAGAACATAGATTCTGGATACACCACGTGTAAGAGGATTCAGCAACTATATTTATCCACTTCTTCGTTGCCAGGGCCCTGTAATAAGAGTTTTTCTGCCGAATATTCGCCGTTTTCTTCCCGCATACATAACTTTCTTTCTACTGTGTAAGAGGTAGGTAGCGAGAAAGTAAAATTGAGACATTTTTGATAAATTTCTGAAAATGTTAAATGCAAAGCATTAAATACAGTTGTGCCAAAAATCAAAATATCCATTTCAAAGTCGTAGGGTCTTATAGGCGCTGGGGTTGACCATAGATCTTGAGACGAAAGTACGGATCAGGCAGACATACAGACCTTTTGACGTCAATTAATCTTTCGGTACCAACATCTCACAAAACGTGGATTCTGTTCAGAGAACGAATTACAGGACGTGATTTAAATCATAGGAACATGATTCTTCCTAGTTTTTGTTACCAGGTCCCTACAATACGATTTTTACTGTCGGAAACCCACCGATTTCTGTCGCAGCATTAAAATATTCTCTTTTTACTTCGCAAGTAGGACATAGGCAAAAAACAACACAAAAATATGTGATACGGAGGTCATTTTCCTTAAATATTGTTAATTTTGGCGTGAAATGACTCGTAATATTTCGTTTTTTACGTTCTCTGTCAGAATGGAAATTTAAAGTACATGAGCTTTCAGCCGTAGTCTCCACTTATTTAAAACAAGTGTTCTGAACGCTATCGACCAAACCTCCACTACTCCAATACGTAACCAGCGCGCCAGAGAGAGATCCACAATTCGCAAGTCATCGAGGAGTCATCCGATGAATCCCCACTCCCCCCCCCCCGAGGACGAAGGCGCGCGTGTGGGCGGGAGGGCGCGGGTGAGGGCGGCGCCGGTGCTCGGCCTGCGCTCCGCCACAAGCGGGACGATTGTGGCGGCCGCCGCAGCCTCTTCCGCGCATCTCCGCTCCGCAGCTCGTTAACGCGCCATTAGGATCGATGCAATGACATCACTCGGATGAAAAGGGGCTCGCGCCGCGTCGTGACGTCAGCGCGGCTCCGCTCCACGCCGCGCCGCGCCGCGCCGCCCGGAAGGCGCGCGCGATCCTGCCCTCGGCCGTCACTCACTGCCATCTAGATCTTGGCCTATAAATACATTTCATGATTTCGGAATTCTAATGCGATACGCAATGTGAGGGAGTCGGCCTGAGAGCCGCATGCGGCTCAACGATACTGTATGCGACTCATCAAATATTTGTAATTTTGACAGTGTGAGTGTATGTGTGTGTGTGTGTGTGTGTGTGTGTGTGTGTGTGTGTGTGTGTGTGATGCGTTTTTCATTTATTTAAATTCTCCAAAACGTTCGACATTCCTGTATTACGATGAAGTAAGTGATCATTACTATGTACGATTCTATTTCTATGAAGTACATAGAATTAGCATACAGAATAAACAACATTGCGTATTGCACTCACACAATTTAAAATCTCAAACAACTATCCACCAATTTCTCGCAATTTTTATATTCTATTGTCCGGTCTAAGAAAGTCTACTATATTACACGTAACTGGATGTGGTCAGCATATAATTTACAGATCATCTGTCGACCTGCGTAGCGGTGAGTCGATTTATTAGTAATTTTCAAACCATGAGCGATATTTACTCTGTATTTCGTGAATAAATACATTAATTAACTCAAATAATGCAATTAAAGCATCAAATAGGAAGGAAACTAGTGGATCTACAGAACGGCACAGACTTTATCGTATTAATTTATTTTCTTTGGCCTGGGATAGCTATTCACTTGTCACATACTCTTGCCAGCTGCCATCTATCGCCGCCCAAAGATAAGTTTTTTAAATTTTCTCTATTTTTCGGTTTCCTGATAGTAGAACTAAAATATTACTTTAAGAATATTACAGAAGAATAAAATCCCATCCTAAGTGGGAATTTCAATTGAAAAAATTGGAGCCGTTCTTCAGAAAATAGCGTTTAAGCTTAGTGTATATTCGAAATTTCAAACTTTTTCACAGAAATCTTTTGAATTTAGATAAACTTCATTGGAAATCGTTTAGAGCACCTCCACTCACAAATGCAACTCCACTACACAAATCGCTGGAACATATTAAAGGCTTGAGAGATATTTTAAAAAAAATTACATTTGTGTAATTTTTGAAACAACAAAAGAATACTGCAAAATGACTTTCATGTCATCTTAAATAGAGCAATTAGCACTATCCGTACGAAAAGTTTGAAGAAAAAATTGGAGTTGTTTTTGAGAAAATGGCATTTGAGAGTTTCTAAAATGCAGAACTTTGAGCTCATTTTCACAGAAAACTGTTTAGATTTTGAAAAACTTTATATGATATCAATTAAAGCACATGTACTCATAAATGCAATAATGTGAACAAATCGTTGCTAATAAAAATATTAATGACGTGAAAGACAACTTAAAGAATTCAATTTTCAAATTTTTTTGAAAAAACAAAAGAATACCGTAATATGACGTTTATGTCATTTCATAGTGTACATTGAGAACTATCTCTACCTAAAGTTTAAAGACAAAAGTTGCAGCTGTTTTTGAGAAAATCTTGTTTTTGTTATTTTTTTAAATAGCCCATATTCCACGCAATATAGCCACCCGAAACCTTTTCAAAAATCGATATTTCGGTATTAAGGACACACAAGACATGGATTCCGGCTACAGAACGTGTTGGAGGAAGTAATTTAGTACATATATCAACAGGATTTATCCACTTTTTCAATACCAGGGCGCGACAATAAGAGTTATCTGCTGAAAATTCGGGGTTTTCCGGAGCACGATTACATAAGTAAGTGCGGAGAAGTAAAATTGAGTGTTGGGGTTGATTGCAGGGTACATCGCATCGCTCTTACGAACTTTCTTATAACCAAGTTAGTATTCTTTTGGTGGTGCAGTGGGCTTTTGAGCACCCTTTCTCTGTAACTCCGACTGTTTCCGGTATTACGCTTTTGGGGCGGTCGGGCGCAGGAACGCGTCGTCACTGGTTTCAGCACGAGAGGCTCCGGCCGAGCGGCAGCGCGGGCTCAGGCGGAAATATCGTCGAGGACAGGTCAATGTCTGAATGAGATGCAAGCTTAGGTCCGCAAATAAAATTGTTCATTTCTCCTAAATCGAATCCAAGGCAGACTCTTGTGCTGCTTTCTCTTTCCTAAGACAATGCCAAGTGCTAGGACACCATCGACATCCGAGAAGGATGACTCGTCAACTGACAATTTCTTGGGCTCGTAAGTATAGTGCATGTTTCCCCCACTTAGGGATGGAGAGATCCGGCACCGAATTATCTGTCGGCTAGCAGATTTTCCTCAACTAGGTCTCTCCCACCAGCAGGGCCACCAGCCCCAGCCGGAACAAGCTCTAAGCACCCCAGCGGTCTCGCGACCAGTGTGGCAGTGTAGTGCATGTAAGTGTCTGTAAGGGGGGCGAGGATAGGACGAGAAAGGTAAGGAAAGATCGCACGCGGCCCGTGGCCCTTTTGGTAGGGTACTGTTCCGGCATTCGCCTGATATTAATCGGAGAAACCACGGAATACTACCTATCAGAGAAGCAGGTTGCTAGAATTCTCTTTCAGACAGCGATTGAATTCGAGCTAACTGTCAAGCGATTGTTGAAAACCCTGCTACTGTCGGGACTCTAACCTAGGATCTCCCGGTCGGAGGCACTGCAGTGACATAGGTTGATGTCCTGAGTCACCTTTCCCGGTTCGAGAAGGGTGCTCAACAGGCAACTGCATCACCAAAAGAATTAAAACTTAGTTATAAGACAGTTCGTAAGTGCGCTCGCGATCATGTCATCATGCACCCTATAATCAACCCCATTTCTCATTTTTATTGAATTTCATATTATTGTTTCAGCTTTACTCGTCTTATCATGACACATGGTATTGTTTCCCCACATTCGCCTCTCCAAAAGTTCAGAGTATCCGGGAAAACGGCATCAAAACGGCGGAGGTAGGCTACGGATCGCCTAGGCGCTATAACACTGGGAAAGCTTATACACTCATCGTCATAAAAAAAGCTGCACCGAGAAGGACAAGGTGGATTGCAACCATTGTTGGCAGGCTAGTAGAGGGTACCACGTATTCAAAATATTTACACTTTCACATTTGTAGAACCAACATTTATTGCGCTACACGGCCACAGTACATGTTGGTATGGCGTGGGGCTGCCATTTTAATGAATACACGCGTTCAGACATTGAGGTATGAAGTTGTACAGTTCTCGAATGATGATCTGTGCTAGCCCATCCCATGCAGCTTGCACCTGAGCACGCAGTTCTTGCAGGTTGGTGGGTAAGGGTGGGATCCTGATCGTACGCTCCATAGCACCCCAAACATTCTCAATAGGGGACAGGTCTTGCAATTCTGCTGGCCATGGCAGAGTATCCACGGCTGCAAGGCATGCTCGGGAGATGGCTACGGTATGCGGACGCGCGTTATTCTGTCGAAATAGGGCATGGGCGTAGGGGTTCACGAACGGCAGGGCCACCGGTTGCAGATCTTCTGAATGTATCGTCTGGCTGTCACGGTATCTCTAAGGAACACTAATGGTGAACGGGCACCATGGGATATCGCGCCCCCCTCACCAGGCTGGCGGGACGTGTGATTGGATACCACAAACAACTCGTCGTGGCGCTCCCCACTGCGCCTCCAGACCCGGATTCGGTGGTCGTCGCCATCAAGGCAGAAGCGGCACTCGTCGCTGAAGAAGATCCGCTGCCAGTCTGCATGGCCCTAGGTCCACCATTCCCGGCACCAGGCGAGTCTGTAGCGATGTTGCTGGGGTGTGAGTGGCAGGCGTCGTAACGGTCGGCGTGCGGCGAGCCCTGCGGTGAGCAATCACCTTCCAATGTTTCTGGCACTTACAGGATGCGACAGTGCAAGCTGCACAGCCCGCTGAATAGCACCAATCGTTGCCGTTGGATCTGTTCGCGCGTGACGGACAATCCATCGGTCCTCCCTCCTCATGGTGCGTGGTGGACGTCCAGATCCTGCATTTCGTGTGTACATGTCTTCCTCAATCCATTGCCACCAACAGCGGGCGATGGTGGTGTCTGTACGACCGGTGTGGTGCGAAATACGGCGACAGGACCAACCAGCCTCCCGCACACCCACGATGTAGCCCCTCTCGAACGCGTCTAACTGGACAACCGGCTGTCGAAAGTGCCACCGAGGCATAGTGTACGTGCAGATGACGCTCTAGCGACGCTACCCGAAGTCGCAATAGCCGGTGCGGCCATTTGAAGCCCTCTTATCTAGACCGGTGGACGCGACGTCACGCATCTACTACCTACCCCCCCCAGTGGCCGACCGTGTAAACGAAATCATTGGCTTAGCGAATGGTTATGCAAAATACCCTCAGAGTTCAGCTGCGGATCAGTAGAGTCCTTCGAGGAGCAGCTTTTTTTATGCCGATGAGTGTAGTTGTCACCCGAAAGGATGGGGTCCTAATAAACAATTCGAATAGCCAGAGGTGTATTGCGATCTATATTGTTAGAAGTATTTGTTCCTTGTATCTCAATATTGTTAACAAGGTAAAATGGATACACGAAAATTATTCTAGTTTTTTGTCATTCTGTTTTATTGCTATAGTTAAACATTTATTTTAAATTACTCATTTGCCTTCATTATTAAATTTCTTTTCATTTGCGTTTAATTATTTCAAAAATTGTATTGTGTTTTGTAATCCTACACTATAATTATTTCCCCATGATTTAATTAATTGTGAGTTTTCAACCAATTTATCCATTACTTGGTTGAAACACATATTTCGATTACAATTAATCGTTTGCAATTAATTGAATGGTTTGCCATTACTAGGGTCATCGGCTTCATCGGCCGAGGCGGCGCGGCGGCCGAACGCCTGGCGACACTCGATTGTTCAGCACACGAACGAGAGGCGGAAGGTGGTCGGTCGAATGTCCATTAAGCAGGAATCTCTTTTCGAAAAAGCGAGGTCGCTTCTTCCACCGAACATCGGCGCGGAGCTTCGGGGTATTGGAGCGGCTGTTTTCGTCAGAATGCAGAGCTCTCATTTCATGTACCTGTCTTCGATATTCTGGGTTGCCTAACCCAGTTATAACTCCGTAAAATACAATTTTCAACTGCATATTATATGTGGGCAAAGAATCAGTCATTTTCGATCCATCTTCATGCATTAGACATTTTCTAAGCATTTAATTATTTACTGGCTTCTGCATCGCTCAATAGGCAGGTGTCTCAGAATAACCTAACCCCGCATCCTGAGGCAGCAGAACAGTCTGACTTTATTCCCGATTATAGCAGCTCGTATACATCAAACACATGAGGCACATTTCGAGTACGTGGTGGGGGCCGACACCGCGCCCTTCCATTCACAAGTGTGCTCGAGCCATAAGACATTGATAAACTAATAATTTTTATAGTAGTTAGGAAGCTTCCAATGTTGTTGGAAGCTTCCAATGTTGTTAGGTAGCTACATGTTAGGAAGCTTCCAATTATTTTCAACAAATATTACAATAGGCCAACATTTATTAATTTATACAGAGTGAGTATTATTAGATGGAGAAAACCATACTAGCATGTTCGTTAAATTGGCAACAAATGATCCCGCTACCTTTTGCATCAGAAGCATAGGTTTCCGTAAAAAGGTGTTTATTTACTTCCCAATTTCGTCGCAGCCTATTTCAACACTCGTACTGCTACTGTAGACTCGAACATCATTAGCTCCATTTGCAGACAGCAAGAGCTCCCCCACCGACTACTGGGCGAAGTTTCTTACGGTAAATGATCGGGGTGCGGAGTTGTTCCTTACATCCTTCATTGCAATAATTTTTGTTTTTTGTCGCCTATATTCGACACCAGAGACGTGTCTCCAACATTCTTTTAAATGGTTTCTTCTCTTAAACGTACGAGCTCAAACTGCAGGCAAATTGGGGAAATGTGGCACAAAGCATTTCATTCCAAGCAATTTGCCTGGAAAGTTTTACTTCTTTGCTATCAATAAAACTAGTGGTGTTACAACAACTTACACATTCTCACGTTATCTATAATGGCCACGCAATGTTCTGATGCAACTCGAGTCAGCAAAAGTTTCCAACCAGCATATGTTCTTTCCATGTTCAGATTCGAACTCAGGTCCTCAGGTTACACACATCACTCACGTTACTTCTATTCCACCAATTGCATGGCTAACCTTCCTGAGGCATTAAAGACAAAGTTAAATATTTGCATTTAAAATTTTCCAAAATTCAGAGATTGTCATTATCATTATTTCAAGATATATTTTTAAAGAAGAAATTTCATTCAGGAAAAAAAGATCTAACACACACATCGACGTTTTGCAATATTCATTTTTGGTATATTAAAAAAAGAATTGGCCAAAAAAGGTTCCGCATTATTACAAATGTACTTTATTCGAAAAAATAAAGATAAAATGTTGACCAATTTTTGAGAAAATTGAAAATATTGTTCAGAGTTCATGTGAATTGCCATCAAGAATTAAAACTTTCGTTTCAAATTCACATGGCCTCGAGTCAGCCAGATAGTTCAAGGAATGTCAATTTTGGAGAACATCCTTTTATGGTTTTGGCGCTGTCGGCCACAGACGAACAGACACACAGATGTTATGTCGTAAATTGATTTTTCGTTATCAAAGACTTACAAAACTTGGGTTCTGACTACACAACTTTCTATTTGCTACATTAAATAACATACACTCCCACTTAAAGACGAGGTAACTAAGTAATTCCTACGTATTTTAGGGTACCCTGAGTTCACTAGATTTCCCAAGAGGACAAAGAAGTTTCAATTCTGCACTTACTAATAGCAATGCTAAATTCCTCCATCATAATTTACAAATTGAGCGTAGAGCTTAATAGAGCTCCTGAGAGCAATTAACGAGATTGTAAATTGCCTCGAGACGTGATCCCCTACGTCATGAGGGCTCTGACAGTGGATCTTGACACAGCCCCAGAGTTGCCAAACACCGCCGGCAGCTTTTAGCGTTGGGCACTCGAAGTTGGGTGCCAGGGGAATGACTGGTTGGTATATTTCCACCTTTTCTTTCTCTGCTTTCAGAAGGCTAGACCCATCCTCTTGGCGGACAGTCACGTTGACGACGTGGATGCCATTCCAGGATTTTTATTACCAGGTCAGGTTTGAGTCTAACTCTTTCGGCAACTGAAAAAGAGGCTTCCGTGGACACCACGGTCTCTAATTTTCGGAGCACCTCTGAAGTTATTGATCTCGTTATGACGCTTTATGCTTGCTGGATTGGTAAAAGTTCATTGACTCAGGATGTGGTTCATGGTTTCTATGGCTGTATTGCACTTCCTGCTATATACATCTCTCTGCGTCTTCCCCTATTAAGAGTAATTTACTGGCAGCGGTATTCCATCTCAATTGGAGTGCCGTGATAAATAGACCTGGTTTTTTGAGAAGCCTACAGTACCTCAAAAAGGCTTCCAATGGAATCGTTTAAATGCGCCTTTACCGATCTCCCTGGGGATCTAAGCTTATCCCAGGCGGCTGCCTCGTCATTAGCGTATTTCTTCTTATATGCAACTATATTTTGTTAAGTAGAGGGTCAATTGAGCTTAAATTATTTGGCGATCTTTAATGTCTGTTGGTAGAAACTTGCACGGGAGCTCAGCTATCTGCAAATAGGATATGCAGATTTTTCTAATCGTAAATTGGGATTCAGATCTACCCTAGGAACGGTTTTGGCGAGCCGCAGGAATCTCAGTCCTCCATCTCTCTTGGCCAAGTAGAATATGCCATTTTGCAATACTCTTTTGCAGATGAAGTAATTGTTTAAGAGCCACTCTGATTTGATCCGTTCCCTTTCCCTGACCGAACGACAGAGATGATATCGATAAAACTAGTTGGCGTTCGAGAAGTAACCCAGGATCCTATCCAAGATGAAATGATTTCCTTCCAGTGAGGCTTAGCATCGTGTGTAGACCTGTTAAGACTTTTTTCAGTAGTTTCGTCCCCAAGCGTCACAGCAGACGAAGACTCAATACAATTTTGGTCCCGTCCTAGCCGATCAGCGGTGTCGGAACAGCCCGTGTCAAAAACACAAATAACTCATTAAAAGAGGACGAGAATGACCGAAAGCTCTGGATTCATCTCTGAATCTATAGCGGTCTGCTCGGTAGGAAAGCCTATCTACTTTCAAGGAGGCACTGTGTACCATTGCCATTTCCTCAGAGTTACTGCCTCTTTGCTTTTCTCTACCTGCAAAGACGTTTATGTCCCCTTTTGATAGGTGCCAGAACAGGGAATACCGTATTTCGCCCTGTCGTAAGGTTAGGCCTCCGATACAGAAGGAAGAAGAAATCAGCTCACTGGGAGTCTTCACTGGGCTAATGATTGTGGGAGCTGAAGAAATAGCAGCAGAAGTAGTAGAAAGTCTAGCTAAATTTTCGGACCTCCGATCATGAGATGGGGCAATGATGAATCAGCAGTCATCGTAGCTACAGCTCCAATGGCTGCTAAATATCTTCGATATTTATTGTCTTTTTCCTTTCTCGCCCACCTGTCGGGCAGTGCAGTCAAATTCTCGTTCGACCGTCTTTGGTTGCTCTTTCTCTAATGCAGCCATATTCATGGTATCCTCCGAAGAGAAGACTTTCCCTGCTCTAGGAACATCTGTCCAGTCACTATTCTGCGCCTTGGCAGCTCAAACTTTATTATCAGTGTTTGAATGAGCATGGGGCTAATGTGTGATTATTGATTTGGTTGCAGAGTTGGCGGAGCATAAGTTCAATTGTAAAGAATCCTTTAGATGCTTTCGAACTCGGGCTCTTAGGGAAACTATCCGCTTTGAGTCATTTCACGTAGTAGTTCTTGCTGCATTTGGAGCACAAAAATATTAGGAGGAATCACTGTACAACGCGCCAGGAAAGTCTCCCCGCAGTAGCACCTTGCTGGTATGCAACAGAAATTATTTTGGGAGCACGAGCTACTGTTTGTAACATTAGAAATCGAAAATTGTGGATTCACTACAATCACAATAGATGCTGGAAGTATTGTCCCTTTCACTGGATAACCCAGTGATCTGGTTGCTACCAACATAAATGCATTTTTTTAAATAAGAGGCCCTGGTTCGGGCTGAGTGCGGAGAGACTTTCCTGACGCACGATGCCGAATCATATTATTGAAATCGTTGTCCCTATAGCCATCACCCTCTTTCGGGGAACAGTGTGACTCGCCTCGAAGGGAAATTTAATCCTGAACCGTTCCAGGCTAGGGTCGTCATACATGATGGCCTGTTGTTCACGGAGCGCACCACCCGTGTCCGAAGGCTTCCGCGTTTCTATGTATTTACTACACATAGGAGCAAGATATATACACTTTTACGATAACAGGGTCACACAACACGTGTTTCTTCTATCGCAAAATCGCCATTTTTTTCGGTTATTTATTAATTAAGAGTTCACAATGTGTCCTATTTTTTATAGTCTTACTTTTCTCTATTAAAAAAATTAAAGAAAAAATTTGGATCCGATTATGACGTTTCAAAAATTGCCTATATTTGACGCTTAATTACTCGGGAACTATCATATTTTTGACAAAAGTGAACATGGCCTTATCTAAAAATCTCTCATTGAAGAACAGACTATCTTTACGACTATCTTAAACACCGTAGTTGTAGGAAAATGCCCAAAAAATTTTGAATTTTTGCAATTTTGGAAAATTCAGAATTATACGAAAATGACCCCTATGCAGATTTTTTGACGTCCTTTTATTCAATCGAGAAACCTGTAATCCTAAACTTAAGATTTAATGCAAAAAAATTGAGCAATTTTAAAATATTTTTAAATATATTGCTGAGGCTTCGTGTAAATAACCCCCAAAATCTCAATATCCGCTTCAAATTCGTAAGGCTTGAAGTTCTTTTAGTTCGATCGGGGAATATCAATTTCGGAGAAAATTCTCTGAATGGTTTAGGCACTAGTGTAAACCATACACAAATGGACTGGCAGACATGTTTTACCGTCATGAAGGTCGTATCAAGTACCCACAAAACGTGCATTCGGCCTACACAACGTATTAAAAGTAATACACTACATTAGGAGTAAGATTTATTTATATTTTCGATATCATGTCTCCACAATACAGGATTTCCTGACGAAAATTCGCCTTTTTCGGCGGCAGCAGCATTACAATACTTTCTCGTTACTACGCAAGTACGTGTTTACAAGATATTGTAATTGTTACGATTAGAATTGCAAATTTATTAAGGACTTAATACATTGCACCGCCTGCCGCAGGGCGCTGGCAGGAGCGGGGGGGGAGTGGCCGGGCGATCGGGAGAGGGGCGCGGGGGCGGGCGGGGGCGGGGTCACGGGCGGGGCGGAGGCAACGTCGTCGGCGGCGGCGGCGGGCGCGGCGGAGGCCGCCTCAGTCAGTGCGCTCCCGACCTCTCAGGCGGCATGGTCGCCCGCGCCTCCCGCCGCCGCCTAGCCGGCCCCGCGCCCTCCTGGCCGCCCCCGCTGCCGCCGCCGCTGCTGGCGCTGGCGCTGGCGCTGGCGGCGCTCCTGGCGAGCGCGGCTGCCGGCGCCCTCGACGCCCCGCGCACGGTGAGTAGCTCTTGCAGCCCTCGGGTGATAGGAATTACTAGTGGCTGCTGAAACAGCACGTCCTCTCTCGCGCGTATTTACACGCAAAATTACGAGAAAAGTACCCAAATTTTAGAAAATTGTACATGATCTTATTGCATAATTGTCTTTAAGGAACAGATTTCATTAAGGCAAAAACTCTCTATCTTCAGAATTGTAGTTGTTGGAACACGCCGAAAAAAATTTGAACTTTTGCAATTTTTGGAAATCAGAGTTTTCAACGAACATGAGACCTGCATCATTCCATTAAACGTCGTCCACACTATCCAACAACAAAATTTAATCAAAAACTTTGGAGCCAATTTCTTGAACATTTTGAAAATGACCCAGGGGCTTCATGTAAAGTACCTCCCAAAATTAAAATATCCCTTTCAAATTATATCCGCCGGGTCGCTTAAGGAATATCAGTTTTAAAGAAAATCCTTTTGCTGTCAATCGATTTTTTCTCTAAATTTAGAAACTGGATTTATCCACTTTTTCGTTACCGTTCTCTCTAGTCCGCAGCGAGAAAATAAAAATGAGTAAGTACTCCAGAGCAACTGCTCACGAGTACAACTGATCACGAGTACAACTAATACATCTCATAAGCAATTGCTTACTTTCATACAAATAAGTTTCGTGAAACTTGGAGCATTTATTTCTCACTCTGAGTAATTGTTCACTAACTGACCTGTCGCGACTGGCCTATTTTCGCCTGTTTGTTTGTCTTGTTACCCCGCGACGCGTGCTTATTCCTTACGGTGTCGACCGTAAGGAAGTTACGTTGTGGTATCAAGTACCCAAGTGGTATCAAGTGCATTGTTGGCATTAGTGGCGTAGTGGTTAGGTTAAGTGGTACGGTTTATGTGCATTGTGGGCGAAATCGTGGGAAATCTTCCATCATCATTCACTCACTACCTAAAACCACAGACAGCTCACACCTCTTACACTCAGCTCACAAAAAAAGCTCACACCACTTACAGTGGTGTATAACCTCTCTCCTATCCATTCAATACGATTTGAGTCACGAACAAAGTTTGCTTCGAAAATTCAAAGTAAATGCTATGCACTAGAAGCAAATTCTCGATTTTATTCATACGGAAAGTGAGTAATTGCTCCTCGACCAAGCAGTTACTCACCAATGGAGAAATTGCTAAAAAAGAAAGCCTTTACTCACAACCATTATTCATACTGTTTGAAGCAATTGCTTTGAAAACTCGAGAAAGAATTAATAGCTCATTTTTATTCATATCACCCCTTATCTTTCGCCGTCAAAGTAGCCGCAGCCGCAGATAAATTTGTCTTCATTTCTCCATATGTAGGAAGAGGCAATTCATATGTGGCCTACTATTAACCTACTATTACTATTATTATTATTACTATTAACAATTATATATTTACAACACTAACGTATCTTCATTCAGAAAGAAAATGGCTGCAAGTTTCTTTTTGAGCGAATAAAAGGTGTATTAGTCACCTCTTGTAAAACTTTAAATAGGAAATAACTGAAGAGAGCACTATCAGTTAAAGTTTCAGACGAAGCGGACGCGATGTGTAGAACCTTATGCACTAGCCTGTCTCTCGGACAAGATGCGACCTCGATGCCCTGGTATTTCCCGTGCCTTTGCTCATATGTCGCACGTATAGAGGCGTAAGTGGTCAAATCGAAGTAGGTTTAAGACCCCCACTCCCTTCTGTTTTTCCGTATCCCTTCTTCAACGAAATCAAGTTCTAAGCCCTTGAGAGAACACTGGGGGCCCAGATTCAGTTTTGTTTATTTTTATTGTTATTATTATACTAGGTTTTAAAAATAGTTTGAAGGCTTGGCAACTAAGGCATTATCCTTTTCACAGCTAACTATTAAGAATGAAACATGTACAATTTAGATGTTTGTGCCCCGCTGATTGGGATATACCTGGAGAGGGAACTTCCTGAAGTCGACGTTGAATTCGTCTCTGTATTTCACTTTTTAGTGGGAAAGGAACACCGCCATCTACTGATTTATTTATTGATTGATTTATGTTTCTGGATACGTCAGCTGTCATTTGTTTTGTAAGTGTGGTGAATGATTTGCTCCGGGAGGTTGCGATGCACCTTCCCTTGGTGAAGAAAGAAAGTATTTTGAAGCTGCTGGTGTCGGTTTTGTTTTGCTGCTGTAGTAATTATTCATATTGTAGTTGCCACTGACATTGTACCGTCGAGGGTATGAAGAGTGGAGGCAACTGCAACCCCATAACTGGGAGAAGGAAGTGTCCACGGCTCCGCTTAGCTTGCTGAACAAGAATCGCCAGAGTGCATTGTCGTGGGCTAACGTGGTCTAACTAATTATTGATTAGTGATTCAACTGCTAAGGTCATTACTCTCGTAAGTGTAGTACATGCTTTTTCCTTGGAAGGTTGCAGTGTTCTTCCCCCGCTGAATGGCAAGATCCGGCGTCTACCTTTCGTCGTCTAGCCAGGTATCTCCCATCAGCGGGGCACTGCCCCAACCTAAGCCCCCTAATCTAAGCCCCCGACCGGTCTCCGGCATGTGTGGTAGTGTAGTGCATGTTAGTGTAAGTGTGTGTAAGTAAGGAATGAGGATACAACAAGGAACAGGAAGGAAAGACTAACAAGCTAGTGTCGAAAATCCTGCCACCGTTTGGATTCGAACCTACGACCTCCCATCAGAGGTACTGCAGTGACATCAGTTGATGCGCTGCGCTATCTCTCCCGGTCTAATTTGGTCGTGTTGTCGCACGTTTGCCTTATGTTTTCAAGCGGTTTCCTACTGTTAAATCCCTGGATTTCTTGTAGTATACACTGTTTTTATGCGTACTAGTAAAGAACTAGGCCGCGGATAATCGCGTCACAACTAATGATCTGCCTCAATAAAGAGTGGAGAAATAATTTCCTCCAAGACAGAACAATTTACAGTCTCAGCTGATAAACCCACATCCAACCCCTGCACTATCACAGCTGGATTACCTTAAAGCTCACCACTATCACCAACACTTTCCGACATAGGCACAGCCGAAATTCCCACAATATCATACACGCACATCCCTCAATACGCAACTCAAATTATTTAATCTGAACAAATACAAACACGTCTAGATAAAATTGACGACTGGTCTATAATGTGGAAAATCAAATTCAACCCTTCAAAATCATCCGCCAAAATATTGTCATTTAGACTAACATCACTCCAAGTAAACAATCATCCAATACCATGGAGCCTACACATATAGTTGCCAGATATCCGGTTTTCGACCAGACAGTCTGTGCAAACTAGAAAATCTTGGTAAACCAGAAAAAGATTACCTTGTTAGAAATTTGGCATAATTTTTTTCTTCACTTGAAGGCAACTTCATTTAATACGTGGTGGAATATTTTCAAAAACGAAGGAGCACCAAATTTGTTGAAAATTGTACAGTTTGTCTGAAGTATTTCTGTATCCAATGATCTTGTGGTACGAATATTTAGCGTCATGGGAAATGTATGAACTGACAAAAGAAGTCGTCTCGCCGTAAACACTGTGAAAAGTAGATTATGCGTTTTCTTCATTATAAACTCAAGTTACACTGCATTCAAAGATGTCATCTCAAGCAATTTATAATAAAAGCAGTGCTGTTTTAATAAATCTGTATTAAAAGCAGTAGCATCGACTGCTAAATATATAAAAAAGTAGACTGCACACTCTTTTTTTCCATTTTCAGAAATTTTTATGGGCTAGTAAAATAATTAACTAGAGCTACAGAATGGCACGGACTTTCCCGTATGTTTTCTATTTCCTTTGGTCACGGCTAGCAGTTCGGACTTGCTACATACTCTTATCAGCTGCCATTTGTCGCCGCCCAAACATTTTTTTGACATTTCTTCATTTTTCGTAGTAGATAGTAGAACGGAAATATTTAAAAAATTTAAAGAACAGTTAAACATCGTCCTAAATGGCATTTTTCATAGAAAAATTTGGAGCCGTATTTAAGAAAATGGCGTTTGAGCGCTACTGTAAATTTGAATTTTGAAGTTCGTTTTCACAGAACATTTTTGAGTTTTCGAAAATCTTCATTAGAAGTAATGTGAAGCCCTTATACTCACATGTAAAATAGTGTTTACAAATTGCTGGAAATGTGCAAACTATGGGTGTGAGCGATCTTAAAAAAAGATGTGTAATTTTTGAAAAAACAAAAAAGTAAATTTACGATTAAAAAGTGCAATTTCACACTATCTGCTAGATCTGCTAAGCACTATCTGCTCGAAGCGTTTGAAGAAAGAATTTGAAGCCATTTGTGAGGAAATAGGGCATGAGCGTTTCTGAAAATGCCGAATTTCGAGCTAGTTTTCTCACAAAACTTGAGTTTTCGAGAAACATTATCTGACATTATTTAAAGTATATGTACTCATAAATATAATAATGTGAACACATCGCTGCTAATGTAAATACAAACGATGGTAGAGATAAGTAAAAAAGATACATTTTTGTAATTTTTGAAAAAAAAACAAAAGAATAGAGCAACTTGACAGATTTTTTTCCTTCAAATAAAATTTGTTCTCCATTATTTGTTGTTTCATTAAGGCCATGCACATTGTTTTGAAAAATTTAGTAGTTTTCGCGCAATATTGCGTGCAATATGTTCTATTACAAAAAGTTACATAAACAAAATTTTCTCAAAAACGGTTCCAAATTTTTTCTTTGAACTTTCGATAGGGGTAGTGCTAAATGTACTCTATGAGATGACATATTAACGCCATATTGCTCTATTCTTTTCTGTTTTCAAAAATTGCCAAAAAGTAATTTTTTGACTTGTCTCTCACGTCTTTAATATTTACATTAGCGGCGATTTGTTTACATTATTATATTAATGAGTACATGTGCTTTAAATAATGTCAAATAAAATGTCTCGAAAATTGAAGTTTCCTGTGAAAACTAGCTCAAAATTCCGCATTTTCAGAAACGCTCGAACGCCATTTTCTCAAAAATGGCTCCAAATTTTTTGTTCAAACTTTTCAAACGGATGGTGCTAATTGCACTCTTTAATATGGCGAAATTTGGGGTTATTTCTTTGTTTTTTCAAAAATTAAAAAATGTAATTTTTTTAAAAGTTCTCTCATACGGTTAAAATGCCCATTTCCAGCAATTTTTAAACACTATTGAATTTGTGAGTGTAAGTGCTTTAAATGACTTCAAATGAAGTTTTTCAAAAACTCAAAAATTTTCTGTAAAATGAGCTTCAAATTTCGCATTTACAGTAGGGCTTAAACGCCATTTTTTTTGAAAACGGCTTCAAATTTTTCAACGAAAATTGCCATTTACTGCAAGGTTTAACTGTTTGTTTAAATTCTTAAAATAATAGTTTTGTTCTACTATTAGGAAACCGAAAAATTAATAAAATGTAAAAAATGTAGTTTGGGCGGTGATAGATGGCAGTTGTCAAGAGTATTGGCAAGTCCGAATAGCTAGCCGATACCAAACGAAACAGAAAACTAATACGGCAAAGTCTGAGCTATTCTGTAGCACGAATGCTAGATCGTAATGTGGTGCTTGAGTTATTGCGCTTATTTTGGAGAAACAAATTATTAGAGAAAGCGCAATATTGTGAACTGTGGAGGGTAAATTGAATTCTATGTGCCGTTGAACGTTTGACATGAACCAGGGGGCACGAGTGGCCAGTCCGAGGTTATGGAATTGGATGATCTGTGATTTCCTGACATTCGTTTTTGAGGCGTTAATCCAGGGAGAGAACGCTTTAAGCAATAGTGGTCAATCGATATATTTGTTTTATTAATATTGACATTGATTATTAATGGAACATAATGGCATTGTTTTATAAGAGTTTATTATTGAGATTTATAAGTGGATTGTGGTTCAATTACTTTATTTTAACTTGCTGTGATATTACTGTTAGGTAGTTTTTCCAATTTGGCTTGGTATTAACCTTCAGCCTTAGATATTTTACGATTGATTGTGTGAGTAGGGTTGCCAGATGTGATAGAAAGAAAAACCGGACAACTTTTTACTTTTCCGCATACATACGTATATGGAGTAATATACGTGGTATAGGAAAAGTTATCTAATGCTGCGCGATAAAACGGCGCATTTTCGGCAGAAAAAAATCATTGCCAGGCCCTACAAACGAAAAAGTGGACAAACCACCAAGCTAAGTTAAGAAAAAAATCCTCTAATCCTTAGTGTAGCCAGTATCCCTGTTTTGTGGGTCCTTGATACCGAAAAACCACGGCAAAACGTCCGTCTGTCCGATATATGTGGACAACACTAGCGCCTAACATTGCGTAGGATTTTTTTCCAAATTGAAGAAACCCCTGTCAATCTGGCCTGAGTCAAAGCTCTGCGATTTTAAAAAGCATTTATTAATTTTTGAGGGCACTTTACATCAACCCCGCCTCCCGAACATTTTGAAAATTTTCTAAAATTCGGGTCCAAATTTTTTCTTTAAATTTCTTCTGAGAATAGAGTAAAATACACGCTCAAAGGCGGCAGAAATCCGATTTTTACGGTTGTAAATATCTGGCTTGCAATTTTCGAAAATTCAGAGTTGACCTTGAAAATGGGACCTATGCCACCTTAATAAGTGTATTTTACTCAATTCTTACAAGAAATTTAAAGAAAAAATTGGAGCCGTTTTTGAGAAAATTTTGAAAATATCGGGGGTGTTCATCTAAAGTACCCCCAAATTTTATAGAATCTTTTTCAAAATCTCAAAGCTTTGACTCGAATCAGATCGACCGGGGAATATCCATTTTGGAAGAAATCGTACGTAAGGTTTAGGCGCTAGCAGTGTTCACAGACGGACGGACAGACGGACGGACGGACAGACAGACGTTTTCCTTTCAAGTGCTTTTTCGGTATCAAGGGGATTTTTTTCTTAATTTAGCAACTGGATTTATCCACTTTTTCGTTATCACGGCCCGGCAACGAATTTTGTTCTGGCGAAAATTGGCCATTTTTTCGTGCAGCATTACATGACTTTCCCTATCCGACGTATATCACTCCGTGTATACGTACGTATACGGGAAAGTAAAAATTGGTTCTATTTCAAGCAAAATTCCACGAAAGCCCAAAGAGTAAAATAAAAGAGAGTAGAACAATTTTTATGGAGTCCTTTGGTATATAGGAGAAGAATTTTTTTAATTGAGCCTTTTCTTAAAAATAAATGTATATTTCTCGCAAAATTACACGGAAACAACAACAATTTTTGAAATCTTGAATATGACGTTATTTCAAAATATATTTTTCTAGATCAGATCATACTAAAGAAAAAAATCAGAAATGATATCTATACCATTCTTGTAAGCAAACTTTACAATATCTCTGGAGTTACTTTAACATACAATTTTGGGGGCATATTTGAGAAAATTTAAAAAAATATCACTGAGGCTTCATGTAAAGTATCCACCGAATTTAAAATTACATTTCAAACTCGCAGAGTCTAGAGTTTCTTTGCGAAACATATTTCGATTGGGGAATATCAATTTTGGAGAAAATTGTCTAAAAGGTTTAGGTGCTAGCGTTGGCCATACACTGACGTTTTGTCCTAAACCGATTTTTCGGTATCAAGGATCCACAAAACGAAATTATGACTACCCATCGTATTAGAGAAAGTAATTTACTAGGTTTAGGAAAATTTTCTATACCAGGGACCGGCAATAGGAGTCTTTCTATCGAAAATCGTCGTTTTTTCTCTCAGCTTAACAGTAGTTTGTCTACACTATGTATGCAGTGCACGAGAAAGCAAAACTAAACAGCACTATATTCTCGCCTTAGTAACCGTTACGTAATAATAATACCGCAATTTCTCTGCGTATTAACATATCTCGATCATCACTTGTGAAACTCATTACCAAACTTAGGAGGTAACATTAGGAGCGCTTTTTAACGCTAATATATCAACACAAATTCTACAATTAAAAATTCGTTTCATTCAGCTGAAGCATCTCCCAAAAATCAGAAGGAATTCTCAAAACTTCCCACTGCCACCTCCCGGCGCTGAATTTCATTGTCACACTCCAAAATGATATCTTCTGTAATCTAGCAAATAAGTGCGGAAAATTTTTATTCGCAAATTAACAAAACTTAATCTACTTATATTTTTTAAAAATGCCAATAATTTGTCTAGAGATCTGATGTTTTAGAACAGAATTCATTTAATACAATACTTCAGCCTCTAAATTCTATTTTTGAAATATTATTTTTTTGTTTTTTCTTATAATTTCCGACAACAGGATCCATTCCAATGCCTTTCTGTTCTTTGTAACATACCAGGACAAAATTTAAGGAAAAAGTTGGAGCTGTTTTCGTTTAAAAGAAAGAGTTGGAGTTGTTTGAAATTGTTTCCAAATTGCATACGTTTCACCAAAAATTACGCGAAAACTAAACTACTCATATTTTCGAAAAACTTTTATAAATGGCTAACCTTACTTCTTGATTTACTTTTGGTGAACAGATTTCATTACGAAGAAAATATTTTAAACCTCAATAATGTATTACTAGGCAGACACCAAACAATTAAACTTTTGCGATTTCTTAAAATTCAGAGAGTTCAACGGAAATGTGACCAGAACAACTTTCTTTATCGTTATTTCCTACATACGAGTGGGGGATTAAAGAAAAAAAATTGAATCAGTTTTTGAGAAAAATTATAAAAATATAAATAAGACTCCATGTAAAGTACATCCAAAAATCCAAATATTCGTCTCAAACTCGCGGGGGCTCGAGTTCCTTTAAATCGATCGAGGAATAACAATTGTGGATAAAATTGGCTGAACGGTTTAGGCACTAGCGTTGACCATATATGGGCAGACAGACAGACATTTTGCCGTCAATTGATATTTCGGTATAAAGGATCCACAAACATGGATGCTGACTACACAACTTGTTAGAGGAAACAATTTACTGTACATACTAGTTGAATGAGGCGTTGTCGATGCTTTAAACTGTTTTAAAAGTATTTTCATCTGTTGAAAATATCTCTCATATTTCATTTCTTTCACGCGTAGCTTCGTTCAAGTATGTTCTTACAGAATTGGACTTACCAATGAATCATAGTAGCTGATAATGTTATACTCGCCTTCAAAAATTCCCAACATCCAATGGCCTTGCATGTTACCCCCATATGGGATATGAACTGGTAATATTGCAACTTTCATACCTAAAATCGCCGCAGAAAATACTTGAAGGTATTGATGATTAGAAAAGAGTTTAGTACAGCTATTTTATTTTACAATTTTGCTGATACGCACAATAATTCCCCAAGATCGCATGTAAGCTGATCTTCTGGGTAAATCTCTAATCCTAATATAAGATCATTCTCAATTAGCTCCGAAAATTATGTCGCAAAATCTACATCTACATTTGATTCTTCCCCGGATTTGCTTAACACTTCCGTATTTTTCACCCCTAACTTTTGAAGAGAGTAAAACTCCAGAAACTCAGTCTAATTTGTGTTCACTTCTACTTGTGAAATTACTCTATTAATAGTTTTGTAGGGGAATCTAATTAAACATTAAAAGGCGACTGTTTTGTAGGTTTATGTGAATAAGGTGTAAGTTAAGTTTAATAAGAATAAGTTCTGAGTCACATTCATTTGAAAATCGGTATTTGTATACTTAGGAAAGTAAAAGTGAGAAGTGAAAAGAAGAACGTTTATTCATTTTCTGACAACATTCACAGGTTTTTATTTCTCCGTATTCACGTATATTCTTCACAGACATACTGTCTGTCTTGTTTTCAAATATTTCACCGTAAATTCTTCAAATTTAATAAGTTCCAAGGCAATACTGTTCGTAAGCTTTTGCAAATTTATTTTTAAAAATATGGTAATAAGCCTACGAACAAAAATTAAAATAAATGTATTGCTCAAATTAACTTCACTTGTTCACTTAAAGATGTTAATATCAGTGTTGCCAATGTCGTGACAGAAAATTATAGTGTATTAAGCGAAAAATTTCTTTGGGTACTCCAGTTTAATCAACGTCATCTGCATAGATCTATTTGGTTTAATTCCTGGCGTACTAAGATCGCAGCGCCAAAACACGCCAAAACACGTTTTGGACATTTCTTTGGATCCGGCTGGATACGAAAACAGATTATCAGTTACCCGTCAGGAGATCGAGATGAATCGAATGAGACATCATAAGTCTCGATTGGCGTACGAGAAATGGTCTAGCCGTGAGTGATGAAACCGCTTATACGCACACTCGGGATTTACTTGAATACTGTACACGTATGAACAAGATTATCAACTTTTTTGTTATCAAAGTCCGGCAATAAGTGTTCCTCTGTCGAAAATTCGTCGGTTTCCGATGCACGATTGCAATATATCTTCTTATGAAGTAAGAGCGAAAAAGTAAAAGCAGGCAATGAAAGGTCAGGCAAGGCCAGCCTTCGAGACACAATACTGTCCTCAGTAACGCAGTGTATCTTCGTTGTGAGAGAAAAACGTACTACGCATGCGTTAAAGGTCCCGAACGACAGAGCGTTAGTTTCCTGACCTGTAAGTTTGCAATTCAGAGGGACACACAAGACGCAAATTCGTCAAATGGCCAGATATGGCATATGACAATTGTGAATTGGAAACTTATCAATACGCCCAACATGAAGTATGAAAATAATATTTGTTTTTTATTTAATGTTCGGGCGATGAGCATGGCCGAGGTAGCTAAGACCCTGAACAGACACAGCGCTTGGGTCCGAAGGGTTCGGGGTTCGAGTCCCGCCTTGGTCATGGTTGTTTGTCCCTTGTCTCATGTATGTGTTGCCGCGAAGGTCCTCGCGTTCTGCTGTCTCCAGATCAAAGAAAGCTGCAAGTGTGTTGGTGTCTAGTGTTCTCGAATGTGTGTCCCATCGGGACGTAAACGGAAACCGGTTGTCGGCTGGAGGAAAGCCTTAGAAAAATAATGTTTGGATAGACTCCGGCTTACAGAGTAATAGGTAGCTCCGCCAGTGCCGTTAATAAGTAACATAAGCTGTGGACCGGCGTCAACCCACGGAGAGCGCCTCAGCGGAGCGCGGTGGGACTGATGAGAGCGTCGCGAGGGCGCGCGGTGCGGTGTCTTCGGCGCCGCGCTGCAACGCCTTCCTCAATTCATTTCCGGCGTGATGTGGCCCCCTCACGGCTTCCTGCCCTCCCGGCCCTCGCGGCCCGGTTCATTTGGCTCGGGCGACCGCGCCCACATTCCACCACCCCCTGTCCCCGACCACGCCCCCGCTGCAGCCGCGGGAGACACGTCTCTTCGCGCTCAGTGCCCGTGTAATCGAGGCTACAGCCAAAACCTGTACACGTACAAGTATATTACTGTGTCGCAAAGAGCATTTGTCAAGTTTGTCATGTTTTCTGTTTTCCTTTCTTTCCCGTATGTTCATAGAATTTAAAGAAATTTTGCAATACATTACACTTGAGTCAACAATTCTATTTCCTGACTTTGACGAGTTTTTTCGATCTTTTTTCCTTGTTTGTTTTTATCTTCTTACCATCTTTATTGAACATCTGACATATTGTACATTCAACCCTTTTTCTAAAGTTTTTTCTATTATTATTCTACTTCCTTTCTTTTTCTGCCCCTTTTTACTTGCTAGCCCTTACTTCCTAAGAAAGTATTTTGTAATCGTGCGCCAGAATTTTCCACAGAAAAACTTTTATTGCTTAGCCTGGTAACGAAAATGTAGACATTGTTCCTACACGTATTAAATTACTTCCTCTACCACGTTGGACAGAACGTTTTGTGAGTCGTTGATAACAAAATATTGATTGACGGCAGAATGTGTTTGTCTATCTGTAGTCAACGCAAACACCAGTACCATTCAAATGATTTTCTCCAAAATTGATATTCCGTGTTCGATGCCAAGCAACTCGAGGCCCTCTGAATTTCAAATTTTTAAACTGATAAAATTAGTTTTAATTATTTTTCACTATTGTCCGCATTATTTAAAAATTTGAAAAAATATATGTTATAGAATGTTATGAGACACCTTCTAGGGGAAAAACTGAGGCAGTACTCCAACGTTATCAGGTCGAAAATCAATTTAAAATATTCATTAGTTTTTTTCTATTTAAATTTGGCGCCAAAATTGGTTGTTAAAAATACATTCAAATTCACCTATTACTCTTCGTCTCTGCAATTTTTTCAGCTTGATACATACAATAGAAGCTGAAAAAATAAAAATATGAAAAACATGTTTCTCCTTGTATCTCTGCCACAGATTCCCCTAGAAGGTTGACTTTTTTGGGAATCTACGACATTTTTTATTCTCTTTCATATGAGTATTGCGATTATCTATTCGATTTAGGGGCACTTTTCACCCCCTTATTCAGCTATACCCTTTGTCTTCGGATATCGTAAAGGACGCCTGAAAGAATGGTGCAGGTCTCATTTTCGTTGTAATCCCTGATGTCCCTGATTTTTGCAAATTGCAAAAGTTCAAAAAATTTTCTGCGTCATCATTTTTCGAAAATATGAGTCGTTTTTGCGTAATTTTGCGTCAAATATAGGCAATTTTTAAACAATTTCTTACTAAGAAACGGCTTTAAATTTGCCCTTTTTAACACGAATTACACGTTAATCTCCTTGTCGTTATGTGGAATGCTAAATGTTCCATATTTGTTTTCCCGGTTACGAAAATTCCCGTAAAAAGATCGCGAGAAATATTCACATTTCAAATAGTTACGTAATATTATATGGAGGCGTTATTTTAATAGTGGTACAACTCCATTTACACTCGTTTTGAAATATTGAGCAGTAAAGTTCAATGATTATGAAAAAAATCGGAAATTGTAATAGAAAAAAATTGAGTGTTCCCTTTTCTCATTATATATGAACTTGTCTGCAAATTTGATGAATAAAAATTCTGTCTGTATCTCAAAATATAGAGAAGTAAAGGAGGTATACCACTATAAAAATTACTTTGTCGTGTTAAATGGTTGAATATGGGAGGTGGACATTTTAAAGAAAAAAGTAGATGAAAAAAATCGATTTTTTCAAGCAAATTAGATATGAATTTTAATGTCACTATTTTACATACACTTCTGTCTCATCAAACACACATTTCATCTTCCTCATCTTCAAGTTATTCTGATCCTTTTCTGAGATGAAGTTCCTTTTCCATGACTAAATCGCCTTTCTGTTTATGATCAGTGGCAGTTTCAATTTTGAAAAATAATTTATCGCAGAAACTGCAAGTATCCTTACGAACGTAAATGAAAAGAGAATCCAGTGCTTCTGGCATACATTTTATTGATTCACGTTTACCTCTTCAATCAAGATGAGCTGACCTTTCAGCTCCGCAATTTGATGTAATTCTGGCAAGTCTTCCATTGGAAATTTTGAAAGTACGGAGAAAGGTTTTGCAAACTTTTATACATGTGTTACCAGTCTCCAGTTGGTATTCTTAAATGCACTCTCTCTTATTTACTGAACCGTTCTTTGATCGACGACGTTCAACAGAATGATGTGTACGTAATCCATTTAAGTAGTGATTTTAGAGATCAAAATTTCCTAATGCCCAAAGATTTTCTTTCATCTCGGATTCCGTAATCTTACATAACATTGGCGAGTAAAGGAGCAGTCGAGATTTTCGAATGATTTTTTCAAAATAATTTTGCTCGTATTTGTAACGTACTCTTTCCCACAGTTTCTTTTGCGTTTTCGAAAGTTTTGTTCTCTTGGTGCTTGCCCGCACGCAAGACTCCCGATTTCCACTCACATGCAAGCAACTGCACAAGCTTTCTCGCGCCATTTCTAAATTTGGAAGTTTCGTAAATTCATAAAGTTTCAACACAAAAAAAGAAACATACTCTATTTTTTAAGCGTCCCTTCAATCAGTAAAAAGAAAATGAAAAATATGTAGAAGTTTTGAAAAATTGTTTGTTTTATAATTTGCATTGATTTAAAACAAAAAGTACTTGCAAAAACTCTTAGTTTTTTCGAAGAAATGTACTTGACTTTTTCAAAAGTTCAAATTCTTTAGAACAGATTCTTTTAAAACAAAAATTCACATCAAGCGGGGAAAGATCACCGCTACCTCCAGTGATAAAAAATACCTACACTTACGCACACCTTAGCAGTTGATGCGCCCTGAAACACGAAATTATCAAAACTACGCTGCTGTCCGCCTTTGCCCTCCCCCCTCCTAAGTGGCGTGCGACTGTTGTGCTGACCAGTTTCGCTGCTGTTCAGTCTCGATGACCCTCAGCGGCGGAGGAGTTGCACGCGGAGATTCTCGCGCGGTAACTCCGCTAAACCTCACTCTCTGTTTCACAGCACAGTGACTTCGTGGAACCTATAGCGTGCTGTATTGTTTTCAAACGATGGGGTCAGGCCCAGTGGCGGCTCCTTGGGGTAGGCAAGGTAGGCACTGCCTACACTGATGAATATGTACTAATTTAATACATTTCATAAATAAATAATAATAATACAATAAATGGTGTGGCGTCATACGGATGTAATCAAAACACAGACGAGAGTGGGTTGTAATAACAGTGAGTTTATTCATAAACTAGACCGTATTCAAAATAAAACATTTCTTTGCTTAAGTTAACTAACTAAATAGATCCCACTACTAGGAGAGATTTTAATCGAACGGCTACCACACCGCTCTACATCTGAGACCTAATGCATGTCTCGCTCGTCACGACAATGAATTGCCGGCCCCTTGCCCACGTGCGCCGCTCGCACGAACTTACAACTGCCCGTCGACGCTGCTGAGAACAAGAAGAAGGGATGCCTTGCTCTCGCCCGTTATATTGGTCTTTCGCCGCCCATATTGCCTCCGCGCCGTATCCGCGCTAGGCAGAAATTCCCAATGCGCCATCTTCTGCGCCTTTGTTCAACTTCCTGCTCTGAGCAGGTAGGCACCGTTTGAGCGCGCCACGACGCTACAATGGTTCTTACAATTTTCAAATGGTGTATTATTTATCTGGAAATGCATATGAACATTTCAATGCCGTGGCACGAGCCATACGAGTATCTTTATTTCAAGCGTTTTCAAACAGCCCGTGCGCTATGCGATCTGTCTCGATCTCCCGCAGAGCCATGCGCCCGCTTGCACCACTCAGGGTAGGCGTTGTGCGTAGGCCAGCGGATTCTCTTGGTGCTTGCCCGCACGCAAGACTCCGATTTTCACTCACATGCAAGCCGCGTGTGTTTAGCGTATTGTTGACGAGTTAACAACGGAAAGCGTTATTTACGATATCAGTATCGTAACACATCTTATTACAATACGAGTTTGATAACCAATCGAGTATTGTAATAAGATGTTACGATACGTATATCGTACAACGTTTTATCCACTTTGTAAAAACAAATATCTGAAATATTCACTATTTTTCTTCTGAGAAATGTGACAAACTCATGTGACGTATTTTGTTGATCGAGGTTAGTGGGAGGCCATGGATGATTTCAGTATTCAAGAAAAAAGAACGAGAAAAGGACTCGTGTAAAAAACTAGAAGGTATACGCATGTGAATTATTTGTTACTTCAGAAAATATTATTGAAATATTAATAAGCATGGATGATGAAATTGAAAGAAGAGCAACTTATTCTCTGAATTGTTTAATACCAGAAAAGCCAATAATGTCTTACGAGAAAGAATATAGCATATTTGAAGAATGGTGCAAAGAAAAAAAATGTTTCCGATATTTCTGAAAAAGTTATGCTGGCATATTTCACTTTTAAAGCTGTAAAAGAGAAGCCCTGTTCAATGTCGTGCCATTACTCCATGCAACAAAGTACGATTTCAGTTAATAGAAATATTGATATCAGTAAGATGAATAGGCAATTACTCGCGTTTCTTAAGAGACAAAGCGACGGATGTGTGCCCAAGAAATCGGGAATTTTTGTAAAAGAAGATATCCATAGATTTTTACTGAAGGTAGATGATCATAGTTTAATGATGAAGATAACGTTACTTGTAGGGATATTTGGAGTTCACCCGTCTTCATCTGTGGGAATTAATTTAAATAATTGCACAAATTTTGTAATCCATGTTTATAATAAATAGATGTTCATTGAAGTATTGACTTTTGTTAACAGTAGGCCTTGGAATATTATAACACTGAGTGCTCTAATAATAGTTATTTATGTATCAAGGGCGTTAAGTAGATGTTTTTGCCCCGAGGGCGACTTCCAAACCCGAGGGCCTCTGGCCGCAAACCCGAGGGCCTCTGGCATACAAAACTTTATGGTTTACTAGTTCGTTGCTGAATAAAACAAGAATTCGAAACATTTTATAATATTTCTTGCGTCTAAAGTGAAAAGACGCATTGTAACAGTCATTTGTCAATATGACGTCAGATAAACAAAACAGAGTGTATATCTAATTTCTATTGCATAATCGTTATTGGACTGATTTGTTCGTACAAAATGAAAGAATATTGTGAAGTTCCTGTGGAAATTCTCGCAAAAGCTAACAAAACTATGGATAGTGGTTTCCATTAAAATCTTGAGAAATATATAAAACTCTTTATAGTGTATTTGAGATTTACCAGCGTGAATAACAGTGTAAATTGCGCTGATGAAACGGTACTTTTAGGTTATTAGCGCCTATTGTCAAACGTTATTTAGAATATGTCAAAACACCAAAAAATAACATTTCGAAGATGTTAGCCGATGTGCCTTTTATATCTTATTACTATTACGAGTACCGCCACTAAAGAAGAATATAATTATGTCACTAAAAAGATGGTACGTAACAGTGAAATGCGAGTGAATGATGGCAATTATAAGTTCACGGAAACATTTCAAAATTTCAATTTTCATATCAAATAAGCAAAATAAGGTTTATAACAATTTATTTTATTTATTTAAGCATTATGCCATTTATTTATTGTATTTACTTGCATCTTAACTTTACGAAATCGAATTCATAACTAAGTTCTGTGTGTTGTGTTGGTATAAGAGCGGGCCATAAAGTATTCAAAAGGCCCTAGGGCATAAAGAAGCGAAAAGGCCCGCAAGGGTATTAAGTATACCGTTACGTGTTTTGTTTCAGGTCTGTAAACACACAGCAATGAACTAGTAAACCATAAATTATATTAGGACACTGTTTTCAGTTTCCTAATGTTTCACGTTAGAACATCGAAGTGGATAGAAGTTATTATTATTTAGGGAGTATTTATTTTTTCATTTTAAATTAATACGCTGCAGATTATTAATGTTACTTGATTATTTATTTTTAAATCTGATTTTACATTAATATTACAACAAATACAGGGAATGAACTACCACGTACACCGTTTTCTCGTCTTAACGATACACAAAATAATGGTCGACCTACTCCTATGGTGAGTACGGTTGTAGGGCGTGCTGGCGAGAAAGGAAAATCCAATCCGTGGTATGAAACATACCACGGATACCATATGTTTCACAGAAATGGCTAACAGGTGGTGCAGTTAAGGCTAAGCTTTATTGTTGCCCATGTCTTCGATTGTCAATTTATTAAGGAGAGTTCTTGGAATACAGATGGATATTTTGACATGAAAAACTTATCAAAGGCTGTACAAAAAACATGAAATGTCAAAAGATTACATAGGTATGCAATTCAGTGAATCTTAAACACCTGAAAAAAATTGACACCTGAATTTTTTTCCAAAATAAAAAACTCGCAACACTTCTTTAGGACCTGGATAACTTGAATTCACGTCTACGCGTTCTTCATGGAAATAATGCTCTGGATTGTAATGATAGCAGTGAGACAATGACCCCCATGCCCCAATCCCGAGATTCGCTGCTAGTTTGCTATAATCTGTTTTGCCTGCCCTTATCATTTGTTCACGAGTCGCCACTTGCTAGATGACAAATCAAACGGTCTGGAAATGTTTTACTGACTGTACTTATCCATTGACATGGGAAACCTATGTGCCCTTTTGATCCATTGATTAATTTGTTTCCGGCCGCATGCACTGCTTTGGTAATTTGTTCCGTAAGTTTAGTGGAGTAATCCAGAGGTACCATTCCTCCCAAAACACGAGACCCGGCGCAGTGTACGTCGGCTTTCATGTGGGCCTCAAGGTAGCTCTGCCTAGAGTCCCTAGATACAAGAGTAGCGCATTCCATTGTTCCACTGATCCCACCATTTTATATCCATATGTCAGGAGTATGGTGAAACTGTATGGTGGTTTGTAAGTTGAGGACTACGAATCTATCCCAAACCAATATTAATATTCATGAAAATGTCTACAACGTCACCAATTATTATAATTTTACTTCAGTTTCTGATTGCTGCCTGGCGAGGCTAACAGGTAAAGAGGATATTAAATGGCGGCGTTTGCGCTACTCTCTGTGTCTAGGGACTCTAGCTCTGCCAGGAAAGCACCGCCCCTGGTGGGACAACTTTACGCTCCCAACTAGTCTCTCGACCTGTGTCGTAATGTTTGTCGTATAATGTCGAATAATGTCATAAAAAAACGTTTTATTCTCATTAGTAGCATCGTTCATCCGGCAGATCTGAACATCTTTAACTTTTAAAAGGGACATACTTGTATGATGTGCTGTTTTGTGAAATACACACCAGTAAACATAATGTCGCTTTTTTTAATCATTGCGCGTGAATTCGCACGGCGAGTCTGTTCTCTCCGCTTTGAACTGCTTTGGTAGATACCCGAAAAGCAGCAAAACTTCAGAAACTTTTCTCTGCTTCACTATGAAAATCGCGCCATTCCCGGCAAAGGACATATTCAACTGAGTTGCAACGCCTTTAGTAATAGAAATAGTGACACTAAATGTTTTTTAATGTAATTATCCACTTTCCTTCAGTATGTCCTCGTGAATTTGCTTCAAAAAATTAATAAACCGAAACAACTTTCACTGAAATTACTTTTTGACAACATCACAAATGAGACGCAAATTTATAAAAGTTTTTAGTCAACTGTGCGCAGAAAGAACTCGGCGCGGGATCACAAATATCTACTCTGAACTCTCTACATCATTCACTCTCTGCACGAGACAAATGTATCTTCCGCGATTACTAGTCTGCCTCATTTATACTTGTGTATTTCAGGGTCGATTGTAGTTTAGAGGTCACAACATGCGCTAGTCCTTGCGTTTTGAAACTGAACGATAGAGGCCGTGGAAACGTTTAGAAATCTAGTCGTACCACGAACTTCCAAACCTGCTACAACGCCGATTTTAAAACTAACTGGTGTTTATACAGTATCTTACATTCTTACTCGTACACTCAGATTTAGCAACAAAAAGTGATAATCTCTCGTCGTAAAATATATTGTCAACAAAAATAATGTCTTTGTTGAAATTGTGCACCAATTGCATTAGTAGCAAATATATAATGTCAATAAAAATTATTATATGAATATATGTTTTACATAATATTAATATTGAATAAAACAAATCTCTTTCGTTACAGCTTTCCTACTCGTACAGTTGAAGTGAGTGACAATATGCAATTCTTCCACTCGGCCGTTGACGGTTTTTCACGGTCTCAATGCGCTCTCTAGGCATATAAGTAGATCAGCCAGTAGGCAAGAGTCGGCATCGAAATGGCCAAGCAGAAGGAGCTTACTTCCAATGAGAAAGAGGTAATTGTCAACTTAGCACATAAGGGATATTTCTTGCGACAAATAGGTCGAATCATTAACAAAAGCCACTCCACTGTGCAGTACATTGTAAGAAACTTTAGAGAGGAAGGTTCCACGAAACATTGTCACTTCACCCCATACTTAAAAAATTAATTTCCTTGTAATTAAATCTTATCACATTGTTGAGGAAGTTATACAGACAATAATCATTGTTATGACTCAATTTTAAAGACATGGAGGAACACAATGATCTCAAAAAAGACGAAAATTAATCTACGTAAACTTACTGGGGTGTGGGACACTCCACCAGACTGCCGCAGGGATTTAGCAGACTAAATTTATCGCGCTGATCTTTACTTAGTGAGGCTTTAAATAAATACCATGATGTCAATGAAATACGAAATTTCATTAAATAACACGCAGACGAAAACACTTACACGCTCTTTCTAGTTCTGGTGTTCTGACGCGGAGCGTCTGACCTCTGATCCACCACTCCGCGCTACTAGGAAATAAAAGAAGGCGCAACATGAGTGAGGACGGGAGTGGCTGCGGCGAGAACTGGGTCAGCCCGTCGACCTTACGCGAGTGCCCAGTGGCGGGATAATGCAATGGTCCGCTGGCCAACTCGAGGGCTGTTTTCCCAGTCTGCTCCCTATAAATCAGTCGTCTGACAGTTGCAGCGGGGTCACACCACATCCACCAATTGCTGCGGCAGCCTTCGACGTTCAAAAACAGAATGAGAGACAAAATAAGAGGCTCCTAGGAAGTGTTGTGGAACGCAAAACTATAGTGGAAATGTGAAGATGAGAGAATATGAGAATACAAAAGTAGAAAAGGAAAACTGTATGATAGAATAAAAAAGAGTAGATGTACAAAATCAAAATGACCAACAGAAATATGGAGAAGACAAACCTCTTCTACCTGGACACTTATCGATTTTTTGAAAAACAAAATATACAATTTTCTTTAGAGTTAAAGAAATACAAAATGACGATGGTGATTTATTAATTTTTAAGTTATGGTAAGAGACATGCATTCATGTAATACACTAGTTGAATTCGGTATATGTAGCTAGTGTCAAAAAACCGCCACCCATACTAGAACTAAAATACTAGGACCTCCTGGCCAACGATGTTGCACAGGCAACGGTGCTAGTACAGAGAAAATGGTTGCATGCTCCGTATCATCTACCTGTATGTGAGCTTAGTGCTGTGACAGATTTAAAGCCATGTCAGTGCTGCAGCTCGGAAGCAGCGAAAGAGACTTTAATTGGCGGCCCTCGCTCTGCTCCTCGGCGATCGAAAGTGCAACGGGGAGATGATCACCATGCCAGTACCGTAACGAAACGAGTGTGGGCCCGCACGCAAAACTTTTATCCGGACCTCCTTTATAAAAGTACAAGTAACGTTAGTACCTTAAATAATAAAACTATCCTTTAACAAGTTCCAATTCATCCGTAATTGATTAATAAACAATAGTGGAAAAATCTGCTTTAATTATTTAATTTTATTAAATTAATATTGTTATAAACCCTAAATAAATTGCTTACCTTTATTGATTCAAAAACAGGGTTACGTAAGCCACCAAAGTGGAAAAATCATTCTTCTGGAAGACTGTGTTTTTAATCTTTTAGTGCATCAACTATCACAAAGTATCAGTAACTATGAAGTAATTAATATTTCTTACAATCCCAAGACCAGCCTTAAAGTAGGCCTTCTTTTATCTGGGCCCGCGTGTCTTGCGAGTCCGAACGTTAAGTCACGGCCTTGTTAAGTGTTGCCTTGGCCGTCCAGGAACATGTGCGTTCGATCATCGGTCAACGCTCACAAGTTCTCGCGAGTGGACATTCGCTTGTCGCTAATTTGAAATTCGGTGCAGGGAGCATATGCAGAGGAGAATTGCCGCCTGTGCCATAGCATATTGCCACACACTGGCGACCATTTGAAGCATTAATTCTAATTGACAGTAAATTAATTGGTTTTGTGTGTTGTATAAATGATTGTTACATGCTATAAGTATTCTAATGATTTTACCTTTTTTGCGTGATGGTGCTGTGCGTGTCGGCAGTTCAATGGCCAGGCACTGCCACCCCAACCGGGCTTGCTTTTTCGTGACTATACACACGGGGAAGACTTAAGGCCGCTCCACAATAGCCCACAAACGGGAACGGGTACGCCAGATATGTGTGCTTGACAATCAACGCCAACTTGAAGAGGAACAGTGCTACAAAACTCAAGCGGCAAAAAAGAGAACTTCAAGAAACAGTTGCCGAAACCGATGTACTTCTAGCTATACGACTCTGTTTACTTTTTGATTTGCCATTTGTCTGTTTGTTTGCATGTGCTGCTATGAATAATAAATATTTGAATGAACGAATATTAAATGGAAAAAACAACAAATTAATACGAATGAAAAATACAAAAATTACTACGAATTAATGGACAATACAACTAACTAAAATTTTATCAAAAAACAAACAACTTCAATGTACTTAAACGAATATATTTTAAATTATTTTTTTGGATTTTAATTTTAAGTTTTAATACAAATAAAAAATAATAAATCTATAATTTCTGAAAGATAGAAAAAACTCACAATGATTAACAAAGCCATCGTAACTTTGCAATTCACGCTCTAACCTCAATATCGCACTACATTCTCAACTCGCTCCAGACCAAAGTCGCGCGTACATCGCGCGCTCGGTCAGATGGAAAACTTAGTCGGCATTTGCTGCACTTTCATTGGTCAAGAGGATTTCCGTTCTCGGGCCAAGATAATTTTTGACCATCCTTAAGTTTTTATTGTCTGTCATAACTGCATAAAGAAAAGTTCTATTTATTATCAATCATGTCAAAAGACAATCATGTTAAAAATCCAGTTTCATTTAATTCATAAAATTCAGTTAAAGTATGAATGACGTTTTAGAGATCTGTTCGTCTCTAGGTACAATTTATTTGGCTAAATTAAATTTATTACATAAATATTGAAATGAAATCAATCATTATGAAAGAAGATATCATGTAAGCAGAAAACAATATTAGTGGAAGCTTACCTTGAAGACATATTACATACAAATGCCAAGTTTAGATCTTTCAGCAAACGTAAGAAAAACAAATGGATAAAGTCAAGAGGCAGGGGTCAGATGACCATACGGAGGGAGGGGTCAATAATGGAAGAAATTTTTATGGTTGGAATTGAAAGAAGGAAATTAATTACGCAACTTGACCATGCTTCCCATTGCAATCGTGTGGTAAACGCCTGCCTGAGATGTCCCTCTTTCAACTGTATTTTAAGTCGCTTTTTTTAACAACTTAATCATATAGCGACCACTGTGATTGTTTTAACTGTGGAATAATTGTGGGGAACTGTAGGAATAACACGTAAGGGCATTACGAATATACACAAACATCCATACCCGAGGCGGGCTTCGAACCCGCGATCCTTCGAGCTCGCCCCCGAGACGGTTCTTCAGCCTTAGCGACCTCGGCTAATATCCTAAGTCCCTTCTAACTTTGTTTCCGTTCCCGTTCGCGTTGCCCCTCCCGTTCGCAGGCTATTGCGGAGCGACTAGAGAAAGGGCTTCCCAAACTTTTTACAACGCCCCCATCTGTCAGTGGCAAAACTTCCCTCGCCCCCTTGCACAGTTTTACTTGGTAATAAATAAAACAAGTGTTACATTGAGTAACAATACATTTATTTGTTCATTCTTTACAATTTTACTAGTTAATTTTGTTTTTATACCTCTTGAGGTTTGGTCAAGAAAATGAAATACGATTTATGCTTATTTAATATTACAAGTTGAAATTTAAATTAAACAGGGGGCAAGAAGAAATGAGAAGGATATGCTTGCATTTTTTTAACAGATTCACTATACTTGGTTGAGTATTAGAAAGTGAACAACGTAAATCATTAATTAGCAAAGCTAATTTTGCCCCGATGTTTTGTTTTAATTGCAACAAGTGATGAAAACGCTTTCTCGCACAAATTGCTCAATACTACATAACAAATAACACACTGAAGAAGTTTGACATCATCCTTATGCATGCAAATAAACCCTTATTTCGTATAATCATAGTTGTACTTGCGTTTTTTCGCTGTGCTCATCTTGAATCTTATGTCACACATCACACAAGGCCACTCTGATAAAATTCATATCTTCTTAGCGCGCCAAGTCCTCACAAATGTTCGGGTATACCAAGGCACGATGGGTCCCGCACCCCCCATGACTTGTCTCTACGCCTCCCTTGGGGTGCGCGCCCCCCAATTTGGGAATCAATGTACTAGAGTGAGCTGAGGCCCGCAACGCATGATGCACATGGTAGGAAATAATGACATATTTCTTGACCGCGGACCCGATGACGAATAAGCTGATAATTTCCAAACTCTAATTTCAAGCGCAGAAAGACATAATAAATGACGGATGTTTGTCTGACTTCCATATTTCTGCGTAATTTCTGCGTGAAGTTAATAAAAAGTTTATAAAAATAGTTTCTCAAAAACAGCGCCATTTCTTTTTTAAAATATTGGCACGGATAAATCAAAGGACGCTTAAATATTTCGCAGGTCTCTTGTTCTTTGAACTCTCTGAATTTTCAAAAATTGCATAAGCTAGAAATAATTTGAGGAACCATAAGCATTTTCAGCGTTGGGAAAGCTGAATATGCCCGTGCGAGAAATGGTGTACAGGTAACGTGCTTGGAGTGTTGACTCGAAGAACTGAGTTCCATTGATTAGTGATTCCGGTCGCGTCAACTGCTTAAGTCATTATTCCGTAAGTGTAGTGCATGTTTTATCGCGGGATGTGGCGATGATCTTCCTCAGCTAAATGCCGAAATCAGACGCCGATCTGCCCGTCGGCTTGCGGTTTTTTCCCCAACCACGTATCTCCCACCAACTAGACACAACCCCAGGGAGGAAAGCTGTAAGTTCTCAACTGGCCCCCCGGCATGTGTGGTAGTGTAAGAGCATATGAGTGTAAGTGTTCTCCTCCTAACAGCGGCTGAATTCTACCTAGCTATATAGCTAGTGTCGAAAATCCTGCCACCACCGTCGAGACTCGAACCTAGGACTTCCCGGCCAGAGGCACTGCATTAACAGATTCCCCGAGCCACCTAGAGAAAAATCTATCTGATATTCGTCCAGTTCACCACCAATTACCAGCTAAATTAGATCAGAATCAGCATTACCGTTCCCTGGGAGCGAGTGTGACCGGAAAGCCTTACGGTTCAAATCACATCACTTGCGAATTTTCGACACTACCCACACAGCAACTGCCGGAGACCCAGAAACAGGCAGATGAATGGCGATGCGCGAGTGTATTGATTGTTGCTGAAGTTGCCAAATGATTCGGGAGACCTCGCACATTCACTAATATTGCAGTAAGATTGAATCGTAAGAATATCCGCCTAACATGGAGGAAGAAACGTGAAGAAAATGTTTAAATTCCTCAGATAAGAGAAATTTTGCTTTTGTGAAGGCTTCTTTCTTTAGAAATTTGAAACAATTTATTTCCACTACTATACTATCTTATATATCAATACACCAATACAAATAAATAAATCTGAAGTATGTGACTGTGATTTCTGAATTTTCAGCTTTTAAATACTTTTCAATTTTCTATTCAATTACTAAAAGGAATCTCAAGTCAAATCGAACACATTAAACAAAAATACTATTTAATCTATCGGCATAAAATTTAAACACATTCTAGACACAGCACATGGAACCAACTTAGTTTTTGTTTTACCTAATATCCCCAACAGTTTTTCGAAGATATATCTCCTCCGCCACAAACACACACACATATGCATTGCTCAGCATCGTGCTCCTTGTTGGACGAAAGTGAGTGGTTATGTTTGTACCACAAAAACGTTAGAACCTCTGGACTGATTGTTCGCAAAGGCTCTAGCCGGATAAGGGGTGTTTCCGGCCTTAGTTTGCAGTTTGACTAATATTTTTCCCTCATTTTTGGATGTAGAAAAAATATTATTATTTTCAAAATATGAGGTTACAATATCCACATGGTAAGTACTTACAGCGAAAAATTCGTTCTTTCGTGTTTAAATTAAAAAAAAAATAACCATTTTATGGCATTTGTTTTATTTTTTGCTTCTGATATGCACAGCGGTAATGGTTAAACTTGATCTGTAGATGCTTTTCAGTTCATAAACAGCGTAAAAAATTGATTAAAATAATTTTTTTCTATAAAAATGTTAACCAAAATTTTATTTTTTTGTATCAAAATTCATCAAATTCCTAAACTTTCCGAAGGAGTTTCAGATAGAGCTACTTATGAAATGTAGACAATTTCACATGCTTTTGAGTGCTCCAACCGGCAAATGTACTACTACAAAAAAATACTATTTTTTTCAAAACATTCATCATGACCTTATTCGCAGATCTGTTGTTTTATGAACACATTTCATTAAGGAAAAAATATCCTCACAATTGTAGTTGTAAGAAGACACCGAAAAGTTTTTAATTTTTTAAAATTTTTGCAAAATCAGGCATTTCAACGAACATGAGACCTACACCACCTCCTCTTAAGTGTCTTTTACGCCATCTAAGGTCTAAATTTAATAAAACTATTTTGTGCCGTTTTTAAGAAAAAAAAATGGTTTAAAGAAAAAATGCCTATGTTTGATACAAAATTTCGCAAAAAATACTAATGTTTTTCAAAAATCCAACATGACATTCTTTTTCGATCTGTTTTCATGAACATATTTCATTAGAAAAAATGTATCTTCATAATTGTACTTGTAGGAAGACGCCGAAAATATTTTTAATTTTTTTTAATTTCCGAAAAATAAGGGTTTTCAAGCAACATTAGACCTACACCATTTTCTTAAGTGTTTTTTAGACTATCCAACAACAGAATTTCATAAAATATGTTAGAACCATTTTTGAGAAAAAAAATGTTTAAACAAAATTGAAAATCGGCTGAACGGTTTAACCGCTAGCGTTGTTCACAGATATACAAACGGACAGACGTTTTGCCGTGAATTGATTTTTCGGTATCCAGGACCCACAAAATGGATTGTGGCTACATTATGTGTTAGAATTTGTTTCCAAATTTAGCATCTGAATTTATCCACTTTTTCGTAGCCAGGGCCCCCAAGAGTTTTTCTGCCGAACATTCGCCGTTTTTTCGCGCAGCATTACATAACTTTCTCTCTACCGTGGTAGTGGTAGCGAGAAAGTTAAAGGAACCACACGTAATGATCTAACTTCGAGGTGTTCTTATGATTTTTGACCGCACATTGTAATCACAAGCAGGAAAAGGAATCGCTAGACCTCTCAAGAACACTTCGCGCAAACTTGACCCTCGGCCTCACGAACTTCTGCAAGGGCGAGAGGGTAAATAAATACTAACTGCATTGCAACGCATAGCCGCTGTTGCAATTTTGTACACTACGTGATACACCAAATAATGCAGTGATGAGTTCAGAAAAATATGTAGTATGAAATGACAAAATATATACATAATTTTGTAATAAAAATGCTACTATTATGTAACAAATATGTAAAAAGTGAAATAATCTGTAGAATATCAAAATACGTCCTTATTTTTAGAACATTTACAAACAAAATTTAATTTACACAAATTTAAACTACACGAATAAAATATTTATTAAACCAATTTTAAAAATAAATATTCCTATTGAATTGAATTCGTTACGAGTACATGTTTACGTTCGAGAGCGATGATAGTCATTGTACTAACGTGGGAACTCAGTGACCGGAAACAATCACTGTGGCATTGTAATAGTAGTGTTTCACAACTGCAACAGCCAATATCTCTCGTAAATTGGTTTGAATCATGAAACACGATGCCTCTGATATTTCCAGATAATATTCTCAGTGCTTGCGCGGTTTTGCCGCAACGATCATTCAGTGCATACCGAGGTTAAGACTACGGGGCACGTTGCGTCGTCAGCAAGCAATTCTGAAAAGTATAAAAAAATGCGTATTTTTGAGGAAACTGTTTCTGAAAATCCATTAAATAATTTTTGCGAAATAAATTTTAAGAAAATTGATAGAATAATAAAAATTTTGCAAAATATGTAAAATGCAAGCAAACTATGTGAAATATTTAACATAGAAAAAATACGTAACGAAAAATTTCCACATTGAGTTAGGATTGCCCTGATTTGCCAAGAGCACGATTTTGAGAACTGATCATAGAACGCCAAAATAATTAATTTTTGATAGGAGTGGTAAAAGCGACATTTTAATTTGCATGTAGCAATGGTAACGACATGAGGCCGAATGGCGCAATCATATGAACAACGTAAAATCTCTTTTACTACACATGTCATAGATTAGTACTTAGACATCCTTAATGTCTTTTAATTTAATTTTATTCGAGTATACAATTGGCTTAATGATCATTAAGTGATGTAGTAGTAGTCAGCTGATGCGATCACACGAACAGATTTTTTTCTTTATTGCGTTCACAGATTTATCTAAACACTTAAGTATCGTCTCACTTTTTGCTCTTGTGCTAAAAATTGAAAGCTCACTATGCATGTCCAGAAGGAAGTGCATTTAATAATGTCTGTCTAAAAATGTGTAATTACATAAGAATCCGGTCTGTAGTGAAAAGTCATTTTTGCGACATGAGGGCCATTTACAGACAATCGCACATCGCCATTCCTCCACGTATTGTAAAAGGTGCAGAGCAACAGTGCTCGGAATCATCAATCAACGAGCTCCAATTAAAAAGGAGCGATTGGGATGTCGGCGCTGAGCGCTGCGGGGCGAAGACGCGCGGTTGCGAAGGCGGAAGTCGCGAGGCGGTGGCGGAGGGAGGGGGCCAGAGGAGGAGGGGAAAGGGGGGAGGGAGGCGGGAGGGGGGAGGCGAGGGGTCAAAGCGCGGCCTCCGAATGCAGCGCACTTGCGCCTCAACGAGCGCGAGGTCGGAGTCAATTGATGGCCAGTTGCGCACGGGCGAGCAAAAAGCGCCCATCGCCATCGCCCTCGCTCGCACGACCCCAACCACCTCGCCCCCCCCCGCCCCTTGCGCCTTCGCTTCTTAAAGGATACTTTTCAACTCATTCCCTTTACACAATGTGCATGATTCACAATTCACATTTATTATTTTGCCAGTACCTTAACGAAGTTTAATCTGCAGAGAGAAAGCCGACTATTAAGCATGCGAGAAGGAATACGTCTCCGGGATTCGGCTTCAAAGGAAGTCCTAAAACAGTCTCCTTCTGCTTTTGCAGCGGCAATTAAAAGCGATTAAATTATTAACAGCGAACATGGACTCCGGCCACGTGATCTCGCCGGCCCGTCCGCGCCTGCTCTCCCGCTCAACGCGCGCTCTATGGACCGCGGAGAGGAATGCCGAACCGGAAGTTGTGCAACGCAAGGCCATGAACGTCTCGAACGTTCGTTATCGATCGTGCGGCAACTGTGTCGCTGTTGTTTTGTATCAATTCGTCCAATGTCAGGCGGAGATCCGCCCCCGTGCCAGGCGGTAGTCTTCAACTCCCCTGTCCTCCTATGTTGCCTGATCCGACCTGTGAAAATCCGTCACCGGAGAGACAAAAATCCGCCCAATTCCGCCAAATGACCGAGTCATGAAACCCAGTGAGCGGTTAAAGAAGCGAGGTTTGACATCGCGGTTGGAAAAAATCAAAATTGCAGCAATTTTTACAAGATGTTTAAAACTAAATATCCTGCATAAAGCCTACCTATCATAAGCCATCAATATTTGTACAATTTTTAGAAAAGGGTGGGCACATGACTGTTTAATTAAAAATAAAAAAAAAGCGGACACTGAAATCTCCTAATACAACTGCACATTTGCAAGTTTCAGAACGAAAACTCACGTGCGTGGTCCATATCATTCACAAAACATCAATACTTGTACAATTAAAAGGAAGGGGGATCCTACTGATGATTTCTGCAAAACAACATCGTATCGCCCAAAATCCTCCCGTGAAACAAGGAATTCCGCCAGAACAACAGGATTTTCTTCCCCTAAGTCAACCCCGTTTTTCCGCCCAATATGGCATTCCTGCTGTCCTCTTTCTCGTTCGAATTCTGCTCAACCGGCGCCTCTTCAAATTAGGGCAACATTTTAACACTTCAGTAACTTTTCCCCAGAATTTGTTACAGACACGAACTAGTGGTGCTACAACAGCACATACTTTCCCGCGTTATTGAAAACAGCTACGTAGTACTGAAATTTTGAACTTTATGCGCTACTAATATCTTACCTATTATTTGAAAATGTCCAATTCAACCACGAAGTGAATAACTCACTGTTTCCATCGCAGTATTGCCAGAACTATGAGAATTTTACAACTGCACAAAAATAGAATATCAAAGTTTTGTAAACTTGTATTGAAAAAAGTCGCCTGATATCCTGGACAAAATAGAAATGCTTTCTATAGAGCCATGATCAGAGAAGAGTATTCTAAAACCATGCAACAAATACTCTACTCACTACAAACGGTATAGTATTTGGTGCGAAAACTAAATACTTTCATGCAAATATCAACATAAATTAGACAATTATAACTCCGTTTCATACAGCTCCATCAGGTCACAACACTGACACATAATTCACAGACATTTGCGAGCGCAAACGGAATTCCATTGTTGCAGACCCTGCATTGTCATTATTCTGAGAGATATTACTTTTTTTACTTTTATTTCAAATATTTCAAAATAAACAATTTCTAAAATATTAATGTGTAAATGTATAACAAAAGGCCGAATGCAAGAAACGAACAAAGAAATAATATACAAAATTGCAAATTAAAAATTTACGACGCATTCAGCTGTCCGAAGCCCAGTAAATTTACAGCGGGCTATTATGTTTGTCACAAAATTATAGAAAAACTACTCGTATTTTCCAAAAATTAAGCACGGCCTTATTTGAAGATGTAGTTTTGATAAATACATTTAATTGAGAAAAATTGTATTTTTAAAATTGTAGTTGTAAGAAAACGAAGCGCGGTCAATTCCGAGCGGACTATTAAGTTTGTCAGGAAATTATGGAAAACTACAAACATCTTCAAAAAATTCAACATGACCTTATTTGAAGATCTGTTTTTGATGAGCATATTTAATTAGAAAAAAACAATCGTGTCTTCACAATTGTAGTTGAAGAAAGACGCCAAAATGTTTTTAATTTTCAAAAAGTTTTGCAAAATCAGGTATTTCAACGAGCATGAAACCTGCACCATTCTCTTAAGCTTCCTTTATGCTATCTCAGGTCCCAATTTAATCAAAAAACTTTGTGCGGTTTTCAAGAAAAAATGATTTAAAGAAAATAAAAATTGTCTCTATTTGACACAATTTTTCGAAAAAAGTTTTTGAAAAATTGAACATTTCCTTATTTGAAGGCCTATTTTTTAGGAACATATTTCATTAAGAAAATAATTATATTTTCATAATTGTAGTTGTAGGATGCTGCCGAAACATTTTGAATTTTTTCAATTTTCAAGAAATCAGAGTTTTCAACCAACATGAGATCTACGCCACTCTCTTAAATTACCTTCAGACTATCCAACACAAAATTTAGTCGAAATTGCAGGCACCATTTTTTTTTAATTTTGAAAATATCCCAGGGGCTTCATTGCTGTAAAATACCCTCCGAAATTAAAATATCAATTTCAAATTCAAGGGGCCGCGAGATCATTCAGATCGATCGGGGAGAATCAATTGTGGAGAAAATCGGCTGAACGGTTTAGTCGCTAGCGTTGTTCACAGACAGATAGAAGGACGGACAGACATACGTTTTGCTATCTATAGGTTTTTCGGTACCACGGACCCACAAAATAGGGATTCTAGCTGCACCACGTGTTATTTTTTTCTTAATTTAGCAACTGGATTTACCCACTTTTTTGTTACTAGGGCTTTGTAATATGAGTTTTTCTGCTGAAAATCCGTCGTTTTTTCGCGCAGCATTACAGAACTTTCCCTATACTACACGTACGTACGTATAGTACACGGGAAAGTAAAAATTACATTAATTACATTGAAAATGAGCTTTCAACTCTTTGCAAACTTTTCGTAAAATTGGGTAGCTTACCGAAACTTTTCCCCATATTTTGTTGTTGTAAATTCAAAATTAAAAAATAATAAAATGAAGTAAATGTAGCAATTTAGTTAGCCTTACGCCTTATTTCAATGGTTTCACTCACGACAATACTGAGAAGCCGATGATAGTTAAATATAATAATGGTGTTAAATTTTAGTAAATATATTGATAGCTTTACAAAAATTGATTATTTTATCATGATCTTTTGATGAATGTATAATGTCTTCATGTTTGAATTCAAATAACTCTCTAACGGCTCTATCTGGGGCATACTTTAAACATGTGATCAAGGTCACGTTTGAGATTACAAAGTTCATATGTCGGGGGAGATGATTTTTTTGCGAAAGGTAAAAATGACTTATTTTGGATTACTTGGGTCTTATTCTTTCATGGACTATGTGCTCGCAGCAACCAATTTTCTTACAGATATTTAATGAGTAGCTGACCTAGGTGGCCGAGGTGGCAAAGAACGTGTATCGACTCAGCGCTTCGGTCCGAAGGGTCGCAGGTTCGAGTTCCGCGGACATGGCCGTTTGCCCCTTGACTCTCATGTTTGTGTCTCCCATGTATGTGTCCCCCGTTTGTGTCTCCCGTGGATGGCCTCGCATTCTGCTGACCCCAGATCAGAGGAGCTCGTAAGTTTGTTGGTGTCTAGTGTGTGGTTGGATACGTGTCCCAGCAGGACGTAATGAGTAACCGGCTTTCGGCTGGAAAAAGTCCTAGAAAAAAATTAATGTGTAAACATGTCCTTGTTTGACTGATGGTTGTTGCTGTATTTATGTGTGCGCCAAAAGGTGTTCCAGAGAAGGTTTAATATGTGATTGATGTTTCGAAGATATCTTCGAATTTATTCGTTTCAGTTGGGTTAAAATGGGTTAATTTGGTTAATATTTGCCGCAGCAATTTTGGCTTTTAAATCATCAATTTCATTATCAAAAATGTCTTTGTGAGCAATTACAATTATCCCCTTTTTGTGATATTGCAATGAATTTAGTGAATGCCGTTGTTTATTTCTGACATTGATTTGCGTTTTATTCTTTCGATTGTTGTGAGAGGTCTGTAAATACGAGTAGGATGTAGTTTTGGTTCTCAGAAGATTTTTCAACCTCTCTTATGGAGAGTAATATGGAATACAATTCAGCAATTTTAATTGAAGTTAATGGGTGGAGAGTCTCTTTCAATTTCAAATCATGCGCATGGCTAAGCCAATTAACTTCGTTTTAATTTGTATCCCGTCAATGCACGCTTCGTTGTAATTACTAGACATCGGATGTTAAGGCACTAAAAAATCGCCTTTTATGCGCCTAAAAAGGCACTGAAAATGTCAAAAATAAGGAGAAAAAAAGGCACTGTCAAAAATTACATTAACAACAAAATTAAAAATTATTTGTAGAACTCCACACATATTTACAACTCTTCTACATTTTATTCTTAATAGTTTCCATTGCAATGTATTACCAGTAACTTTTCAAAGATCGCAATTTCAAATCTGCAACGATTGGGAGACAAAATCAGTTTGAATAGAGGGAAGGATTTCCGAACATCTACTGATGTGTCTGGCATATATTTTAGAAGTCCAAAATTAGCAACACTGAAACCTTCTGGGAATTAAAATTTATTTCCGCTCAAAAGGTGCCCTCGGTGTATTGTCAATCGACCATTTTCTCAGAACATGGCTAGTATTTACGAAATAGGGAAATGGAGAAAACATGTTAATATACTTTCAAGAATTCCCTCGTATTTCAAAATACAAATACATGAATTGAAGGTTTAGTAATGAATAGTCAGGTTGGACCATGGCCGATTTTATATCTTAGCATTGTATATAAAAATAACACATAAAAGGCAAAAACGTACAATAATTCTAAAGAAAAGACATTTATGCTAAAATAAGCAAAAATAAGCATTATAAAACTTCGTCATATGTCATCACTTGTCATGATACGTGCACATATATTATCAGCCTTTAAATAAGTTCGCTAGAAAAAAATAGGCATTTCCCTAAACATCCGATGTCTAGTAATTACTGTATTTGTTACAGACTTCAATGAATTTTCTGTTCCATTCTTAGGTTGTTCAATTTTCTTTTTTATATTCTTTGAGGGGCCAGTCAGAATTAATAGTGTGAAAATTTCATTGCGAAATTCTACAGATTCTTTTTGTTTCCATTTGCGAAATTTCGAAATCAATTTCTTCGAAAATGTTTTTAATCCTTTTGTACAAAATTGTATGTCGTGGGTTTACATACATTTATTTGAACTGCAATTGGGTATGACCCAGTGGCAGTTGATTAACAATAATTACAATAATAATAACAAAAATAATAAAACATAAAAATAATAATTTATTTTCGCAGTCTTTGCAATCTGAGATTTTGAGAAAAATATGGTTGCTTTTTGGGGTAGACGATTTGAGAGCATAACTTTTAATTACTCGCGCTGGCGCACTGAGTCGCATTCTTTTGGTTCCGGACGACAATACGTGCATCGTATTGCATTATATCTTCCGCTAACCTTTCTTCTGAGTTTCTTTAACAGTTTGAATTTTTGTTTCGACTGCTCCGTTGCAAGTCGTGGGAGTAAGCAAGCTGAATTCTGTCTAAAATGTTTTCGGCGCACTGTGTGTGCCGCGCGAGTAATAATGTAAATACATACAAGAATGATTTCTTTTCAATGTATATGTTGTAGAAATCAATTATTTCGTGTGATGGTATGAAATATGAATAAAATATATTATGTAAAATATTTATGTTCTTTTATAATCACTCGTTCATATTTACAGTAACATAACACGTAAAATATCATCTAAAAATAAGTGTAAACTGGACCTAGATCATGAATTGCAGATTCTACATAACAAATATACAATGTTTTAAATCAAGCCTATATATGTATATACACGAACGGCTTTCCGTTACCTCAGGAACGAAGTACAGAAACAAACAAAAAGCAGAGGACCAACATCTGGCAACTTCGACTTTTAGTTTGACCAATTTTCGTAAACTCAAAATTAAGTAATTGTCCCTTTCATTGTATCATTTCCACGAATGTAATAAAATTAGTAGTAAATACAAGAAAATATATTGCTCTATTTTTTATTTTCTATTATTCTCATAGAGAATGTTACCCGTGTTATTGTTATTATTGTTTTTAAGTGATTGATAAGAGTTAATTTATATTATAAATATACAGTAATCCCTCGACATCCGTGGATTCGCTATTCGCGAGTTCCAAACATTCGCGATTAGAGAAATGCTACCGGTTTTAACATTCGAGACTTCAACATTCGCGAGTGCGTCTTTTGGTCGTACTACATTTTCTTTGAAAGCGAGCACATTTCATTTTCTTTATCATCATCATCTGGGAAACAAACTCGGCAGACCTCGGAACTCTAAGTATAACTTTCTTCAAAAATTTCACAGATGAAATGTCAATTCACATTTATAGAATAACACAATTTTAAAATAATTCAACTCAGTTGCGTCAAATTGGAGCTAAGGGTTTTGGCCAAATGAACAGAAAGCCCATTCAGGATCTGTGCAACTCTCATTATAATGAGCTCATTGTAAAGAAGCTTTGGGAAATTATCAGTGAAGAAAACCCCCTGACGGTAATGATGAAGTAACGGATGCGAAACTGCGTCCTGGATCAACTTCAATGTCAAAACTGTTGATGGAGTTCTAAAATCAACAAGCTCTGATGGATCTGGCATTCGAATGTGATCCAAACATGGAAATAACTTCGAAATTTAAGAGAGCATAGAAGCAGGAACTCTTCCATTCGAACAGCGAGAAAGGCAATGAAACAAAAAAAAATACCAAATCCTACATCCAATCATTCTCAACTTTGAAATAAGTTTCACATACTTTATTTCTTCATTTTGGAATGTTAATTGTGAATTTTGTTTGTAGTAGCGCTTAATACGTTTTACTGTAATTGATTGTCAGATTTTTTTCTTTCTGTTTTAAATAGTTTTTCGATATCCAGGAACCTAACCCATCTTTCTTCAGTAACAGACTTAACATTCGCGAGGTTTCTGGGGAACCTATCTCTCGCGAATGTTGAGGGATTACTGTATAACTATTTCTATTGATAATTAATTTGGGGCGCGTTCCGGGATCTGAAAATTTACAATTTGCCTTATGCAACTGTATACCTTATCAGAGGCATACAATATAATTAGCATTGTACATTTCATATATACCATATAATTAACATTAAATATTATTTTATGCAACAAGTTATCATTTTCTTAATAAATAACGCTAATTTATCGCAATTATTGTTTTTGTTATTGCATAAACAATATTTTCTTTGTTGGCGCACTCAGTACGCCGCGCGAGCAATTACTTGTCAGAAAGGAACGCGGGTAATTAAAGGTTGTGAAAGAGATTTTCTTCGCTGAGCCAGTAAAACTTCTCCCAATTAAGATGCTGCCAAATGGTGTCGTGTGGAAGCATCCGGAAGCAATTCTCAGAGCTAGGTTGTGAAGCGTGTTCTATTGTTTGAGATATTTTCCCTCTGACGTGTTGTACATTATGCATTTACACTCGATATTTGTTTAAATGATCGCTCTCGTAGGTTCATAGAAGCACGTCTTTATCAGCTCCCCACTTTTTTTAATGCGAGTGATTTCAAGATGTTCATTCTTTTGTCGCATTCGTTAGTTTTACACTTAATGTGTGTTTTCCATGTTAGTTTGGAATCAAATACAGTTTTAATACCTTGGTGTTCCTAAAAAATGTCAGTGGTTTATCCTCTAATGTCAGAGGTGAGTTATTTATATCTTATGTTTTGAGAAGATGAAATATTTTGTTTTCTGGGCAGTGAACTTAAAGCCAGTTTATTTGGGCAACTCATGTAGTTTGAGACATTTTGAATCATGTCTTTGGTAGAAATATTGTTTTTCCGTTACATAGAATGGTTATATCTTCGGCAAACTTCGTTTTTATTGCTGGTGATTGAATATTTTTGTCAGCCTCATTTATGCTTACAGTAACAGAAATACGGCACCAATCAACACAGATCCTTGTGGGACGTCTTTTTCAATTCTTGTTTTTCAGAGTATGCCGTTGACTTATTGCTCTAATGCTGCAATTCAGAAGAAAATTTTTCAAAAACACTTCAATTATGTATCAGCTTCCCAGCTGACGATATGGCAAAAGGGAAAAGCTATCCTAGACTAAAGAAATTAGAAAACTAATTATATCGAGAGAGTATGTGCCATTCTGAAGCACCTCAATTAGATATACAGGTCATGTTTGAAACCATGCATTATGAAATATTGTTAATGGTTACCTGGAAGACCTTGTATATACATACCATATACAGCACAAAAATTTGCAGATTCCTTTATTTTTTTACTTATTGAATGTCCCTTTTTAAGTACTAAAGTTATGTAGCGGTCACTATAAGTAACATTGGTTTTGTAATTTTGGGGGTAACGTTATCAGTAGCGGTAGCGGAACTCGCATACTGGTACACACACAAACATCCATGCCCCGGCCGGGATTCGAACCCGTGACCCTTCAGGCACGAGGCAGTTACGACCCTTTAACCTTAGCCACCTCGACTATCCAGACCAGCGCAGATTCCCTTTAAGTTTCTTAACTTTAAGGAAATTATTACATTTTGATCCACTTTCTCCTTGTTAATGGTAGTGTTGTGATCATAGTAATTTGAAATGCGAGCAGAGCGCGACAAAGGAGGAGCGCGAATTTGAGTTGACCAAATGTGTTTTGTGCAGGACCTGGAGGCTGCGCTGCAGCAGAACCTGGTGGAGGAGGAGGCGGCGCCGGGGGGCGACGGCGCGCAGGCCGTGGAGGAGTACGTCGACACGCAAACGGTGAGTGCCACTGGACTCAAAAAAACAGTTTGACTATGATTTTCATTTATTACGTGTTTCATTTATTTGTATATTATTTGTTTTACTTTATTATTCATTTATTATTTGTTATTGGTTTATTTATTAAGGTCACATTATCATGGTCATTAGCGACCACAAGATTACTACAAAGCATTAACTATATTTGAAACAGCTAAGTATTGTGTTACAAAATGCTGTAAAAATATTAACAAATTTTTCTTCACATTAATGTGTGATAATACAATACATGGATAATTAGTATTCAATTAGCTGTAATTTGGTGTAACACCTTTATATACAGGTGTCCCACCAACTATGGACCACCCCCATACATACCAACCATAACTTTTAAACGTTTCAGGATATCGAAATGTAGTTTTTGCTAAATAATGTAGAATCATGAAGCAAGTAACATGTCATAGAGAAATTAGATAATATTTTTAGTTTTCGATAAATTTAATCATCTTTGATTTTTTAAATGGAACTATATATTTTTCTCACCAGCAATGGATAGATCCTGAAAAGAGAAATAAAATGATGCATCATATGCTAGTATTTTGATAGTTATTTGCGTATAAAATTAGACTTTCTGATATGTGATTTTGAATGAAACTGACAATATATCATGTGGCAGCCCTTGCCATAGTCGCCTTCGAGGAAAATGGCCTTCGCGTCGTCAAGACTGTTGCGTGGAGAGAGAAGACTAAAAGGGGTGGCATTTAGAGATAAGAGGCCTAACTACGGCAATCCAGTGTCTTAACACAAAAGTCACATTAAAAATTACCAATTGAACGATCAGAATGAGAGATTTTTTCCATTGATTTATCTGCATTTAACTTGTCTTCTTTAACAATAAATATCATTTTCAAACTTGAGAAGAATGCAACCACCGTCTGTTCGTTGGTGAATTTCATTTTTAATTAAAATGATCATTCGTCCACTTCGCAATCATACCTCTACTGCTCTTCATAAATGAGAAAGAAAACAGTACACTTCCGTCTTTTGCTGTGGATTTTCAAGTTTGAGGCAGCACATGTCGTCATGAAGTGAGAAACTCTGCAATCAATATTAGCAATCGAACCTACAGATGTACATTTGTGTTAAAGGTTAGTAAATTGACACTGATAGTCTGTTAAGTGTGTTTCAAAAGTTTTATTGCTTTGTTATTTTGGTACGTGTTTAAATAAGACGTATATGAAGAGTAAATACAAAGAGAAAACGTCTATCTCTCTACTATTTGATAAATTACTCAAGATATTACAATAACAAATTTTAAGCATTTATTCCCTTCCCTTGTTTTAAAATGATTGCTGGTTTCTGCCATAACACACTCAGATCGATTTTTGCAAGTTTGAAAAGAACCTTTATTATTATCGTTCTTCCACAACAAATTATTTTTATTTTGTTCTTTTCGATGAACGTTGCTTTGGAATTTCATTAGAAGAAACGTTCAATTCAGATGAACAAATGGGAAAAAACGTCTTTCTGATCGGTAATATTGATGTTTGTTCATATGATCTTCGTGTCAAGACCGTGAATTGCTGTAGTTACGTCTCTATCCTTCACCAGAGTTGGGCAGTATCAAAAATACTTGTATTTAAAATACGTATTTTCGATACTTTTGTAATTTGTATTTTGTATCGAAAATACATATTTAAACGTGTATTTTGTATTTGTAACGAAAATACTTTCTGATAATATTTTGTATTTTCAAAATACAAAAATACTTTTTCTTTATCCGTCACAAACATTGATTGGGCCAGTATATGGAGTGTGTCCCGCCACGTGGACGAGTGCGACCGGACCTCCGGTTCCTCCGATTACGTTTTTTCCCTCCGTCGGTTCAACCGGAGATAACCGGAGGAGCGCTGTAATCACGGTGTAAGATATATTTCTTACATCGTGGCTGTAATCACGAGCTCCGATTCAATTTCTCAGAGAGCAGGCTCCACGTGCCAGAACGAGTGCAGCCCATGAGTGTATATCGTGGCCCTGTAGTTGTGCGCAGTGATTGAAAACGTGTGCTTGCGGTATTTTTAAGAGCTGATATCACGTTATGGTATATTTAGGTAAAACTCTTATTTTTTCCTGGGTACCTTGTACTAAATGAAGAATTATATGTATATTTTAGGTTTATTTGAACTAAAACCCTTCAATTTTATAGCGCTTAAAAGAGCCTATTTCAACCTATAATGCCTATTAAAAACGTAAAATGAGACTAATTTGTCTAATTTATTTTGTCTCTGCCTTTTTTACCTTTTTTCTTCTGTGTCACCACAATAGAAAAGGATGATATTAATTTTAAGTTACTTTTAACTACCTAAATTCGTCCTCTTGTACCTTTTTATCCCCTTGTCTCGTTTCGTCGCCTGTAAGGGAGCGAGAAATGAATATACCGGACAAGGTTCTTGTCTTGCGATGAGTCTCCACGCCACTACTTCCTGCCTCCGTTTCTAAGATAAAGCGATTGAATTTCCCCGAATGCAAAGTGATCTTGTCCGATGAGAAACTTTAATTTTCTCTTGAAAACTTGGAGAATGTATTAGCAATTTATTGTGAGGCAAAATACGGTAGGAATAATTCTAAATATAAACAAACTTGTTCATAAATAGTATTGTCGCAAAATGTTCAATACTGATTCTACAATACTTAATATCGATTTATGTTCTTGTCTTTGAGAAATATAATAAATGATCAAAAAGTGAGTTTTCTTGTACGTTTCGAGTTGCACCTAAATATGCACCTAAAATGCATATTTTAAAACCTAACTAGTGGTGCTACAGAATGGCACATACTTTCCCGTATTAGTTTTCTATTTCCTTCGGTCTCGGCTGGCTTTTCGGAATTGCCACATACTCGTGGCAGCTGCCATCTATCGACGCCCAAAGTACATTTATTTTACGTTTTCTTAATTTTTCGCTTTTCTAATGATTGAACGGAAATATTAATTTTAGAATTTTAAAGAACACTAAAACTTCATCGTAATTGGCAATTCTTTGAAAAATTTGGAACCGTTTCTAAGAAAATGGTATTTAAGCGCTACTAAAAATGCGAAACTTGAAGCTCTTTTTCACAGAAAATTTTTGAGTTTTCGAAATACTTCATTTCAAGTCATTTGAAGCACTTCAATTTCCTAGTACAATAGTATTTACAAATTGCTAGAGATGCGCATATTAAAGGTGTGACAAATATTTAAAAATTAGTTTATGTAAATTTTGCAAAAACAAAAAAATACCCCAAATTTGAAAGGGCCGTTTTCGAGAAAATATTGTTTTTGTAATTTTTTAAAATTGCAAATATTTCGCGAAAACTAATACAATTTTCAAAAAAATATACATGATCTTAATGAAACTTTATTACAACTAATAAACAAATTTTATTTTGTGGAAAAATCTCTATCTTCAATTTTGTAGTTGTAGAAAGACGCCGAACAAAATTCAAACTTTTACAATTTTCGAAAATTCAGAGATAACGGTTAACATAGGACCTATTCCACCTTTATAAGTGTATTTTACTCTATCCTTACAAGAAATTAAAAGAAAAAATTGGAGCCGTTTTTTGAGAAAAGTTTGAAAATGTCCTGCAGGCTTCATGTGAAGTACACCCAAATTTTGGAGAAACTTTTTCAAAAACGCACGTCAGAGAATATCCATTTTCGAAGAAATCGCACGTAGAATTTAGGCGCTTGTGTTGTTCACAGACTGACGGACCAACAGACGGACGGACGGACGTTTTGAAAAGACCCACTTTTTTGGTATCAGGGGACCCCAAAACGTGTATTTCCGTTAAAATCTGGAAATCGATTTTATGCAGCATTATGTAACTTTCCCTACACTACGCATATTACTCCGTATATACGTATGTATACGGGAAAGTAAAAGTCCGCGGTATTCATCAGATATCCGTATCATTTGTGATGTATGTTCATATTTTAAGTCTGAAAGGCATCTTGGATAATTGTCTATAACCTGCAATATTTGTCCCAAACTATCACCTCCCAAGAACTCATGATGAGATCTTTAAACTCCAAGTATTCTTGCGGCTCTTAGCATTGACAATATGCCTTTCAGACTTAAAGTATGAACATACATCACAAATGATAGGGGCCGTCCATAAATTACGTAACGAAAATTTCGAATATTTTCAATACCCGTCCCCCACTTATAACGCACTTCCCTATCTCTATGTAAAGCAGCGTAACGCTGCCTCACACCCCCTCCTTCCCCCTTTAGCGTTACGTAATTTATGGATGACTCCATACGGATACCTGAAATGAGTTGAAAATTTCATTTGAAAAATTTTTGTATAATGAATGTTATACATTTTTAATAATAAAATTTTTAATGAGATGTGATCTTTTATTGAACGTGAATAATTGTTTAAAAGAGAATAAAATAAGTTAGAAGTTATTATGTGTAAACACCGTTGATTGTATATTCAAAAGTATTTTAAAATGCTATTTTGTATTTTGTATCTAAAATACTTCTATGAAAGTATTTTGTATTTTGTATCTGAAATACATTTTTCAAGTATTTTGCCCAACCCTGTCCCTCACGGCCTCACACTCCTTGTCTCCACGAAACAGTCTCGACGCCGCGAAGGTCTTTCATCAACGGCGACTGTGGCAAGGGCTGCTACACGAAAAATTGTCCGTTTCATTCAAAATCACATATCAGAAAGTAATTTTATACGCAAATTACTATAAAATACTAGCATATGATACATCATTTTATTTCTCTTTTCAGGATCTATCCATTGCTGGTGAGAAAAATATATAGTTCCATTTAAAAAATCAGAGATGATTAATTTTATCGAAAACTAAAAGTGTTATAGACAATTTCTCTACGGCATGTTACTTGCCCCATGATTCTGCATTATTCAGCGAAAACTGCATTTCGATATCCTGAACCGTTTAGAAGTTATGGGGGTGGTCCATAGTTGGTCCTGTATATTTCAGAGAGGAAGTTAATTACTTTGTAGGTCACGCTTCTTTTAGTTAATAACTCTTGTATGTGATTTGATTGTTCTTATTTCGTTCTTAAGTTATTCAAATCAGATCATTGTAATAAAATATGAACTATTGTGATAGGAAGTCTTACTCTTTTCCCAGAATTAAGGAAGTTCTATTGTTATATCATGCTTGTGTGTTAGTAATGTATGTCCAATTATTAAACGAGTTGAGATGACATGATGTCTTCTTATTTTTAGATAAGGAGCATGGTCTTCAAGCATAGATTTTCATTTTCTTTTTCTTAATAAAGGCATAATGGTGTTAATAGGGCGATTCTCTGGCGTTGTGTCAGTTCACCTATTTTTGAAACAATACTCATCAAGCTTTCGGAGTAGCAAAATGTTCTGAGACTCACGAAATGTAACGTACACATGGTATGTTAAAAGAAATAAGGCAATATTACTCTTTACTACTTCGATTATTATTTATTTTGAACGTCACACTATGTCTCAAAATACGTATTGACTTCAAAACATGTTTTTGAATCGTAACTAAACAAACAAAATTTCCAAAAGTAACATGGGGCCACGTGTTTGCCACATAAAAGTGATCATACACCACTACTGTAAATAAAATATCAGAGTAATAGGAAACAAAAATAGTTTTCAATACTTGTTGGAAGCCCATTGGCCTTGACCGTGCCGGCGAGAGGATGCCAAGTGACGAGTGACCTTGTCTGGGTAGACGAAATTCTGTTCCACTACTCCCAAGATTATTTTCTTCAATGCTCCCTCGACAGCTGGCTAATGTTCCTGGATCCTTCTTCCTAGTTCCCGCCTGTGACGACTTGGCCGATGACACGTGCAGTTCTATGCGTTAAGTGACCGTGAACGTCTTTAATTTCATTGATAAGTCCCTATCAGCAGCCGCTGGGATTTTCACTCACGAAGACGCCGCCGCTGACAAACCTCTAATTCTTAAGATACTTATTACGTAACTAACACACATTTCAACTTGGAAGATGAACTCGCCTTGAAAGAGTTTTTTCTTTCAAAATTCAAAATCCATATTGTCCGACTGTCGGTAATAGACGAACATAAAATTTATTCGGATTTTAGTTCTATTCACTTAAACTGTAGTTACTAACATACCTAAAATCTTCCTTGATCTGCCGTCTACCTTTTTCTCACTGCAGACTACTTCAGTACGAATTTTCTTGAATAATTTGTCGATAATATTCACAGACTGTACAGCAGGTCTCCACATCCGACCATTATTTAATTTTTTTCTCAGTCCCCCGCCAAGAAGTTACCGAGACAATAGCAACTCCTTCTAAATTTCGCCTTCTTAAACATTTGCTGTTCTTTGTACGGTCAATAGGTAACACCAGGACAGATTCTGAGTTAGATTAAGATCAAGAAACTCTCAGGGGTGATTCCAGATACTTCAAAGTTATATAATAATCACCTAACGACGAATTTCATATTTTGCGGATCGCATTCCTGTTGAAATATTTAGGATGATTTCAAGCCTAAATTTTCAGCACTTGTTCCCATACTTTTCTTTAGAATCATCAGGTAATCCATTTTATTCTTAAGTCTCTACGAATTCTACATTATCAACACCTGAAGATGACCATCACTGAACAGTCACCATACTTTATTAATGGTCGGGGATTCACCCATTCACAATCAGTTTTTCGCTTACGCCATACCAACTTTCGACAATCGGATCTGTAAAAGTCACAAATCATCACTAAAGACGTCAGAATTCCAGATATCGGGAGGGGAATTCTGATGCCTCCAAACAAACGCTAATCGCTTTCCACGATTTACTCGATCAATCCATGGCTTCTTTCAAGCTACAAGTTCATGATATCCTGCTCTTAATGACCTTTGGACGGTTATAGTTGAGATACTTCTACCGATGATCAATGCAATGAATGGGCACACTTCGATGAGGGTCACATCTCATCTTCTTTACAAAACTTCTCTCGTTTTGTGCGGATAGAAGACGATTTTGTCTTCAGTGAGCCCTGGTTTTTCAGTACACTTTAGTACAGGGATTTGTTACTATATTTTAGTTTACTTATACTTTTATGTAAAGAAATTTTATTTTAAAACAATATGGTATATGTTCAATTTCGTGTGAAGAATTTCCCCATGTACACTGAAACATACAATCTAAAATAAAATCTCAAATAGGTATTCGTGGCAATTTCCGAATATTTTTTATTATCTGTTCATGGTAATTTGGGCGCCAGGAAATAATTACGAATAAGATTATTCGTTCTTGTCTGCACATTAATTTTATCAGCCTCCACTATGCCGTACTGGCTCAGTCGGTCGGATTCTAATTTATAAGTATTGCTTATCCGTTCGACAATCACTTATTCAATCTGCCATCCGTACGGAGTGGCGAGGAATCTGAAAAGAACACCTAATTCTGGACTGCACGTATTGTAAAATAATAATCAGCTTTGTTCAAAAATATAAACTATGATTTATTATAATAAAACAAATTAATCATCTTTCCAATTAATGTTAACTTTAGACACAATAGCTATTACTACCAGCTTCGAATTCTTTTTGGTCATGACCGGTATGACCGGTTTTGTATTTCTAATAATTCAAATAAACAAAGACCTGTGCACCATATCTTCGCGCGCAGTCTTCGACGGCGCCTCGTAGAATCTTCTCATTGTCAGCTGTCCCGCGATGACTTCTTTCTTCACTTAATGAATCTCAGTTTGTTCAATATTAAATTGTATCGTCAATTAACTTAAAAATATTAAGATCCCGTTAACTACCCTATGCTTGCATCACAGAGGACGGGTACGACATGCGTACTGTTCCACAATGAACAAATTCCCAGTCTATTTATTAAACGGCGTCTCATCCTGTTCTAATGTTGCGAATATCAATTTTAAATTAATACCACACACAGCTAAGTCTTTTGATCTGCTCCCTGTCGTGTCGTGAGCAAGAGTGACTGTCCCCCGTCATATTCACGCTTCAAGAAATCTATTATATCCCTCTTTTTTTCCAACAAAAGAATGTTCTTCCGCCTCGATTATTGATTTCCATGTGTATCTTTTTCCTTTACCAAAATGGACCCTAATGAAGACTGTTTCCTCTCTTCCCATAGCGACCGCGCGGCGATTGTCTCTTGGCTCGTCTAGTATTACACTTCTGAAATACATTTCCCCGTAATATTAATGGCTCCCATTTTGGTATATCACAACATGGTTTTGTTATTTCCACTTTTTAAGTTTAAAATGAGTCAAAAGCGTAATATTTTGAAGTATTAAACTGAAATATTGTTTTATTTCTGCTTATATATCATGTGTAAAATGGCGCACGCAAGGGGTGGGGGGCTTGAGGTTTCACTCCCTCAAACACCAATGATACTTATTACAAATACAGCTTTTACTAATTTTCTATTCTAACAAAAATCACTCTATACAGTAATTGTCTACGTAATAAATATTAACTATAAGTCAATAAACAAAAATACAGTTTATATTCAGAGTAAATGAAACTAGTGGTATTCAATAGCACCTAGTTCAGACACGTAGCCAGGGGAGGGGCTCGAGTGGCTGAAGCCCTCCCCGTAATTCTAATCTTGTTTGTGTTTTTTTCTATTTATTCATTATTTATTTATTAGTTTAAATTTATCCAACTATATTGGCATGTATAAAAGTAAATTCAAACTCTGCTGATTAATACATGCTGCATAAATATTTTAAATTATTCGAATCGCGCGTTAAAAAAATGCGCGGGAGAGTAAGAAAAGACTTCTCCGTCTTCGCGAAACCATGGTGGAAATACCACCATGCGCAAAACCAGATTCATCTAGAGACATCACAGTGTTTTAACATTCGTCGAACTCTTCAACTATATTTGCATTAGTTTGGCAGAATTTTATAAGGAAATGCGGACAATTTCTTCAACGGCCTCAACTTTACTGGCAGCTATAGAAAAAAGTGAATTTCTGGTTAGTCTTCTCGTTTGTGAGAAACTTTTCAGTCTCACTTTACCACTGTCTCTGCTTCAAGACAAATCTCTCAATCTAGTATCAGCCCTGCAACATGCGAAAGAGGTTGTCGGGCTTTAAGAAATCACCGTAAAGACACAAGAAAAATGTTTAAAGAAATTTTCAACTCAGCATCGCAGCTTTCAGATGAAATGTTTAAAACAGACATGAATCTTCCACGACTAACAACGAAGCAGACAAAGAGATCAAATCCACAAGTTGATGCGATTGAGAGTTATAACAGAGTGACAGGCTTCATCCCTTGCCTTGATAGTTTGATTCAAAATTTAACAGACAGATTTACTTCAAATGAAGCTTTGCTTCCAACTTTCCAGGTGCTTCTTCCAGGCTTCGCTTCCATCCATGAAATGAACAAGTTGGAAAATTTAGCTCCATACTTTGATAACAGAATATCACTCTCTGCAGTAAAAGCTGAGTATGATCTACGGTGTAAAAAAGCTTGCACCATAGATGCTAACCTCGAGGAATTGAAAATCTTAGAGTACTGCGATCCAATATATTTACGTACTATTAGATACTTACTATTTAGCTACCTTACCAGTAACAACTAATAATGCGGAGAGGACATTTCTACAATGAAGAGAGTAAAAAGTTTTATAGGTAGTGTAATGCGTGATAACATACTCAGTACACTAGCTATGATTTCAATTCATAGGGATATCACTGTGGACCTAGACAAAGTGATTGACTTGTCCATGGCTGGAAAGAAGATCATAAAATTGCTTTTGTAGTTGATGCCTCCTGTAGTGTGGATTTTTCTAATAGAAAATAATAAAGTAAATATTGTGTTTAAACTTTCGAAATAATGTTACGTGGAAATAATGTTTAAATATGTTTAAAATATGTTGGTGTTACATTTTTAAGAGCAACTCTTTTAAACAAACCCGATAAAGATATTACTCGTATTATAAATCTCGTATAACCCTGTTTTAAATTTTGGAAGCCCCTCCCAAGAAATAATCCTGGCTACGGCCCTGACGTAGTTTCTCGCATTATTTGTAACATACACAATAATATACTATATGAACGCACCTGATGATGCGTGAAACCTACATGTGAAACTTAGCATGTGAAATAAAGACCTTTTTATAACTTACCTTTGATTGTCCAAAATACAAGGATATTTTTATTGTTTTTTTTAATTATCCGTTTCAAACGTGTCTTTAGGTCGTTCAGATCAATCGAGGAATATCAATTTTGCAGAAAATAGTTTAAACTGATTCTTCAGCCGAAATTTAAAATAGCATCAGGGTGTGTTGCTCATGAATTCAAAGATCGCAGAATCTTAGAAGAAAACTAATCATAACAATTGTCAGCAGTGATCAATTTGTGTGACTTATGTATCTAATTTTACCAATTAAGAAAACGCCCTTCGCGGTGTACATGAAAGGAGAATCTAACAGCAGTGGAAACATCACTAAGACGTGAACTTTCCCAGAGCACCATTTCCCACTCGATCAGCGGCGGCGGCGGCTGCTGCACTTGGCCTTATCAGGCGGCGCCGGCTTCGAGGAAGCGACCAGCAGCCGCGCCGCGCAGGGGTTATCACTTGGAACCTACTCTCGCGCCGTCGCGCCGCACTTGTTTTTTCTCGACGCTGCTCCTCCATTCAAACGTTCTGGCCGGCAGCGGCTCACTTGCGCGATAGCGGCTGGCACAGCTTTCGTTTTTATTTAAAGGAGCTACACCAAAAAAATTGATAGAAAATGCAATAAATGTGCCAGCAATTGATTTCAGCGATCTAAGTAATTACAAAATAAATATTGATATCCTCAAACATGTAGCGAAAGTTAGAATCCAATGAAACCAGCTGATTACCCGGCCTAGCCCCGATATTTCTTACTATCTTGTATTAAGCAGCCTCTCCTGACCCGAAGGCTTCGCCCGTCTTCAACGCATGCCCTGTTCGACCTGGCATGGTCGCAAGGGCTGATCCAGCCGATCCTTTTGGGAGAGGGGCATTGTCGATTTTTGTTAAATAATAAAAATATTTGTTATTATATTGCATATTATTTTGGTACAGTAGATATGATATGCAATATTATTGTTTAAACAATTATTTAGTTCTAACGTAAATAAATATTTAAATCAAATTTTCTAAATAAAGGAAGGTAAACGAAAACTCAAGACCTTTTCGGGAGGGGCCATGGCCCCCATGCTCCTCCTGGAACCGCCAATGCATGTCCGTCCTGCCCACACCTGCCCTCTGTCCCTTCCAGGTCCTTCCGCTGTATATTGTTCTTCTCACTCATCATGCACCTCACGCTTCTTCCGCCTTTCCGCCTCGCTCTGTCCGCTTCGTCCGGTCCTGCTCGACTCCAACCCACCCCATGTTACGTGGCAATATCCAGCAACAATTAAGCCCAGATGGATTGTGAATTACATTTAACTGAATATTAAAAAACATTTTGAGTTGACAGTTTTGAATCGAAATCTTGCTATTTTTACTTTCCCGCATACAGACCAATAAACGGAGAATATTGACGTTTTATTTACGTTCGAAGTGTGGAATATGTTTAAGAAAATCAGTAATAAGTGTATGGATCTCTATTTACCGTATAAAATCATAACTAGAAATACGAATCCAGAATATTATAATAATCGGATACGAAAGTTAAAAAGCAAAGCAAGGCGGACCTATGGGAAAAGAAAAATCAGTGATAAACATTATGAAAACTTTAAGAAAATATCGAGAGAACCTTTGAAGGCGAAAGTATTAATGTTGAAATGAAAATTGGAACAATTTCTTTAAATAGGAATGAAGGCGCAAGGGAAATCGCAAAGAAATCTCGTCGATAAGAAACGGTAGTAATGACTTGGTGGTAAACAAGAAACAAAAAGTAAATATATTTAATCAATTTTTCGCGTCAGTTTGTACAGATAAAAGGAAGATCGTAGCACACAAATGCGAAGAAGAAAATTTTGTACTAAATCCGAGAGCACTTAGCAAAAGAATTGCCAAAATAGGTAATAATAAATCAAAAGGACGGAATTTTGGGGGAATTTCTCAACCTAGGAGGGGAAGCTATGTTATCGTATCTTTTGCAGCTTTTCGAGATATCAATGAACAATTCATTTATTTCTCAGGATTGGAGAAATGCCATAGAGGTCCCAATTTTCAAAGGAGGCTCGCGTCAATTTGTCGAAAATTATCGGCCACTAAGTCTTCCGTCTGTAGTGTGTAAGCAAATGGAACATTTGGTGGCAGAATACATACGCGAAAGGAAAATGAATAATATTATTTACAAAGGGCAATACGGTCTTAGAAAAGGATATTCTTGTGAGAGTCAGGTAGTCACTGTCAGGACATTGCTGATTATCTCGATGAAGGTTCCATCGTTCACGCAATTATTATAGATTTCGCCACAGCGTTCTACCTCGTTCCCCATGATAAATTAATCCATAAAATTAGTAAGCTTAACATAGAAAGAAGAATTGCTCTCTGGATTCGAGAATTTCTCAGCTCGCGTACTCAACGGGAATTGGATCTAATTTCTCTTCTAGGGCAGAAGTAACGTCCGGAGTGCCATAGACAAGTGTCCCAGGGCAGTTGTTATTTATAGCGTATATTGATGATACATGGCAGAGAATTGAATCAAAAATACGTCTTTTTTAGATTTATTTAAACTGCAATTGGGCATAACCTGGTGGCAGCTAATTACAAAAACAAATATACACAGACTCTGAGTAACACACAACACTAATACCAATAATAATAATAATAATAACAATAACAACAACAATAAGAATAAAGTAATATAACTAGTAAATTATATACTAATTATAGTAATAATAATGGTAAAATAATGATAATAATATAAAAACTGACTGATTCATAAAACATTAAATTACATTAAGAGAAACACACACACACAAACAAACACAAACACACACACACACACACACACACACACACACACACACACACACTGCACTAGGATCACACTGCACTTCACTTCACTAAGACCTGAAAACATTTCCTTCTTTATTTCTCTGCTATACACTGCACTACACCTCACTTCACAATAGAACACTTATGCCTCGCTATATAACCCACTATTCTCCCTCATTTACTTAATAATACCCTAAATTAATTTCCTAAACTGTTGAACGCTTTGAGGAAAGGGTTTTGCAGGCAAAGGTTTTTGCAGGAAATCTATTCCATTCCGTAATCGTTCGATTTGTAAAAGAAAATTTCCCGACATCCGTTCTTTGCTGTCTTAAATTTATTTTGTGCCTGTGATCCACTCTACTGATGTATGTAGGAATACATAGCCGCCGATTAATTTCTTTCCAAGCTGGATGACCATTATAAGCTTTATACAAGGTGCAGAGTCTTGCTACTGATCGCTTGTTTTTGAGTGAATCCCACCCTGCCATTTTTCTTGTCCCTGAAAATAAATTTAGCTGCCCTATGCTGAATCCTTTCCAAGTGTTTACACTGCATCATCTTGTGCGGATCCCAACAAATTATTCGATATTCCATTATTGGACGAACAAGAGATAAATAAGCAATTTCCCTCGCGTTTGCCGTATTCTTTTTTAGGATGCGCATTACAAAGGATCTCCAGGCTTTCCCTACAACAAAATCTACGTGTTTTTTCCAACTTAATTTACTATCGAAATGAATTCCTAGGTACTTGCACGAGGAAACTCTCGGAATAATGTCATTATTTAAACGGTAATGTGTTTCACTGTAATTATGATTCCTGCCAAAAGTGATGGATTTACTTTTAGAGCTATTTATGGACATTCCATTATTTTCCGCCCAGTAATATAACGCATCAAGATCCCGTTGCAGTATTTCTTCATCTCGTTTCGAATTAATACTACGATATATTATTAAATCGTCTGCAAATAGCCGAACATTTGAGGTTAATTGCGCCGGCAGATCATTGACGAAAGCTAGAAATAGAAGGAGTCCAATGACACTCCCCTGCGGTATTCCTGACGTAACGCTTGCCCCGGAAGATAACTCTTGCCCAATTCGGACTTTCTGTTTTCTATCTCGCAGAAACTCGCTAATCCACGCCACCACCCTGGGATCTATGCCTGAAATCATTAATTTCTGTACAAGCCGATCGCGTGGAACGACATCAAATGCTTTGGCAAAATCTATAACTACTGCGTCTACTCTCCCGCCCGCGTCAATTTCATCTGCTAGATCCTGAAATAGCGTGACTACCTGACTTTCGCATGAATAACTACTCCTGAACCCGTGTTGCCCATCGTAGAGCCAATTTTTAATTTCCCATTCTTTCTTAATGTAACTCCCAACTAGATGCTCCATAAGCTTGCAGACCACTGACGTAAGACTTACCGGCCTATAATTGCATAATTTAGTTTTGTCACCACTTTTAAAAATTGGTACGACAAAGGCTAATTTCCAATCTTCAGGTACTTTTGAATTATTCAGAGACACGTGAAAAATTCTAATTAGGTACGGTAATATTGCCTTTCCTGCTAGTTTAATTAAATCCGTAGAAATGTCGTCTGGACCCCTTGACTTACCATTTTTCATAGACTTTACTTTATTCCCTAGAACGTTTACTTCAATATTAAACTGATTCGCAACCGAAGGCCCTTGGATAAATGGATGGTCCGTACTATTTTTGAAAACCGAACTAAAATACTTATTAAATGCATTCGCTTTTGCCCGATTATCAGTAATTAGCGTGTTTCCATTTTCGCGAATATCTGGGATATCCTCTTTATTTCCTTTCCTTCTACGAACATATTTATAACAACCTGTCCCGTTATTTCCCTTTCCATTTAGAATATTCTTTAAATATGCCTCCTGAGCAATTTTCTTTTCGCGCTCCAATTCTTTTCAATGATTTCGAAAAATATTCATATGCTCGCTACTGCGCTTTCATTCTCCTAATTTTTGCATTGTAGTATTCTGGATCCTGATGTTTTTTTCAGAATTTTGCACGGAACAAACTTTTGCAAAGCTTCGTATATAATATCTTTGAACACGCCCCATATTTCTTCCATACCTCCCTCTGTTCTTAGAAAGCGGTCATATTGTTTCCTAAAGAAACCTTGAAGCCCGCCTACATTTGCTTTCTTGTATTGCCGTACTTTCGTTCCTATTGTAATGCCTTTCCTTGAAATATTTCCGTCTAAGTCAAGAAGAACCGCTTTGTGGTCACTAATGCCCTCAACAACTTCACAAGATATGAAAAGTTCTTTCGGCCTAATTAGGTAGACATCCAAAATCGCATCCTGTCCCGTCCCGGTCCGAACTAACTGAATAAAACCGCGGTCCCAAACCAGTCCGTTAACTAGAGTTGGACTTGCCCTTCGCTCACGGCTCCCAACCAGTTTACGCTCGGAAGATTTAAGTCGCCTCCAATAACAATAGGATGGCCATTTTCGTTTCCCGTTCTCTGAATGATGTTATCTAAAATAAAATATCCATCGCTCGGAGGCCTATAGCATGCAATAATTTCTAAAACAATTCCTGACGTAATAATTTCTATTCCCATCATTTCAAACTCTCTACTGACCCACTCTAATATAATATTTATGTCCTCTTTGACGCAAATAAAGACTCCGCCCCCTCTACTATTTCTATCCCTCTTAAGGATCTTGTAATGGGAATGAAAAATTTCAGAGGACCCGATTTCCTCAGTCCCTATCACAATGTCGGGATCGCAGGCATCAACTAGATTCCAAAACTCTATTTCTTTATTGACACAGTCTACGACAGTTCACCTGCAACAACCTAAGGAACTCTTTCCTCACCTGAAAGTGTTCTCGAAAGGGCGCGTCCCTTGAAGTCGCTGCCGCTGTCGTCGCCTCCGCCGCCGTCGTCTCCGCCGCCGCCGACGTCGTCTCCGCCCTCGTCGTCTCCGTCGCCGTCGTCATCGTCGTCACCGCCGCCGCCGCCGCCGCCGCCGCCGCCGCCGCCGCCGCCGCCGCCGTCGCCGTCGCCGTCGCCGTCGCCGTCGCCGTCGCCGTCGCCGTCGCCGCCGCCGCCGCCGCCGCCGCCATCGCCATCGCCGTCGCCGTCGCCGTCTCCGCCGCCGCCGCCGCCGCCGCCGCCGCCGCCGCCGCCGTCGCCGCAGTCGCCGCCGCCGCCGCCGCTGCAGTCGCCGCCGTCGCCGTCACAGCCGCCGCCTTCGCCATCTCAGTCACCACCGCCGTGTCCGCCGCCTCCGTCGTCTCCGTCGTCTCCTCCGTTTCCGCCTTCTCCACCGTCACACACGTCTCCGCTGAAGCCACCGTTACCGGAGTGAAACCCACAGCCCCCGCTCCGATCGCCACTGCCGGTAGATTTAATATGGCGGCGGAACGCGAGACCGGTGGTCGCTCACAGCGTCAACGGGCGACGGGAGGACGTGTGCAGAATTCAACTACTTTTTGCAGATAATTGTATAATTTTTCGGGAAAGTAATATCACAAGAGATAGAGGAATATTTCAGACTGATTTAAATAGGCTAAAATCATGAGCTACCGCAAATGAAATGAAATTAAATCCCACTAAGTGCAGTTCATCAGGTTCGCGCGTTCTAGAAAGACAGACGACATCAAATATAAATTGCGAAATCATATTCCTAGGGCGAAATGCTGTAAATATTTGGGAATTGAACCTGATGAGGATCTGGGCTGCTTATTGTTGACGGTCGTGATGTTTGTATGATATAGATACAATTTTTACTTTCCCGTATTCTACTAAGTTAATTTTGGGGTAATTTCTTGTATTTTTTTTTCAAAAATTACACAAATGTAATTTTTTGGACAATTTCTCACACCGTTAATATGGTAATTTACAGTAATTTGTAAATACTATATTTGTGAGTTAATGTGCTTTAAATGACTTCAAATACCGTTTTTTCGAAATCACTAAAGATTCCTGTGAATAAGAACTTCATAAATCGCATTTACAATAGTGCTTATAAGCTATTTTCTTACATAAGGCTCCAAATTTTTCAAAGAAAATTACCTTTTACGAGAAGGTTTTCCTGTTCTTTAATACTCTTAAAATAATGTTTCCTTTCTACTATTAGAAAACAGAAAAATTAAGAAAATGTCGAAAAAAATGTAGTGTGAGTGGCGATAGATGGCAGCTGCCAAGAGTATGTGTCAAGTCTGAATAGTTAGCCGAGACCAAAGGAAATAGAAAACTAATTCGGGAAAGTATGTGCCATTCTCTTGCACCACTAGTTTCTTTAAACTTTTGGCAGGGATAGTGCTAAATGTACTGTATAACTAGTGGTGCTACAGAATGGCACAGACTTTCTCGTATTAGTTTTCTACTTTCTTGGGTCTTCGCTAGCTATTCGGAATTGCCACATACTCTTTCTTGCCAGCTACCATCTATCATCGCCAAAAGTACATTTTTTGGTCATTTTCTTAATTTGTCGGTTTCCTATTGGTAGAACAGAAACATTAATGTTAGAATATTAAAGAACACAAAAACCTAGCCGTAAATGGCAATTTTCTTTTAACTAGTGGTGCTACAGAATGGCACAGACTTTCCCGTATTAGTTTTCTATTTCCTTGGGTCTTCGCTAGCTATTCGGAATTGCCACAAACTCTTTCTTCACAGCTACCATCTATCACCGCCAAAAGTACATGATTTTTGTCATTTTCTTAATTTTTCGGTTTCCCATTGGTAGAACGAAAATATTAATTTTAGAATATTAAAGAACACAAAAACCTAGCCGTAAATGGCAATTTTCTTTTAAAAATTATGTGCCGTTCAAGAGAAAATGGCGTTTTAGCGCTACTAAAAATACAAAATTTGAAGCTCATTTTCACAGAAAATGATTGAGTTTACAAAATACTTTATTTGAAGTTATTTGAAGCACTTACGCTCACAAATATAATGATGTTTACAAATTGCTGATAAAGTGCATATTAAAGATGTGAGAGATCTTTCAAAAAAATTACAATTATGTAATTTTTGAAAAAACAAAAATATAACTCAAAATAAACTTTACGCTATACTAAAGAGTGTAATTGGCACTATCCGTTACAAAAGTTTGAAGAAAAAAATTGCAGCCATATACGAGAAAATGGCGTTTGAGCATTTCTAAAAATGCCGAAATTTGAGCTACTTTTCACAGAAAACGGTAGTGTTTTCGAGAAACTTTACTTGACATTATTTAATGCATATATACTTGTAAATATAATAATGTGAAAAAATCGCCGATAATGTCAATATTAACGACGTGAGAGACAAGTAAAAAAGTTACATTTTTGTAATTTTTGAAAAACCCAACCGATAGACCAAAACGGCGTTTATGTCATTGATAGAGTACATTTACCACTATCCGTACCATAAGTTTAAAGAAAAAATTTGGAGTCGTTTTTCAGAAAATCTTGTTTTTGTAATTTTTTAAAATTGCACATATTGCACGCAATATTGCATGAAAAGTACCAATATTTTGAAAAACATTTACATGACCTTTATTAAAGAACTCAATATGCAGAACAAATTTTATTTGAAGAAAAAATCTCTATCTTCAATTTTGTAGTTGGAGAAAGACGCCGAAAAAAATTCAAACTTTCACAATTTTCGAAAATTCAGAGCTGTACGTGAAAATCGAGCCTATGCCATGTTAATAATTGTATTTTACTCTATTCATACACGAAATTTAAAGAAAAAAAATTGAGCCGTTTTTGAGAAAATTTTGAAAATCCCCGGGGGCTTCATATAAAGTACCCCCAAATTTTGAAGAATCTTTTTCAAAATCACAAAGCTTTGACTAGAATCAGATCGACCACGGAATATCTGTTTTGGAAGAAATCGTACGTATGGTTTACGCGCTAGCAGTGTTCACAGACGGACAGACGGACGGACAGACGGACGGACAGACGGACGGACAGACGGACGGACAGACGGACGGACAGACGGACGTTTTCCTTTCAATTGGGTTTTCGGTATCAAGGACCTAGAAAACAGGGTTTCTGGCTACACCACGTGTTAGGGGATTTTCTTTCTTAATTTAGCAACTGGTTTTATCCACTTATTCGTTTTCACGGCCCGGCAATTAATTTTTTCCCGCCGAAAATTTGCCATTTTTTCGCGCAGCATTACATAACTTTCCCTATACTACGTATATCACTCCGTGTATACGTACGTATACGGGAAAGTAAAAAATGTATTGAGCACCGGAAAAATACCGGTATTTTTCTATACCTCTATCAAATATCTTTATTCTTTTACACCGGTAAAATACCTTTATAGGACGTCTATACCGGTATGGACGTCCATAAAGGTTATACCGGTATTTTCAATGTAAAACAATATTCCTCACACCATCCACACAGAGAAAATAACCCGTGAAGTGATTAAAACTGCAGGAAGTCAAATTGTGTTCAGTACTTCTGCATTTGCACTATTTATCGTTTTGTAGGCGAATATATATATAAACATTAAAAGGCGACTGTTTTGTATGTTTATGTAAAATAGGTGTTAGTTACGTTTTAATAAGAATAAGTTGTTAGTCTCGATCAGGTTTTTGTCCAGTTTTCCTAATCCATTGAGCAAATGCTGAGATGGCCCCTTGTTTTGCTTCTGGACGTAAATGTAGCTTCACTGTGCGCACGTTTTGTTGAGCACTCCTTTTGCTTGTAATGGTAGGAGTAGAACTGATGTTCATTACTATTTTGTTAGCAATGCAGAAAAATCAAATCAGCAGTTCATTTACCGTTGAAATTGATTTTCGATAACTCTGGAACAAACATTTTTCAAATTTTTATTTTTCTAAAATAATTATTTTCTAAATTCTTGTTTCTAGTTTTTCAATTTTTTTAATTCTGGGACTCAAGAAAATGTGCGCAGATAATCTCTTTCCCCACACATCATATACAGTTTTTACTGTTTTTTACCTTATCAATAAAAATAAATAAGTCACGTTCTTTTGAAAATGGGCATGAACATTTAAGGATCTAAATGTGAGAAATCGATCGTCAGAAAGTAAATAAGCTTCTGTAGCATTACTCTCAGTTTGGTTTTCTCCGCATTTACTTGAAGTTCTTTGCGTTCAATAAGTTCCAAGGCAATACTGTTCGTAGCTTTTTGATAATTTATTTAAAACATACTTTTGAAGAATGCCAATTAAATGAAATGTGCCGCGATACGGCACTTGTCGCATTCAACGCCTCCTACGCATTCACTTGCGCATTCAACGCCACCTATATATACATATATATATATATATATATATATATATATATATATATATATATATACTTGGGTGGCGTTGGTTTTATTCCAGCCATACTCACTAGATGACAGCGCGTTACACTCATTAATTATTTGCGAAATTCTTATTAATAGACATAGGATGTTTAGGGAAATGCCTATTTTTTTCTAACGAACTTATTTAAAGGCCGATAATATATGTGCACGTATCATGACCAATGATATCATAAGACGAACTTTTATAATGCTTATTTTTGCTTATTTTAGCATAAATGCCTTTTCTTTAGAATAATTGCACGTTTTTGCCTTTTATGTATTCTTTTTATATACGATGCTAAGATATCAGAAAATCGGCCGTGGTCCAACCTGACCATTCATTAACGAAACCTTCAATTCACGTATTTGTATTTTGAAATACGAGAGAGTTCCTGAAAGTATACCAACATATTTTTCTGCATTTCCCTATTTCATAAATACTAGCCATGTTCTGAGAAAATAGTCAATTGACAATACACCGAGGGCACCTTTTGAGCGGAAATAAATTTTAATTCCCAGAAGGTTTCAGTGTTGCTAATTTTGGACTTCTAAAATATACGCCAGACACATCAGTATGTGCTCAGAAATTCTTTTCTGTATTCAAATTGATTTTGTCTCCCAATCGTTGCAGATTTGAAATTTGACCCTTAAAAAGTTACTGGTAATATATTGCAATGGAAACTATTAAGAATAAAATGTAGAGTTGTAAATATGTATGGAGATTTACAAATAATTTTTAATATTATTGTGAATGTAATTTTTTTCTCCTTATTTCTTATTTATTTATTATTTCTCCTTTATTCTTAATTTTTTTCCTTATTCTTGACATTTTCAGTGCCCTTTTAGGCGCCTAAAAGGCGATTTTTTAGTGCCTAAACATCCGATGTCTACTTATTAAAATATAATGCACGCACGCCCTCACTCCCGTACACGCACGCGCAAGGTACACGCGCGCGCGCGCACACAAACACACACACACACACACTCACACACTCTGTGTGTATGTGTGTCTCTCTCTGTATCTGTCCCTCTCTTGCTATCTCTCTCTTGCTGTCTCTCTCTCGCTGTGTCTCTCTCGCTATCTCTCTCGCTGTCTCTCTCTGTCTGTCGCTGTCTCTCTCTCTTGCTCTCTCTCTCACTGTCTCTTTCTCTGTCTCTCTCTCTTACTGTCTCTCTCTCGCTGTCTCTCTCTCGCCATCTGTCTCTCTCTCGCCATCTGTCTCTCTCTCGCCATCTGTCTCTCTCTCGCCATCTGTCTCTCTCTCGCCATCTTTCTTTCGCCATCTGTCTTTCTCTCGCCATCTGTCTCTCTCTCCCGCCATCTGTCTCTCTCGCCCTCTGTCTCTCTCGCCTTCTGCCTCTCTGCCCGTCTCTCTCTGCCTGTATCTCTATGCCTGTCTCTCACTGCCTGTCTCTCACTGCCTGTCTCTCACTGTCTGTCTCTCACTGTCTGTCTCTCACTGTCTGTCTCTCACTGTCTGTCTCTCACTGTCTGTCTCTCACTGTCTGTCTCTCACTGTCTGTCTCTATGTCTCTCTGTGTGTGCCTTTCTCTGTATTACTTAATTTAGCTAGGTCGAATATAACCACTATCTGGAGAAGAATTATTGATGCCGGCTGCTCTGATAGGTAGTTATCCGCGATTTACCTATCAATTCTAGGGGAATGTCGAAGCAATACCCTATTAAACGGACCACGGGCCGCACGCGACTTTTCTGTTTTTTGTCCAAATCTCTGTCCTTACACACATGCACTACACTTCCACACTACTCTGAAGACCATTCGAGAACTTAAAAGTTTGTTCCGGCTAGGACAGTGCCCTGCTAGGGGAGATTCTTAGAGGGAGAAATCCCCTGAAAGCTGGCATGTAGGTAAGCGCCGGATCTCACGATCTAGCGTTGGAGGAACGTTTACACCTCCACGGATAAAACATACAGAACTAACCGTTAACGTGGACCAATAAAGCAATCAATGAATCTTGAAAAGGGCGCGTTCTTCTCCCGCTAGGATGTGAAATGCAGCAGCGAATTATACATGCGTCGGCTTCAGGAGCATTCCCTCCCTCCAAATATATCCCGATCAGTCGGAACAAACTCTAGGCCCCGAATGGTCTCCCGAGATGTCTGGTAGTGTATTGAATGAAAGAGTGGTGTATTTAAGGCGAAAGGACAAGGCAGAAAAGGTAACGGTATTTTAATGCAAAAATACCAATAAAGTAGAAGCATCAAATACAGGTTTTTTTACCGGTATAGACGTCGGACAAAGGTAAAATACCTCTAAAAATACCTGTATTTCACGTCGTATCCTGGTATGTTTGTAAAGGTATTTCGAATAAAGTAGAGGTACAGGTATTTCTACGCCGGCATAAATACCTTTACCGCTATAATTACGGTATTCAGTTCCTGATTGGCATTATCCCCATTACATTTTCTCTCATAAAAATTCTATTTAAAAGTAATACGAAAGAAAGTTGCTAGCCTTCCGGAAATACGTGATTGGAATGCGACAGTGGCATCCCTCCACCCTCATCCCGCGAAACGGCAGCTGTATCTCTGTGAATTTCGTCTCGTTGTTGGGACATAGTTTACCTGTATGAACGAGTTTATTGCCGCCGTTATGGATGGTCGAGATGGTTAGAGAGTGTTGACTCAGCGCCTCAGTATGTAGGGTCGCGGGTTCGAGTCCCGCCGTGGGCATGGTTGTTTGTCCCTTGTGTTTCATATACGTGTGTTGTCAAGGAAGGCCTTGTGAATCTGCTGACCACAGACCGAGTGGCCTGCAGCTAATGTTCTACAATTTGTAATGAGTTGTACAAAAAATGAAGACGGAGATGTTTTAATTCGGAGGGAAATAGCGACATAATTAAAATTACGTAACCATTACTAAGACAAGTAAGTATGTCCTATTTTAGCACCACTAGTTTCTTCTTCCTGGGTTATTTAACCCTTTAATGCTCAGCGTACCATATATGATACACTAATTTCTGGTCAACTCAATTTTGTTTCTTTTGCAATAATTTGTAAATTTTAGTTTTTCAGTAAACGTAGACATCTTAAACGAAACATATAAGCAAGATTTTTCATTCTTGAATACCAGATGTTGGTTTAGCCGTGATCGCTAAGTCATTGTGCATTCCTGGCCAGGGTGTACACATGACTTGGGTCGGTTCGAATCTTCATCTAAAACCGTGCTTAGCTGCTATAAGCTTGTGGTTAAGTCGGAGGGAGAGGCCGATGTAAAACAAACGGTGGTTGGTCCGCATCGAAGTTGACGGGGCTTATACAGCAAAGCAACATAAGTATAAATTAGTATAGTAGTATAATTTAACAACATAACAATTGAATAGCACTCTAAGTGGCAAAAAGATGCTACCAGAGGTCTCCAACGGCTCCTGTGCGGGCACGAACGCGACAACAATGGGCGAGGGCTATGCGAACAGAATCATTCTGGGCAGTAAAGGGTTAAAAATGTCGGCATTAGCCTTATTATCTGCGGACGTTGGTTGAGGAATGTTTGGGGTAACAGGTTGACTTTTGGTTATTGACGTTTGAATAAAGGGGCAATGCAAATCAAATCTTACTTTTGCAATGCAAATCTTATTTTGTAGGTTAAGAAAAGTGGAGTGATCATTCACTTAGGGTACTTCTTGAGTTGTTGGTTGAGGAATGTCTGAGGTAAAGGGTTGAGTTTCGGTTATTCAATTTCACAATTATTGATGTCTTTTCCTTGGGTTTGATTTGAGGGATAGTGGCTGGCAATGTGCCCTTCCTTTACATAGAAAACCTGCAATATTTTCGATAGAGAAGTAAATTCGGTAAGTTGTATCTTCTTAATATATCAAAGCCAATTCAGGTGATTTCATCACAACCTCAGGGTTTATAAGAATCTATCTTCTAAAGGTTAGAATATGGGATGGTCCCAGGTTCAGATATTCCTGCTGTAATAAACGAATTTTTTTTAAGAAGTTGTAAGAGGATTCTGATCGAAAATATTCTGAATTTGGCATAACTGGATAACAGATATATAACTCTTACATGTGTTAATGAGAGGTCTAATGAACAAGTGATGGTCATTTATAATTATATATCTGTGAGAATTCACAATATGATCTACAATTTCCTGTTTAGAAAATAAGATAATATTCTATTGTTGGATATTCTTGATAAAAAACGATTGCCGAGATAAGGATCGGAGCAATCGGTGCCAGGTCGAATGTAGCGAAAGCTCAAAACTTTCTTTGTTCCGATCTATGAAGTGTAACTAAAATTACTAGTGAAGTGAACTACATGTTAAACGGCGATGTCCCCTTGGGGGATGTATCATAGGTCATTGCAAATACTAAAGCATGAAGTTGCAGAAGAAATATACTTAGACCCAAACAGTGCTCCCACAACAACGAATGACGAATTCACCAAAATTCACCAACAATACCAGCAACTTCTACAACAACGTGAAGTGATGCAAAATCAACTACAGGAACAAATGCAGCAAAACCAAATTCGGCTTTTTCAACTCCGTTCATGCGAGCATCTTAATTCTGTGCAACCAGTGAAGCTAGCAGAGAGTGTTAACCTTCAAGAACTCCGTGCGTTAAATATTCAAGATTCTACTAAAGAACATCAAGAAAGTGCTTCGAACCAAAGCGAGTGTAATAACAACAAAGGAACACGTGCAATGAATGCAGCAGACGATATCCAATGCAGACAAACTACAACGTTCCCACTCAAAACAGGTATAAAACTTTAGAACTTTTACGAGATTGTAACTTAGACTTACACAAAATTACCCAAATAAAAACAATAAAAATGCAGAAAATGTTCCGAATTTTTCTACATTAATTTCCGAAATTCAAAAGCTAGTAACAAATGACTTTAATTCTAAAGTGAAACTAAATCATATTGCTTTATTGTATACAACAATAAAGAATTTTAGAAAATTCCTTTATGATCCTCTGTGATAAAAAGCAATTCAATATTTTACATACCGTGAACCAACCAGGAAAACAATTTCGGCCACAATGTATGACGTTTACCTACATAATTTTCAAAAGAAGATATAAGATTAAAATTACAAACTAGTGGTGCTACAGAATGGCACAGACGTTCCCATATTAGTTTCCTATTTCCTTGGGTCTAGACTAGCTATTCGGAATTGCCCCATATCTTGCCAGCTGTCGTCTATCGCCGCCCAAAATGCAGTTTTTGACTTTTTTTTCGTTTCCTAATAGTAGAACAGAAATATTATTTTAAGAACATTAAAAAAACAGTAAAACCTGGTCCTAAATGGCAATTTTCTTCGAAACATTTAGAGCCGTTTTTAAGAAAATGGCATTTAAGCGCTACTGTAAATGCGAAATTTGAAGCTCTTTTTCACAAAACATTTTTGAGTTTTCAAAAAACTTCATTTGAAGTCATTTGAAGTTCTTACACTTACAAATACAATAATATTTACAAATTGCTGGTAATATGTATATTGAAGATGTGAAAGATCTTTAAAGAAAATTACATTCGTGTAATTTTTTAAAAAACAAAATAATACCTCAAAATAAACTTTACGTCGTATTAAAGAGTGCAATTAGCACTATCCGTTGTAGCACTATTCGCCACAAAATTATGAGCTATTTCTGAGAAAATGGCGTTTGAGCGTTTCTGAAAATGCGGAATTTTGAGCCATTTTTCACAGAAAACGGTTGAGTTCTCGAGAAACGTTTTCAGACATTATTTAAAGCACATGTACTCATAAATGTAATAATGTGAGCAAATTGCCGCTAATATAAATATTAACGACGTGAGAGACAAGTAAAAAATTTATTTTTGTAATATTTGAGAAAACAAAAGGATGGAGCAATATGCGTTAATGTCATCTCATAGAGTACATTTAGCACTATCCCTACCAAAAGTTTAAAGAAAAATTTGGAGCCGTTTTTGAGAAAATTTTGTAAATGTCCGGGGAACTTCATGTAATGTGCCCCCAAATTTTGAAGAAGATTTTTCAAAATCGCAGCGGCTCGAGGCATATCGACTGGGGAATATCCATTTTGGAAAAAAAATCATACGCATGGTTTAGGCCAGTGATTGCCAACTGGACAAGGAATGACGTCGGAGCACTTTTTCCCCTCGGAGAAGCGGAGCGGGCAAATGGGAGAGGGAAGGAGGGGCAGACAGCGGTCGCGGGTACCCAAATCAGTGAGCCTTTACCGGTGTTTCAGGCAACATGAGAGGGAAACCATCTACACCCGTCAATTTTCTTTCTGTTAGGGAAGGAAGGTATCCTTTTGTAGATACTGGAACAATGGCGAACTGCTTAGTGTGTTCGAAAGAACTGCAGTATGTTAAAAAGCTGAACCTACAGATGCATTACGTAGCTTTGCGACCCAGAGAAATCTGAAATCTGCGAAATTAAAATAAATTCTTTGAACTGACATAGCTCGCAATCATGGAATAAGTAAAGGAATTGGGAGATTGAAGATTATGGAAAATATACCGAAAATCACGGGGATTTACAACATTCTCAAATAAAACTGTACATCAATAATAATGAAGCCTGGGGTCAAAATTATCTTACGTGACCCCTACCTGGTACCTATTTGTTAACATTAATTATTGTTTCAGAACAAACTGATTCTTTATATTATATACTAGTATATAAAATATTATAGTCCTAAAATGTGAAAACTCTTTTCCAAAAATGTAATCTAATAGAAGAATGGAAATGGAATTACAGTTCTGGTTTTGATAAGGAGTCGGATATTGCTTTGAGTTATGTAATAATGTATGTTATATGATATAATTCTTCACATTGTTATTGAATCATAAACATTCTAAATAATAATTACAAGTTAAAAATTGTAATTATCGATTTTCCAATTGAACCTTTTCTTCCACTTCCGTACCATCATTGGAACACTGTGCGCTTGCCACCGCGGCTGGCTCTACCAAGCTCGGTCGGTGGGTTCGGAGCAGGAGAGCAGATTTCTGTGACGTCACAGAGCACTGGTTTAGGTGGTTGTAGTGTTCACAGACGAACGGACGGATGTTTTGCCGTCAATTGATTTTTCGGACATCAAGGACGTACAAAACACATTCTGGCTATCCCACGTGCTAGAGGATTTTTTTTGTTAATTTAGCCACAGGATTTATCCACTTTTTCGATATCAGGGCCCGGCAATGAGAGTTTTTCTGCCGCAAATTCGCTGTTTCTTCGCGCAGCATTATATAACTTTCCCTATACTAATATTACTCTGTATAGACGTATGTATATAGGAATGTAAAAATCCCGTATGCTATCAACTTGTCTGGAAACATATTATTTAAAACCTTGAAAGGTCTATCAGACCGAACAAGGTTTAAAAGTATTTATTTTAATGATACAAAACTAATTTCAGATAGGTTAACGGTAGTGGCAATTTTGGGAATATATTCTTCTATGCTAACAAATTCCTGTGGTTCTATTACGATGGTTTTGTTTTTAGTGGGATTCACTTAATTTTGTATCGCTAGTGAATAAGATTTGCTTACTTGGTTACGGTTGTTTACTTCAGTAGTGTTGGAGGTTAGGTTCACTCGGTCTCCTCGGGTTCCTATTTTGCCCGATGATATAGTTCAATAAACACCCAAAATTTTCAAATCTTGCGGAGCTCAACCTTCCCCATGGTCTTCTTGTTCATGGAAAAAGGTTTGCTAGTTTGTTGTATGATCGACGCTAAACATTCAAAATTGGCCAAGTTAAGTTTTTACCAGATTACTTATACTTGATCCAATTCTCCTCCTTCTCCTTGAAAATATTCTATTAAGTTCTTCAGGATATATTCTTACATTTTTGTGTTTTACTGACTCAGCTCGATCGGTCCATTTAAGACGGGAAATAGACCTTCGACCACAAAGTTTTAACTACGAACCATTTAAAAACATTGAAAGCGGCAAGTACAATCATTCGCTCTGTTGCTGTCAATGAAGACTATATTTCTAAATCACTTACCTCTTAGCGAAATTTCTTCTGAAAATTAAAATGCTGTGCCTTTTTTGTACATTGCCAATCTTCGTTCGGCAGATCGTCAAAAACCAATAACACATTTATAAAACGATTCCAACTAATGATGAAACTACCAAGACTAATTTTCCATACTATATTATTCTTTTACTATTCTTCACCAGCAGCACCATATTCAGCACAGTGGCTAAGTCCCATATACCGTGGTGGAGACCATTACAGTGGCGCCTTCTTACAGCACCTTCTTACAGGAACGAACGGCTGCCAACGATACTTCAAACGTGCTTGGCTGCTGCGTAGGTTCGCGAGACCCAGGCAGGCGCGTAACGTTACAAAAGATATCGTCGATGTTCACGTTTGCTTAAGCTGTTTCTTGTAGGTATATGTTATGAATAATTGAATATTTAGAAGCCACTTCTCGTATTTCTCACAAATGAGCCAATTTTTATGTGCGGAAGTTGGTGAACCTAACCAGCAGCTGTTCCCGGCGACCCTAGCGCCTCCTACAGTAGCACCCCTCAAGCTTTGTCCCCGGTTTTGATGAAGAGTTGCAAGGCCAGAGCTGCACTGCCTTCCCGGAGGAGTGGTCGCTATCCTGGAGGGAGAGGAGGGGAAGGCCTGTGTTCATTTCAGCAGCTGAGCGATGTGCGATCAGCGATGCCTTGTTGTTGCCCCGCCGGCGCTGCTGTTCTGGGCTCATTGTTGGCGTCTTGTGCTACTGACGCAACATCTCAAATATCTACTTAATTCCACAATAGTATCCAAAATTATATCAATCTTCTACCCCGTCACCACATCTTGCGAAACCCGCCTCGACAAATCCGCCCGCCCGATATATCCCGTATTAGTTTCCTATTTCTTTGGGTCTGAGATACATATTTGGAATTGCCACATACTCGTGCCAGCTGCCATCTATCGCCATCCAATGTACATTTTTTTGGACATTTTCTTAATTTTCCGATTTCTTAATGGTAGAACGGAAATATTACTTTTATAATATTAAAGAACAGTCAAACCTTCTCAATAGCAATTTACTTTGAAAAATTTGGAGCAGTTTTTAAGAAAATGGCGTTTCAGCGCAACTAGAAATGAGAGATTTTAAGCTCTCTTTAACAGAAAATTTTTGAGTTTTCTAAACACTTCATTCAAGTCATTTAAAGCACATTAACCTATAAATACAATGATGCTTACAAATTGCTGGTAATGTGCATATTAAAGATTTGAGAGACCTTTCAAAAAAAATTACATTTGTTTAATTTTTGCAAAAACAAAAAAAAATCCCCAAATTGAACTTTACGTCATATTAAAGAGTGCAATTAGCACGAACCGTTCGAAAAGTTTGAAGAAAAAATTTGGAGCCATTTATGATAAAATGGCGTTTGAGCGTTTCTGAAAATGCCGAATTTTGAGAAAGATTTCACAGAAAACGGTTTAGTTCTCGAGAACCTTTACTTGGCATTATTCACAGCACATGCACGTGTAAAATATACAACAATGTGAACAAATCGCCTCTATTGTAAATATTACCGACGTAAGAGATAAGTCAAAAAAATACATTTCTGTATTTTTTTAAAAAACAAACGAATAGAGCAATATGGCGTTTATGTAATCTCATAGAGTAAATTTATTCCTATACCTACTAAAAGTTTAAAGAAAAAATATGGAGCCTTTTTGAGAAAATCTTGTTTTTGTAATTTTTTTAAATTGCAAATATTTCGCGCAATATTGCTATAGAAAACTAATAAAATATTGAAGAAACTGTACATGACCGTAATGATAGAACTTACTTTGAAGAACAAATTTTATTTGGAGGAAAAATCTCTATCTTCAATTCTCTAGTTGTAGGAAGACGCCGAAAAAATTCAAACTTTTGAAATTTTCGAAAATTCAGAGTTAACCGTAAAAATAGGACCTGTCACCTTAATAACCATATTTACTCTATACTTACAAGAAACTTAAAGAAAAAATGTTGAGCCGTTTTTGAGAAAATTTTGAAAATGTCCGGGGGGCTTCATATAAAAATTTTTGCCCCCAAATTTTGAAGAATGTTTTTCAAAATCGCGGCGCCTCGAGTGAAACCAGATCGATCGGGGAATATTCATTTTGGAAGAAATCGTACTTATGGTTGAGGCATTAGTGTTGTTCACAGACTGACGGACGGACGAACCTTTTGAAAATAACCACTTTTTCGGTATCAGGGGATCCAAAAACGTGTATTTCCGTTGAAATTTCGAAATCGATTTTCCGCAGCATAAAGACCGCTATACACGGTACAGTTTTCGTGCAGATTCTCATACAGTTTCTGTATAGAAACGTCAAGATCTCAAACTGAAAGTATAAAAGCCAAAAAGGCGCGCATACACGGTCTATATACCAGACTTTACGCTTTCTGGACGAATCGCCACAAGCCGTCGCTAGGGGGGGGGGGGTTACCTGGAAACAACTGAATGGTACCGTCCGAGTATTTTCAATGGTGGCATTTTTGTGCGTGCGTTCTGGCTGTGATCTTGATTTAGTAGTAATTAACCATGAGGAGCATAGAGAATAAAAATAGGAAGGCAGGAATAAGGAAAGAGGTAGTTTATCATAATTAATCACTTCATACAACGGCACCTTGACACACCTAACCCCAAATTACCGTTAGTGAACGATTCTGTCGCTAGAGGCGCTGGAGTCAAACTGTATGCTTTCTACACCAAAAATTATGAACATGTTCATATTTTTTTCTTTCAGAAAGCGTAAAGTTTGGACTGCATGAAAACTGTTCCGTGTATATCGGCCATTAGAAAACTTTCGCTAAACTAGGTATAACACTCCGTATACATGTACGTATACGGGAAAGTAAAAATTGACAGAGATTTTTCCTTAAAATAAAATTTATTGAAAAAAAATGTTAATTTAAGTTGCCCAGACTGGGCGCGTTAATTTGAAATGGTTCTTATTTATGTCTGAAGATACCTGGATTTTAAGAAATTTATTTCTTATCAATATCCGACTCCAAAATTCTTATGCTGTTGAATACTTACATCAGTCGAAGACTATCTCGTACAGACTGGGTTTCTCTAAAAGTGTATTGTCTAGAAGAATAAAATGATTGGTTTGAAGAATCTGAATCTAAAATACTAAATAAATCAGCCTTTTTTCTAATAAAAATATTTTTAGCATTTATTGAATTCCTAATTATTTTAGGTTTACTTTGTTATTGTACGGTATTTACAAATTTTACCTTCTGCAATTACGTGCTATTGGCATGCCCTTTTTATCGAAATAGTAATACTATTAATTTATTAAGGCCCTTTTTAAAGGTCTGCGTGATATTTTCTTTCCAAAGAACTATTAAATTTGGGGTTTCCGCGTTTTCCGCGGCGCTTACAATTCATGGAAAAGTTGTAGATTGCGATGTCGCCGAAGAGAAATTTTCCAACAAAGTGAGGTTCACCGGGAACCCACTGAAGTCCACCGGTAAACTTCTGTTCTTGCATCTTGATGTCGAGATTTAAACTGCCGCCCCTCTAATACACCTATCAATCCCTATAAAGTATCTGAGCCCTTCCGAGTGTGAGGACGTGCGTTTCCGTCACTTAGGGCTAGGCAAATTCCCGTTCACCAATCGAGCAATACGAGGTGTCATTCGACCCCTCTCGGTCTCTTGATGGAGAACTGATAATTTGTTTTCGAAGATTCAAAGAAATTTCCAAAAAAGGTGTTTTGAGAGATCATAGTGAGTATGGCGGGAATTAAACCAACGCCAACTAAATACAACTATTCAGGTGGCGTTGATTTAACTCAACTATTCAAAGACATTTTTCGCTCAATACGCCATAATTTTCTTTCACGACGTCGGCAACTCTGATGTTGTCATATTTAAGTGAACTATTGAATTTCCCAGTGAGTCATGCAGCAGATTTCATTTTAATTTTAATTATCGTATTCTTAAAAATAAATTTGCAAAAACATACAAGCAGTTTTGCTTGGAACTTATTAAATTTCAATAATTTCAAGTGAATACAGAGAAAACAAAATTGTGACAAATGCCTAAGAATGAATAAACGTTCTTATGTTCGCCTTCTCACTTTTATGTTTTTAAATGTACAAATACAGATTTTCAAATGAATGGGAACCAGAACTTATTCTTATTAAAAGTAACTATTGTTGTAACACCTTATTCACATAAACATACAAAACAGTCGCCTTTTAATGTTTATATAAATCCGCATACACAACGTTTAGTAGAGCGATTGCAGAAATGGAAGGAACACAAATTAGACTGTGGAGTTTTAATCTCTTCAAAAATTAGGGTAGAAAAATATGACAGTGTTAAGCAAATACTGGGAAGAATCAAAAGTAATTGTAGCAGATTTTGCGACAAAATTTTCAGAACTAATTGAGAATGATCTTATATTAGGATTAGAGAATAACCCAGAAAAACAGCTTACAGGTGATCTTTGTGCATTATTGTGCATATTAGCAAAAATCGTAAAAAATATAGCTGAACTAAACTCTACACATTCCCATCATCACCATCATCAAGCATTTCTTACGGCGATTATAATTTTGAAATTGCAATATTACCAGTTCATATCCCGTATGGAGGTAACATACAAGGCCATTGGATGTTGGGAAATTTTGTGGAGTGCAACATTATCAGCTACTATACTTGGGCTTTTATTTCTTGGCACGTAGGGGCTTGACTTCATGATGGAGTATCTCATGGTATTTCGCGTCGTTTTCGGTTGTGCACACTAGGAGTCGCATGATCGCCAGCACTGCATGATACAATCGCGATCATGCGACCCGTAGAGGCACGACCGTGAACGACGCGAAATACCGTGAGATATTCCATTATGAAGGCAAGCTCCCACGCGCCAAGAAATAAAAACCCAAGTATACGATTCATCCAATGCCAGATACAGTAAGAACATATCTAAACAAAGATGCGAATGAAAGAAATGAGAATTTAGAGTTAACCGTGAAAATCGGACCTAAACCACCTTAAAAAGTGTAATTTACTCTATTCTTACAAGAAATTTAAAGAAAAAATTTGGAGCAGTTTTTGAGAAAATTTTGAAAATGTCTGGGGGCTTCATGTAAAGTACCCCCAAATTTTTAAGAAAGTTTTTCAAAATCTCAAAGCTTCGTCTACAGCCAGATCGACAAACGTTTCTTCAATTTGGAAAATTTCCTCCGAGTGATTTAAGCGCTAGTAGTGTTCACAGACGGACAGACGGATAGACGGACATATGCACAGACGGATGGACGGACGTTTTGCTTTCAATTGTTTTTTCGATATCAAGGAGTTACAAAACAGGGATTCTGGCTACACCAAGTGTTAAGGGATTTTGTTTTCTTAATTTAGCAACTGGTTTTAACCACATCTTCGTTACCAGAACCCGGCAATGAATTTATTCAGCCGAAAATTCGCCGTTTTTTCGTGCAGCTTTACATAAGTTTCCCTATACTGCATATATTACTCCATATATACATACGTATAAGGGAAAGTAAAAAAGCCCGCCGAAAGTGTTGCGGATTGCATTTGACATGCATATGTAGTGTTGAAAGTGATTGCCAAAGTGATTGCAAGCGTGATTGTCTGTTTCAGAGAATGGTGGCTTACAGGCTACGCGCGGCGGGGCACTGCTACCTGGAGCGGCTGAAGGATCTGAAGGCGCTGAACGCTACGGGGGGCGTCCCATCCACGCGCACGCTCTACGCCTCCCACGTGCAGCTCAGCAAGCGAGAGGTAGGCGCTACCCCAGCACGCGCACACTTGTATTGTCACGCTTCCTGGGCCACATACATACAGGTGTCACCATTTTAGCACACACCGTTTCTGAAAACTATGACCTACATTCCAATAACGGGTATGCACATATTAATAGTGGCATGTACTATTTCGTCTGAGATAGTATTGTGATGGAAAAATAGGCAAAAATAGGACTTTGTCACAATTTTCAACCAAGTAAGAGCAATTTTGAACTTGCAATTTTGATCTGTGCACGTATTACTAAATGCGATTAAATGCTGTAGTTTTTTCGATATGCTTCTTCTGTAATGAGAGCAGATAAACATGTTATTTCTTGGGAGACTCCTGGACGCTGTTGTTTTGTTCCACCTGACACTTACACCGCAATTGCATGCAGCGGTATGAGCAACTTGTTGGCTACCCAATGTATTGTGCTGGCCTCTATCTAAGAAATATTGAAGTTTGACCCACACCATTGTAGCCCGTGATGGAACAATGTTCAAACCATTTACCAGTGCATCTAACTCAAATCTTCCAAAATTTTTGCTCTCAACCGGCTTAAATGTTACAAACTTCTCGGGTATGAAGTAAGATTAACGGTGACATCATTTTCCCGATAAATGTCTGGTGTGTAATTTTATGTAACTAAATTACAATAAGCCGTGACACCTGCCTCTCTTAATATGGCGAGGAGTTCGTCTTTACGATTTATCACAAGGATTGTCTGCCATATGGACCTCTGCGGACAGCCACGTGTTACGTCCTTTCCCACGTCAGTTCCACTTGCCCGAATTCCTGTCGTTCTGTCTTTGAAGTAACATTGAAACATTGCATAAAGATTTCCTGGGCAACCTAATGATCGCAGTCGGCGTAATAGAGCTGGCCACCATCGGTGATCATAGGCCCTTGATCATAGGCACTTGTCTGATGCGGAGGCGGCGGCTAACAAGCTGATAGGGAATCTTACATGGAATGCGTTTGGCAGCTTGTTTTACCGGATTTTCCCACGCTTCTTCTTTGCTCTTCCTAGTGAGTAAATGATATTTATTTCTTAGTTTGTTGTAATGTCTTTGATCGTCAGGTATAAACAAATAATATATAAATAAACAAACTTCGTTTCTTCCGCCTTTGCAATGTTTTCCTAATACTGACTACGCATTGTTTGGTTTAGATGAGGTTTGTTGTCGATCAGGGAGTGCATTTATTCCATATGCTAGAAGGTATTGTTGTTTCTGCTGCTCTTTTTAACGCATGTCATTTCCGTGACATTCATGTCTGGATCTTGGTCGGATATTGATTGTACTAGTTCACTGAGTGATTGTTGAAATTGCATTTTGAAGGCATCCCAAGCAACTTCTTTTAAAATATACCGCCGATGTTGTATATACTGCTAACAATGTACTCAGCGTATGGTCTGAGGGATTAAGCTATAGCATTGTGATGCTTGTGCACGCCCCTTGGCGCATGCTTCACCGAACTACCGATTTAATAAGATTTGGGGTTGATATCGTAAGATCGATATTTAATTGCCCATTAGAATTTCAAAATGTTGGACGTGAATCCTTTTCATTTGTATATAATCTACAAATTCTTTGACATTAGAAATTCTAAAATCTGTTCAGCTTTTCTGTCTGTAAACCGGTTACCTCGTAGTTTGAATCTAGCATTCATGTCACGGCCTACAATTAATTTGGAGTTATATTTGTGGAATGAGTCGTAAGAGACTGCAGTTTCCCTTATTACCTGGCCCTGGTAAAAGTGGATAAATCTTTGTTCCTTTGTATAGTAAATTGCTCCTCTTAACACGCTGTGTAGTCACAATCCGGGGCTGGTGGGACCTTCACGCCGAAAAATCAACCGACGACAAAATTGTCGTTTGTCTGTCCGTCAGCCTGTCCATCTCTCTCTGTTTAATGCTACAGCCTAAACTGTTAAACCTTTTTATTTTCGAAAATTTTTCTTCTCCCGACGATTTAAATGAGATCGAGGCTTTTTTATGATGCTCGAGAACGATTTAAATGAGTTTGAAACAGAAATTTTAAAATTTTGTTGTACTTTACATGAAGTTTCCTTTACATTTTCAAAATTTTCTCAAAATTGACTTAAATTTTTTGTATTATACTTTGCCCTCGGATAGTGTGAAAATTGCTTACAATAATGATATAGGTATACTTTTTGTTGAAGTCCCTGATTTTTCGATTGTTTTCCTACGTCTTCCTACAACTAAAATATTGAAGATAGAGATTTATTCCTTAATTAAATCTGTTCTTTAAACAAATTAAATATCTTATAATATGGTCTTTAACAATTTTTCGAAACCGTGACCAGTTTTGGCGTAATTTTGCGTGAAATCTAGGCAATTTTTAATTGTTTAATTAATTTTTTGTCCAAATTGATTAAATTTTTTTGTTGTTTTCTTCTCTTAGATATCAAAAGACAAAAAATATTCTCAATACTTTCGAAACTCTGAATATTCGAAAAATGCAAGATTTAAACATTAACAAAACATTTACATAATATTACAAAATTGAAGATTAGAAAGTTTTGCCTGAAACAAAATCTGTTTAAAAAAATCCGCTCTTCAAAAATGTGCAGTTTTATGAAAAAAACATTAGTTTTGTGTAATTTGTGCTAACAATTTATCGCCGAGATCCCAAATGACATTTTTTCGTCGTCTTCCTTATCGAGTTGAAGTCGACGAAGAAGACGAAAATGAAGAAGAAAAGTGAAAAATAAGAAGTAGACGAGCAAAAAAGAAGGTATGGAAAAGTAAGCGATGAAGGGAAGATAAGAAGACGAAGAAAAAGGAGAACACGAAAATGATGAAAATCACGTTTGCCTGCAAGCAGTGTCTCCCGCGGCATTGACCTGAAGTGACCTCGGTGGGAAGGGCCTTGTCCGAGTGGCTCGCTGCTGCACGTGCGGCGGGGAGGGCGGAGAGGACCACCGTGATGAATGAGGTTGCAGCGCAACGAGCACTTAGACCATCAAGAAATTACATTGGATTAAGCGTCCAGTGGATTTGGCCAATTGGTCTCAATGAGCCACGCAACGGAAACTTGCCTCGGGAAGCTGCGTTTCGGTGGAATGCAGTGCTTTATGTCATATTGTTATTTTCTGTATATTTAAAACACTAAGGGATTTTTTGAAAAGAAGTTCGAGCTACCGACTTAACCAAATTTCGTGATTTTTTTATTGAAAGTAGTGGGACCTAGATGTGTTATCACTTTGTCTCATTAGTCGGTTTTTGAATCTAAACTTTAATTTTAAGATCTTGTAATAAAATGAAGGGTTTATCTGTCATTTTGTTCTTCTTCGTCATATTCGTCTCCGTTTTCTTCTTCGTCGTTTCGTCTTTTCTTCGTCAGCTTCTTCCTTATCCAGCTTGATTGATTATTTCATGATTCCTGGCGCGTCCACATCTAAGGTCATTAGTCCCGTAGGTGTAGTGCATGCTTTTTATTACTGGAGACGGTAGTGTTCTCCCACTGGATAGTGATATCCGGAGCCGACCTACTGGGATGCTTGCTGTTTTCCCCGTCCAGGTATCTCCCACTAGCGGGGCACCGCCCCAGCCGGTTCGAAAATAAGCAAACTGCACCTTCATTCGGCGCCGGACAATTCTGATCGGCTAGCTAACGAGAATTTCGAAACCGCGCGAAATTTGATGTTGTGCATAAAATTATGTACAAAGAGATCAAGTTTTGTGAGCTCTAATATAAATCTAAACTGAAGATTTACATTTGTTTCGTATTTCCGATATGATGTTCTATTTTATCGCAAGCATTATCTAATTTAAACGATAAACTGAAATCGAAACTTCTACCTACGCGCGTAATCAGAATCATTGAAATTTTGTTTGTACCTTCCCGTATACGTACGTATATACGGAGTAATATACGTAGTATAGGGAAAGTTATGTAATGCTGCGCGAAAAAATGACGAATTATCGCCAGAAAAAAATTGTTGCCGGGCCGTGATACCGAAAAAGTGGATAAATCCAGTTGCTAAATTAAGAAAAAATTTCCCCCAACACGTGCTGTAGCCAGAACCCCTCTTTTATGGGTCCTTGATATCGAAAAACCAATTGAAAGGGAAACGTCTGTCAGTCCATCTGTCCGTTCGTCTGTCCGTCCGTCTGTCCGGCGGTTTGTCCGTCCGTCTTTCCGTCCGTCTGTCCGTCCGTCCGTCTGTCCGTCCGTTCGTCTGTCCGTCAGTCCGTCCGCCCGTCCGTCTGTCCGTCCGTTCGTCTGTCCGTCTGTGAACACTGCTAGCGCCTAAACCCTACGTACGATTTCTTCCAAAATGGATATTCCCCGGTCAAACTGGCTCGAGTCGAAGCTTTGAGATTTTGAAAAAGATTCTATAAAATTTGGGGGTACTTTACATGAAGCTTCCCGGACATTTTCAAAATTTTCTCAAAAACGACACCAAATTTTTTTCTTTAAAATTCTTGTAAGGACAGTAAAGTACACTTATTAAGGTGGCATAGGTCTGATTTTCATGGTTAACTCTGAATTTTCGAAAATTGCAAAAGTTTGAATTATTATTCGGCGTCTTACTACAAAATTGCAGATAGATATTTTTCCTTCAAATAAAATTTGTTCTTCATAGTGAGTTTTTTCTTTAAGGTCATGTAAATTTTTAAAAAAATGTTAGTACTTTTCGCGCAATATTGCATGCAATTTGTGCAATTTAAAAATATAAAAAACAAGATTTTCTCAAAAACGGCTTCAAATTTTTTCTTTAAACTTTTGGTAGGGATATATCCCTACCAAAAGCACTATAGTGCTGAATAGAGCTATGAGATGACATAAACTCCATATCGCTCTATTCCTTTGTTTTTTTTTCAAAAATTGCAAAAATGTAATGTTTTTAACTTCTCTCACGTCGGTAATATTTACATTAGTAGCTATTTGTTTACATTATAATATTTACGAGTTCAAGAGCTTTAAATGATGTCAAGCAAAGTTCTCGAAAACTCACCCGTTTTCTGTGAAAAGTAGCTCAAATATCCGCATTTTCAGAAACGCTCAAACTTCATTTTCTCGTAAATGGCTACAATTTTTTCTTCAAAGTTTTCGAAAGGATAGTGTTAATTGTGTTCTTTGATTTGACGTAAAGTTCATTTTGGGGTGCTTTTCTATTTTTTCAAAAATTACACAATTGTAATTTTTTGAAAGGTTTCTCACATCTTTGATATACACATTACCAGTAATTTATAAACACTATTGTATTTGAGAGTGAATGTTCTTCAAATGACTTCAATTGAAGTTTTTCGAAAACTCAAAAATTTTCTGTGAAAATAAGCTTCAAATTTCGCATTTTTAGTAGTTCTTAAACGCCATTTTCTCAAAAACCGCTACAAATTTCTGAAGGAAAGTTGCCATTTAGGACGAGGTTTTTGTATTCTTTAATATTCTAAAATTAATATTTCCGTTCCACCATTAGGAAACCGAAAACCTGTAATTTGGGCGGCGATAGATGGCAGCTGGCACGAGTATGTGGCAATTCCGAATAGCTAGCCCAGCCCCAAAGAAATAGAAAATTAATACGGGAATGTCTGTGCTATTCTGTAGCACCACTAGTTACTGTATTTTGACCAAATAAATAAATAAAAATATGTTTAATTTGTATGGTAATATTCGTTTTGGTATGTGTAAATTGCAAACATTACCTTAAAATCTAGGACTTTTTCTGCTCATTTGAGAATCTTCGGTATTTGAGAAGGCTTTGGTTGTGTTCTTTCCCAAAAGATTATTTCTGCAATAATATTAGAGTAGCACAGGTATTTATGCAATATTAGAGTAGCACAAGTATTTACGGAATATTAGAGTAGCACAAGTATTAACACAAGTATTTACACATGATTGATTAATGTTATCTCGCAAATGTAAGTGCAGTGTAATGACTACGTAGTTCAGTAATACATAATCTTGTAACTGTAAGTACTGGACAATAATAGTAGTTGCCCTAATACATTACAACTCGTTGCTATATTGTACTTTAACAGTACAGTTAATAATACACAGTATAAAGGTGATACTTTTCTTCAACAAATCAATAATCCAATACTATATGTGGAAATTCAACACACTCAAAATCCTTCGATTTATATATTAAAACGCTCATAAGTTATTTTCTCTTGCTGGATAGGGATATCACAAGGACACGCTGGACAAGGATTACACAAAAAAACTCCATAAATTTGTTGTATACTGTATTGTAAAAACAAAGACAGAATATAGTATCTCATGTACTTTCTTTTGTTATATTATTTTGCTTCAAATCCTTATTTATTGTGTCACAGAACAACTGCAGTTCATTAAGTATTAATATTATAATCATCATCTGGATGGATTCTTTTTTAATAGATAGTTGGTAATCTCAATAATTGTTGGTTCTTAAATCTCTCAGTAACAGTTTTTCAATTTTTGGAAACTAACTAAAAATATGTTAATACATTTGTGGAAAAAATTATTATGTTTTAAAAAGCTAGAAATGTTCAATATTTGAACACAGTTTTTTTTTCTTTGAACAGAGAGCTCAGTAATCATCCTCGTATAATAAAAATATTAAGAGGTACAATATTATTTTCTGTGTTCAGATTTTAAAGATTCGAGTTCTCTAAAGCATTAGTAAAATATTTCCGCAATGAGTAAGATTGTTTTAGCTGATGAGCAAACATTTTTTAAAATGTGTTATTAAGACAACCAACAATTACCGAGATTACAAACAGAAGAAACCTGACATTTACTAGTGGATAATTTTAATGATAATTATAATTATAATATAAATAATAATAATCTATAAGTATCTATAGGTAATAACATATCCTGAGAGGCAATGAGCACAATTTATAGGAGAGTAACTATAACTTAAGAAATCATATGAGATACCTCTTCTGTCTCTGTACTCCAAAAGCAACAAATCAAGGGTTACCATGCAACTTAGGAAGTTACAAATATAAATATCTGGTTGCTAGACCACTTCCCGTGCACCAGTCGAGACATAGGAGGTGTGATTGAATACGTCTAGGTCCCCTGATGGGAAACTGATCATTTGTTTTCCGATCCGGCCACAAGATTCGAAGAATTTGCCCAAAACATGTTTTTTCGTGTTTTCGCACTGCGATCTTTGTATGACGGAAATTAAACCAACGCCACCTAAATATATCTATGCAGTTGGCATTGATTAAACCCTATTACCCTTCGGTTATTTGCAGCCTACGACACCATACTTTTCTTCCATGAGGATGGCAACAATGATTTTTGACAAACGAGCTAAAATTAAATGAATATCGCCCGGCAGATTGTGTTGTAAGTTCTGAAATATTTCAGCTGTGAAGTGTGAAGTATTTCATATGTAGTTTGTATAAAGAATTTTCAACTTGCCTTGGAACATTAAACTTGAAAAACGTGAAGTGAATACGAAGGAAACAAGAACTGTAAATACTAAGTGTGGAAGTGTTAAGTAACTCAGGGAAATCAAATGTAGTTGTAGAAGATTTTGCGTCAGAATTTTCCGAACTAATGGAGAATGATCTTATATTAGCATTACAGAATAACGCAGAACAACAGCTTTCAGGTGATCATTTATGTTCATATTAGAAAACAAAACATTAAAAAATATAGTGCTGTCGCATCATTCATATACCTGTAAGTAATTTTTACAGCGATTATAATTTTGTAATTGCAATATTACCAGATCATATCCCGTTAAGAGTTAATATACAAGGCCATTGAGTGTTGGGAATTTTTGAACGGGAGTATAACATTAACAGCTACTGCGATTCATTGGTAAGTCCAATGCGAGATACTCTAAGAGCAAATTTGAACAAAGCTACGCATGAAAAAAATGAAATATGAAAGAAACTTTCAACACCTGAATATATTTTAAAAACAGTTTTCAGCGTCGTTGACGCCACATTCAACTAGTAAATAGTAACATAGTACAGGTAATTGTACTTGTGGGTAAATAAAGGGTGAGGATAGGACAAGGTAGAGGAAGGAAAAATAGCTCACGGCCCGTGATCCTATTGTTGGGATCGGCATTCGCCTGGTATTGATCAAAGAAGCCATGGGTCTATTGATTAGAGCAGCCGGCCGGTAGAATTCTTCTCCAGCCAGTGGTTGACTTTGAGCCAGTTACTGTCGAACATTCTGCCACATTGGGAGTCGAACCTTAGGACCTGCTGGTCAGAAGCACTGCAGAGACATATGCTGACCTGAGGTACCCCAGCCGGCCTGCCTCTTCGTCATCATCTTTTTCTTTCTCTTCCTCTCCTCCTTTAGACGGATGGACAGACAGATAAACCGACAGACGGACAGAGGCAGACAGACGGGCGGACAGTCGGCGGGACACGCAGTCGGACGGATAGTCGGACGGTCGGACCGACAGCCGGCCAGAGGAGCAGACGGATAGTCAGAAAAACAAATTTTGCCGTCTATAGATTTTTCGGTATTAAGGACTCCCAAAACGCGAATTACGACTACAGAAGGTATTAGAGGAAGTTATATCTTCTTCTAATACCTTGTGTAGTCGGAATTCGCGTTCACCGCGTTTCGCATGTAGTATAATTTACTGCATATAAGAAGAAGACTTATCCATGTTTTATTAAATACCATGATCTCAACACGAGTTTTTCTGTCGAAAATTCGCAGATTTTTGCCGCAGCATTGTAACACATTCTTTTCCTACCAGCATATCTATAAGGGGAGAACGTAAAAATGGTATGTGATAGAAAAAAAATGTGATTAGTTATCAAATCCGCACTAAGTAATTTTTTTTAGAAATTAAGAAATAAATTGAAAGAAGTTTTTATGAAACATAAATTTGCAGGCCTGTGTTGTTATGCCAATAGTTTCTTTCTGTGTTGTTATTGTATTATGTTTCTTATGTCATAGCGCAGGTCTAATTTCCGTTAAAATCTATGAATGTTCAAAAATTGCAAAAACGCATACTCCTACAATTACAATATTGAAGGTAGAGATTTCTTCTTGAATGAAATCTGTTCTTTTAAGATGCATCTTGAAATAATGTCATGTACAATGTTTCGAAAATATGAAAAATTTTCGTATGTAATATTAGCAGATTGACTTTTTTTCTGAAAAAAAAACCGCTTCAAATTTGTTCTTCAAATTTTCCCCGCGAATAGAACATGGGACAGTTCAGAACATAGCACAGATCGGGAAACAAATGAACGTTATGAAGACCGATGACATTGCAAGAGTTAGTGATGAAGCCATTTGCAAACGAGCTAATTGTAAACGAACGTACTTACAAAATGAGTGCATGGATGTAACTTGCAGTTTTGTTGCCAGCAATGGCCAAGAGGTATAGTGCGATTTTCATAAAGCCGTCTCTCAAGGCCCGACTTCACGATGGAATATATCAAGGCATTTCGAGTTTTTCTCGGTTGTGTCGCTAGATGTCGCATGATCAAGCCGTGCTTGATGCGGTCGTGATCATGTGACATCTAGCGGCACGACCGAGAAAACGCGAAATGCCATGGTATATTCCATCGTGAAGACGGACCTTGCGAGGCATCTTTTTAAAAATCATACTATAGCTGTCAAAGCAGTCCCTTCTTACAGTAATCTCTCTCTATACTTGGGTTTTTAATTTCTTGGTGCGTGGGGGCCTGTCTTCACGATGGAATATCACACAGCCGTTCGCATCTTTCTCGGTCGCGCCGCTAGGTATCGCATTATCGCGACCATATCGAGCAGTGTTGCGATCATGCGACATCGAACGGCAAGGCAGAGAAAGACGCGAAATAACGTGAGATATTCCATCGGGAAGACAGTCCCCCACGCACCAAGAAATAAAAACCCAAGTATATACGGGATTTCAGCTTGCTTTGGTCCCTAGAATTTTCAATATGGCGGCCATTCGGCCCTGCCAACTTTGAAAATGTACATGAAGCTAGACTTCGGCGCTACATTCAAACATACGCAATTCGAGAATCAAGTTAGAAACATGTAGACATTTAACACAAACATGGACGTACCGTTTTCAAAAGCCATGGACGTGAAGGTAAACGCAGTCAGCTCTCTGTCATCAGGAACTTCTCTCATTATAATGTTAATTTTAATCAACTGAATGTTTTGAAACATTGAATAAATTATCATTTGGATCAATTATTTTAATAATTTTCTTCTGAAACTCATAATGTTGAAATATGAGAAGTTTAATGTTTTACTTCATCTTAAAATGCAAATATAATTAAAAAGCTTTAGAGGAATAAATTACATTCTTACAAAGATTGTTAATGATTGATATAATATAGAATTAATGGAAGGACATTTTAAAAAATTGAAATCAGAGTATTTCTTAAATTTTATTTGTCTCCATTTCATATAATTATGAATAATATATTTTATCTCAACATTCATCAGAGAAAACTAAGGAAGAAGAGTTAAAACACTATGTATTTTTTACCAAGTAAATTTATTTCAAAGTAATTACAAACAAGTGTTTTTACAGTTAAGTTTTTTGTGAAACCTTCATCTACACTGCCCCTGATCAGATGTATAATTTGTTTTCACAATTTACCCCATCCTTCTCTCTATACACAACCATAATTTTCTCAGAATACTCCACTGCATTTTTCCAATTTGTCCAAAGTTGACTCCTTAAAAAATTTAAAAATGTATTCATAACACTTTATTAAATTTAAGATATTGAACCTCATTTTCCTTGTGTTAAATGTGTCAATGAATTTAGATAATTAAGATACCTTTTTAAAAGCCTGCTTCCAAAGATTTCTGGCCTTTTCCATTCAGTAGCAAGATTTTCTAAGGACATTCTTATTGAAGAATCACTTTGACTGAGATCACATATTTTCAGTGGAAACTGCATTAGGGAGTAAGCCTTGAAACAGTCTGCCCTTCAGTTCCCAGCAATTTCTCAACTATACACCTGTTGTTAATTACTTTTAACACTTGAAAAAAATTAATTTATATGATAACTGCTTAAATAATTTTAATAGAATATATGAAGGTGAATATGAAAAGATGAAAATTAAAATGCAAGAATAATAATAATAAGCATTTACCATGTATCCTGACAATAAATATTTTTAAAATGTTCACATTTTGCACAGAATTTTAGCAGTATTGGTCTTATTTTACTTATGATATCTACATTACAGATCTACTCATGGGCTTTCTTGCCTGGCTTCATAAATCTTTGGTCTCATTGTGTACTACATACACTCCTTTCTTTGGGTCAGCCATGACTGTAAAATATCAAAAAATTTCAACACATATAATAGTTATATAATTACATTAATACTATACAAAATATTGCATAGTGTAATGTATAATATAGTTTTACATAGTAAATACTGTCCCACATTTAAAATACTAAATATATTTCCATGGGAGGGTGAAAGTATCAAAGTATGTAATCAATAATTGTATGTTCAAAGCAATGTAAATCTGCATATGATTTATTGAATATGAATTGCAAGAGCAAAGTACCTTGTCATACATTGTTTGAAGCAGTTCTCTTTGACAGATATCATTGTTATTATTTTACTATTGATATTATTATTACTACTAATAAGGCTGACAAAAATAGTTCTCCTGGATAATTTACATCATCTTTTCCTCTATAAACAATATACTTACTTCGATTTTCCAAACAAAATTCTCTTAAGAATTCTGAACAAAGAAGGTTAAGATCCTTGGAAAAATAATGTATCATAATTGCCTCTGACATTCTCCCAAATTTTTTTTTCTGAAAGAACTTTCCCTGTAAATAGTGTTTCCTAGTATTTCTTCTTTGCAAACTATACCCAATACAAAGTACAAAAATATACACTCATATGTTGAATGTTACCATCATGAGTTTTTTTATAGATGAATGTTGCAATTGCTTTCTTCACAACCATCTAAGTGATCTGATTGAGTACTGACTTCACAATACTGAAAGAATATTGTGAAGTCTATATGAACTGCATTTTAGAGATTCACATATGTTATTCACATAATATTAATTTTTTCACATATGACTTTATTATTAGACCAAACACCATGAATTAAAATATGTTCAATCACCGTGTTTGCTACATTTCTCAATTTATAGATATAACCAAAAATATACAAAATACCTGCATGTGGTAATGCACAATCTATTCCATAGTACAAAAATTTAAGATTTGTTGGTTGTTATGTTTCATAAACATCGTACCTGAAATAAATATGCCACTTCACATGTACGTTCGGAATTCGTTTTCATAATCCATTCTCGTTCTAATTCGCTTTGAAATTCTCAAATAGAGCAATGACATTGTATCTTGCTGCACTATTTAATATTCATTGTTTAACTTTTACACGATTTGCATGTGTCATTTTAACACACTTACGTGAATTGTTTCCACTGTCTCGTTTAAAACTTCAAAAACAAATAATGCGATAAGAATATCAAATCAAAACGACAAATTCAATTTAAAAATTGTAAATATGCTTCTACGCCAGCTTCTACACGTGCAAGAGTGCAGTTTTGAACATGTTGGTAGAAAATAAAACAAATAAAAAAATGCCAACCCCAGCTAAACAAAGTCTATTTCGGCGTGTATGTGCCAACACATGGGGAGTTTCGTTGACGGTTGACTCCTCTGAAATGGACCTGTACTAAACTTAAAGTGTAACGAAAAGTTCCTAAGACAATGGCGTTAGTATAACGGGTGATATTCATGAAGTTGGTATGATCCACTTTCTCTGGGACCATTTGAGCCTGAAAACGGCTATAGCAGAGGTTTGTTTGTCGCGTGTTGCAGGTGCTGCGGGTGGCGGGGCCGCGCGTGGCCGACTTCTGTCGGGGGCTGTCCACGTGGGCGTTGGCGCGGGCGCCGCCTCGGCCCCCGGGCCCGGCGCCGGCTCCGGCGCAGGCGCAGGCGGAGGCCCAGGAGCGGGAGCAGGTGCCAAGGGGGCGCGTGCGGCGCAGCACGGGGGCGGCCTACCAGCGCGAGGCGCCGCGGCGCCGCTACCGCGGACAGACGCAGTCGCAGTTCGTGGCCTTCCAGAGCGGCGGCACCGGCCGCGCGGAGGCCGACTCCCATGCGCACTCGTCGCGCACACACGTCAGTAAGTCAGCCCTGTATAACGCTACAAGGGGTGGTATAAATATATTTATTTTTAAACGTGATTAAATCGGACTTCAATCACACTTTTTTCCCTTGTTAAAATGTGTCTTTATTCCTTCCGGGATTAAAGTGGCACTTAAATCCCTCCGGGATTAAAGTAACCACATCCACCATTTTCATTACAATCTTCCATTTTCTTCTTAGTTCCATTTTCATTACAATCTGAGAAAGAAAGAGACAGAGTTTGGATATACCGTAAGTCTAAGAGCGTACATTTACGAAAGTTAAAAACTAACCTTCAACAATAAATACTGATCGTTACAAGCGTCTTTAACAAATCTGTAAAATTCAAGCTTTGTAAAAGCCTTAGTTTTATTGGCCAGTAGCCTTTTCTATGACTCTTTAAAAATCCAATCAATTTACAGTTTCTGAAAATATGAATATAAATTAAAGCGTTGATGGGATTGCAATTTTATTTCATAATTAATTCAATCAAGAGTGATCACTCATTGTCAATTGACTATTATTTCTTTACAACAATAATAAACAGGTACAACTAGTCAATGAGTCTCTTTGAATAAATCCAATTTATTAAAATTAAATACTTAACCATTTTCGATTCTTCTTGCATGCTTTGTGGCACAAGAATTAAATTATATTGTTTATCCAGTTCATACTTCACCCCGTTTGCTGTCAATAAGTTTCACCCACGTACCACAATATGTTTAGTTAATTAAACATATTTTGGTGAAACCACGGGTGCTAGCTTGTGGACGTGGCTTTCGTGTAATAAATAATTGTATATATAATTAATAATTTCAGTCACCGTGGCGGTGACTGAAATGGCAGATAAGTTTCTTCAGCACTCAAACTCAGTTTCAATGCACAAAATAAATATTTCCCCATTTAATGAAATTTAAACAAGTCCCATCCTCAACCTTCTAATGAGGCACCATATGTCTCTCCTTGGAGGAAAAATACTCATTCATCATATTTACATAACTGCAACTCATTTGCGGACGTTGAGAGTAGTATACCAATGCCATTCCGTATCCACAAGTACACCAGTGGGAGCGGGTCCCAGAATAAATTACAATGTAACTTAAGGGAAATTTGATGTTTTAAGAACTAACTAGTAGTAGCAAAATGCTGCTGAATAAAACCAAAAAAAAAGGTTCCCCCAAAATTACTACGCTCATTGTTCGAGAACAACATGTAACACTGCAATAAATTATTTTTTAATAAAAACTGATTTTTCTAATACTGCTATTACACAGTATTGCTTATAAACAGTTAAACAGTTCTTTACGTGCAAAATAATGGCATCTAAATAATGGCTTTCCCATAGTGTAACACGCGAGTAGTAAATATTTATTTCCGCGCGGGCAGTTCCTCCAACTCCAACCGCACGACGTCACACGTACCATAACCAGTAAAGCTCTAAGTGTGAGAATTCAGTCGGTACGCACAACACGAGAAAAGGTGGAATGAAACAAATAATCAAAGTCGAAACTGTTTTATTGCTGTTGAAAGTTCTTGGGTATCTAACGAAAGCATAGACACTAGTGATGCGACATTGATTACAAAACAAACATCGCATGTTAGCAAATATCGATAAGTAAAATTAAAATATCGATGTTAATAATGCATCGACTAAAACCATCGATGATTTCAAGCTGGTTTAGTAACCTCTAACATTGAATCTGACAATGTTCGTGTTTATCAATTCGCCGCGACAAGAAGGGGCAGACCCTACGGCAGTGTTGTCAAGGTTGATGCTACGAGCAGGAGTCCGTGGCACGAGTGCCACGACGAAATCGCTCCTCTATGCAGTTCATTACCCTGCCACCAGAGACAACGCCATCTCTATAGTAAAACGGCGGGGTTACCACTACTCGTAAAAGTACCCTTTCCCAAAGCTAGTTGCGCAGAGAAGCTCGTGGCATGCTACGGTGCCACGACGCGTGCCACTGTCACCAGTAAAAGACCTTGATACCACTACCCTACGGCCACAGCACATTTGTTGACAATTTCTCAGTGTGTGAAATGAAGAGAGATGAAATGCAAGGGCATGGAGATCATCTCGGGCAAGAGAGTTTGGTCGATGAACGTAGTACAAACAGCGTTGCTTTCGTTTGAACACAAGAGGTAACAGCTACCATCAGTTATATTTCACATTTTAACTTTTACAGTATTGTGATCATGGGAATTATTTACCCAGAATTATTGATTCAGAAGCAAAATATCGGGAAAAAAAAACATCGATCGCAAAACATCTGTCATAAAAGCACATCGACGTTTGACAGACAACTGATTTCACATTGCTCTGTGTGAAAAAGATTCACTCTCAGAGACATCTGTTGTTGTGAACACACATTGGTGCAATACTTCTTTCACGCGATACATTAAATTGTCTGATCCTAAAACATTTCTTTTCGCAAAAAAATAGTTTTCATGACTTCTGCCTCAACCCTCGTATTTTGGACATTTGCTGTCCCTGCGGCCCTTTCTATGGGGACACATAAGGACACGATTGCACAAGTGTTATCTACGTAGATATACAGAGTATAAAATAAGAATATAAAAAAAATTGTAGTGCTTGGGCAAGCGTCGTTGTAAGAGAACCCTGCAGATCCCACGAAGCAATTGTGTTTGATGATGGATTCGTTTTATTGTGCAAATGAGCGATGTGTTGAAAAACGAAACGCTTAAGGTTCGTCAAATAACTAAACGATCAAACAGCGACTCCACACCTAACCTCAAAGGTAAAGAATTGCGTTGAGATTCGATGTTGACCTGGCATTTGTATGCGGCTGCTAAGAGGCCTTCGTTCCTCTGTTCGGTTGCTTTCAATAACACAGAACAGGATTAAGAATCTATCATAATTTCAATGAAGCATATCTTTTATTCACACAGCATTTTCAAGTTATTAAGCAATCAAGTAATTTTTCCGAAGATATTTGAATAATAAAACTGTTAAAATAGGACGATATGTTTGACTGATTTTGAATTCTTGGTGGAAGCTCCGCTTTGTTTTTAGTTCGCATAAATTAAACCATTCTCATTGTACAAAAGTGCATTATAGCATGGTTTTTAATTAACAGAATTTGACTCATATTTGTTAATTATTTTGTTACTGTGAATATGCCAATTCGTGAATAATACGAATACGTCACACGAATTATTCGTTTTTCGTTCTCTAAATATTTATGCTACGAAACATTGCTTTCGCACCTAATACGACATGTAGTTCACATTTGATTTCATCCACAGGTGGCACGAACGGCATGGGGTCAGCGCAAAGCCAGTCCGGAGGTGAAGGCGACTGCGAAGGCTGTGGACCCAGCGGATTCCCAATAGGATATCCAAGCTTTGGTCCAGGAGGAATAGGAGGTCTTGGACCTGACGGTGTAGGGCCGGGGGGAATCGGTTCAGGAGTTGTTGGTCCGGGAGGATTAAGACCAGGAGCACTTAGTGTGGGACCAGGAAGTATAGGCGTTGGACCGGGTGGCGTAGGACCAGGCGGTGTAGTTGGGCCGGGCAGCATAAGACCAGGTGATCTAGTCAGGCCGGGTGGCGTAGGACCAGGAGGTATAGTCGGACCAGGTGGCGTAGGTCCCGGTGGTATTGTCGGACCGGGTGGTATAGTCGGGCCGGGTGGCGTAGGACCAGGAGGTATAGTCGGGCCGGGTGGAGTGGGTGTTGGTGTACAGCCGGGAGTTGGGTTAAGGCCAGGAGGAGTGACTGGAATAGGTGTTGGTCCTGGAGGCGTTAGTTTGGGACCAGGAGGAGCCAGACCAGGTGTCGGTGTAGATCAAGGAGGTATTGGTATAGGCCCTGGTGGCATAAGTGTGGGTCCTGGTGTACGACCAGGAGGTGTAGGTCCTGGCGGCATTGGACCAGGAGGAGTAGTTCAGGAAGGTACAGGTCCTGGCGGTATTGGGTTAGGTCCAGGGCTCGGCTTGGGGCCTGGTGGTGTAGGACCAGGAGGTAGAGTTCCGGGTGGCGTTGGGCCAGGAGCTGTAGGCGTGGGGCCTGGAGTGGGACCAGGAGGCATAGGACCTGGTGCTTTCTATCCAGGAGGAGTAGGTCCAGGAGGTGTTGGTGTGAGGCCTGGAGGTGTGGGGCCGGGAGGCGTAGGTCCTGGAGGAGTTGGGCCAGGAGTCGGGGTGGGACCTGGAGGGGTAGGGCCGGGAGGCATTGGTCCTGGAGGAGTTGGACCAGGGGTTGGAGTGAGACCTGGAGGGGTAGGGCCCGGAGGCATAGGTCCTGGAGGAGTTGGACCAGGAGTCGGGGTGGGACCTGGCGGTGTAGGGCCCGGAGCGACAGGTCCTGGAGGAGTTGGACCAGGAGTCGGGGTGGGACCTGGAGGGGTAAGACCCGGAGGCATAGGTCCTGGAGGAGTTGGACCAGGGGTCGGGGTGGGACCTGGCGGTGTAGGGCCTGGAGGCATAGGTCCTGGAGGAGTTGGACCAGGAGTTGGAGTGGGACCTGGAGGGGTAAGGCCCGGAGGCATAGGTCCTGGAGGAGTTGGACCAGGAGTCGGGGTGGGACCTGGAGGGGTTGGACCTGGAGGGGTAGGCCCTGGTGCAGTGACTCACCCTGGATGGCCGGGAACAGGTGTCCAGGGCCCTCCCATCACGGCGCCTGGGACCTACTCTGTTGGATCCCCTTATGTAGCCGCGCCCGGCATCGTGTGTCAGCCCTCATTGATTTGCAGACTTGTGCCTGGAGCTTCTCCTGGTCAAATTCCGCCTGGCGCTTTAGAGGGTCCTGGGTACGTTTCCGGCGTAGGACCAGGGCAACTCTCTGCAGGCCCAGGGTACATTGGTGGACCTGGTGTAAATGGCGGTCCCGGAGTAGGGCCCGGAGGTGTTCCAGGCTATCCTGGAGGCCCGGTTCAAATAGGAAGACCAGGGTATGCCAATGGACAACCAGGTTACGTCGGGGGTCCCGGTCACATAGGAAGACCAGGATACGTCGGTGGTCCTGGTCAACTGGGAGGACCGGGCACCGGTGGTGTTCCAGGCCCAGGTTACGTTGGAGGTCCAGGGTTTGTCACAGGTCCAGGGCAAGTAGGAGGTCCAACGATCAACGGAATATCAGGTCAAATAGGAGGACCAGGATATAATGGAATATCTGGGCAAGTAGGGCCGGGATATGTTGGAGGACCAGGTACAGTGGCAGGTCCGGGATATTTGGGTGGAACTGAAACAGGACAAGTGGGAGTGCCAGGGTATGTAGGTAGACCTGGATTTGGTGAAAATGGTATTTCCGGGCAAGGCCCAGGGTACGTTGGAGGACCTGGCATTGTTGGTGGACCTGGGTACGTCGGAGTACCAGGCACCGTAGGAGGGCCAGGATACGTCGGCGGACCGGGCGGGCGACCGGGAACAGGTGTTGCAGGTCCTGGACAAACAGGACCAGGATACGTCGCTGGTCCGGGTGTAGCAGGAGGACCAGGATATGTGGGTGGTCCAGGTGTAGCAGGAGGACCAGGATATGTGGGTGGTCCAGGTGTAGCAGGAGGACCAGGATACGTAGCTGGTCCAGGTGTGGGAGGAGGACCAGGATACGTAGCTGGACCAGGTATAGCAGGAGGACCAGGATACGTGGGTGGTCCAGGTGTAGGAGGAGGACCAGGATATGTGGGTGGTCCAGGTGCCGGAGGAGGGCCAGGATACGTGGGTGGTCCAGGTGTAGGAGGAGGGCCAGGATACGTGGGTGGTCCAGGTGTAGGAGGAGGACCAGGATACGTGGGTGGTCCAGGTGTAGGAGGACCAGGATACGTGGGCGGTCCAGGTGTAGGAGGGGGGACCGGGATACGTGGGTGGTCCAGGTGTAGGAGGAGGACCAGGATACGTGGGTGGTCCTGGTGTAGTAGGGGGACCAGGTTACGTGGGTGGTCCTGGTGTAGTAGGAGGGCCAGGGTACGTCGGCGGAGCAGGCTATAACGGTGCACCGGGTACTGGCGGCGAAGTCGGGTACATTGCGGGGCCCGGATACGGCAGCTGGGCGCCAGGAGGCGCTCCCGGCGCGCAGGAGGGCGACTCGCAGTCGCAGAGCAGCGTGACGCAAGACGAGGGCGAGACGCGCGCGCAGGCGTCGTCGCAGGGCAAGGTGGGCGACGGCACGGCGCAGGCGCAGGTCACCGGCACCTACACCGGCACGGGCTCCTTCTCGGCGCAAGCGCAGACGCAGGACCGCCAGCGCGGCGCGCAGTCGCAGGTGCAGGCCGGCAAGGAGGGCGCCACCAGCACGGCGCAGGCGCAGGCCGGATCGGGCCAGTCGCAGGCGCAGGTGCAGCTGGGCGCCGACAGCGGCGCCACCACCGCCGAGGCGCAGAGCGGCGGCTGGCAGCACGGCACAAACACACAGGTAACGCTGCCAACTCCATTCTATACGAGCCAAGACGGGTTTATGAGCAGCAAATGTTTCTTATGTCTTTTTGTTCCGAAGCACTTTGTCACTTCTGTCCATTTCTTTTCTTCTGCAACGTTTAGATGGGTAGGATTACTGTAAAATGAATCCAAGATCCCAAAATATTGCTAAGTATTTACGTTTCTCAGCGCCCATGCATGAAAACCAGCAATTAATGAACTATTTATTGTTGGGAAATTGTCTTTGCGGCAGGCGCACTACAAAGCCGTAGGCATATAAAAAAGTACTGCAAACAAATGAAAACACTGCCGCAATATGAATCAACATGGCCGCTGCCTAACATCTTGAGAAATATTTTACAAATATTTACTCGTCAGTGTCTATGAATTCGTACTAAAAATCAATATACGCAACTTGAACCAAACTATCTTTGTGTATTCCTTTCCAAATCTGGGACCCGGCTCCTGTCACCTCGTTCGTCAACATTAAATTTTAACGCCGACTCATTCTCTGAATTAGCTGAACCAGTAATTAGTGTCGAATACAAACGAAGACATACAGCCCCTCTGGGGAATCAGAGAGAGCCTGCTAGCTTTCTCAGAGGTTGCCCCGGATTCGACTCCCGGCACCGGCAAAAATGAAACTGTAACATTTTAATACAAATCATTTCAGTTTCTACAGCAATGTAATGATAGAACGATTAGGCAGGCCAAAATGGCTAAGTACGGTGATGGGACGACGTCATGCTCTCCAAATATCTCCCTTACCCCGGGTGTGAAAAAAATAAAAACAAAGCACACCCACAAAGAACACCACTAGTTGGCATAAGTGCGATTAATACGACCCTAAAATGCCTAAAATATACATACGAGGAACAACAAAAAATATATGAATTGACGGAATTGTGGATCACCCCTCTAACGCCCTGTCACCAACTCCTCCACCCTCAACCTTTGCAACGCGAACCTCTCTAACGCCAAATTCTCCTACCCAAACCTCTGCAACGCGATCCCCTCTCACGCCAGCTCCTCCACCCTTAACGTCTGCAACGCGATCCTCTCTAACACCACATCCTCCAACCAAATCCCCCAACCTAATCCTCCAACCTCTGCAACGCCAAATCCTCCACTCAAATGTCTGCAACGCGATCCCATCTCACGGCAACACCTCCGACCCCAACCTCTGCAACGCGAAACTCTCTAACGCCAAATCCTCCAACCCAAACCTCTGAAACGCAAACCTCTCAAACACCAACTCCTACTATCCCAACCTCTGCAAACGAACCTCTCAAACGGCAACTCCCCCAACCAGAATCTCTGCAAAGGAAATCATTTTATCCCTAAATCATCCATCTCTAACCACAAAACCTCTTACGCCAACGTAACGCGTACCTTTCTTCCGCGCATCGCTTTTGCGCGAACCCTATCTACTGGACCGTATGTACCTATAAATTGGACCCCCTTTTCTTGAGACACTAAAAGTAATTAGAAACGTGTTCTGATTTGTTTATCTGCACCCTGCAAAAGTTTAAGTGCACCCAGGGCGTGTCTTGATGTTTTTGCCCGCAGGGCTACTTCCAGCCCATCGCGCTCGGGTTCAAACATTTACATGGCTCCAGGGATAGATAAACTATTGCGCTTGCCTCCTGCACACAGGGATTGTTCGCAGAAAATTTAAAATGATTAAATATATTGTATTCAAACTGTACGCTGCTTTAAGTTTTGCTGTTGAAAGCTGTTTGCTTTAAGTTTTGGGTTGCCTTTAAACTGGTCTGAGCATTCCACTAAAACCGTTCAATCGGATTGTATCAGTTTTTTAAACCCTTTGATGTCTCTATTGTGCATTTGGTGATGGGAGAGTTGTTGCCGGCAGGTGCAAGCGGGCGACCAGGGCGGCATGGCGGACGCGCAGGCGAAGGGCCCCGGCAGCACGTCCAGCCAGGCGCAGATCGGCTTCAAGCCCTACCACAAGAACGGCAACGGCAATGGCAACGGCCAGAAGTCGCCCTTCCGCGGCGCCGGCTCCGCCTCGGCGCAGAGCAGCGCCTACACGGGCCAATCGCAGACGCAGGTCAGGGCGCTCCCCAATGCGGTGCCATACGTATTTAATTTTCTTTCCTGTTCTACAGAATAGCTTTGGAATCACCTCAAACACACGGTCTAGAATTTGCGGTCCTAAAATGCCGCTTAATGACCTTTTGAGATGCATCTTCCCTCACACGTCAGGTTTAAGATCTATTAGTTCTGTTCCGAAGATAGTTAAGATTGGTGCACGTGGAAAGAAGCACAATTTCGTCTTCCAAAATTGCGAAATCTATCTGTATAAATGTGTCACGAGTTACACGGTCAGATATAAACCTTTGAGCGAAACATCGTAAATACGACAGCAAAAAGCGCTGTTCCCAAATTCAATACAATATTTTAATTTTTAGGGACACTTTACCTGTGCGATTCGATTCGCTGTGCGATTTAACTGTGCGCTCCTAACATAAGCCTATTATTGGTCGTGATGAATACAAAGGGAACGATGCCCAAAGAACACATAACAAATTTACAACAGTCATACTAGAACACCACAAACTTTACGACATTATTTGTAACAATAAAAATAGGTTACCGAAAATAGAACCTGTGCCATTTTTATAAGCGTACTTTGCACTATTCGAAAAAATAAAGAAAATATTTGGATCTATTTTTGAGTTTTTTTTAAAAATGTGTCTTCATTTCACGCAAAAATTCACGAAAACTACTCATAATTTGAAAAAAAAAGTGCATAGGGCCCGGATAATTATGTAATTACATATTTTCCTAAGGTAACTCCAGCAAGTCCAATCAACGATATATTCATGTTACACATCGGTTAGTGACCAAAAACGTTGAGTTTTTAGTACATATATTTACATATTTTGCCCGAAATTACATATATTTACATATTTTACACAAATGAACATATTTTTACATATTACTGAATTTTTCCATTATCCTACATTAAACAATTTTAATTCTTTATTTTTTCCGATCCGTTTTTGATAAAGAATCATCCAAACGAACAATTCAGCATTGTCAAACATTTTTTCTGTAGCCTCCTCTAAAATGAAGCTAGTGTTACGCGCTGAAATGAGTGTATCCATAAAAGCCAACGGTATTGGAAGTAAAAGAGGAAGGCGACGATGCAATCCGTAGCTTCTGTTCTGTTAGTTTTGAGCGCGAGTATCGCGGAGAACAGAAAGGAAGTTTGATTTGTGAAATATCTTTAGCAGGTGATATCGCGCACCCACTAAGCATATTTTAGAGGTATCCTTTGACCTTGATACCCTTCACCAGAAACTACACGCACCAGCTCAAGAAAGGCCGTTGACATTTTTTCTTTCTCTGATTTTTACATGCGTCCCTCTACCATTGTTCGTAAATTATGTCTTTCGACCGAAAATCTGAAGTAAAATCTCGCCGTGGAACTGATGTACAAGGAAATCATATTGGCAAGGTTGTGATGGGTCTAATGAACGTTTAAAAGTGTAAGTCTTATTTTGTTAACTTGAGAAGTGTTACCCAAATGTAACCATCAAACTATTACAAAACGTTTTAACGATACAACGGAATTTTTGTGGCGTAATGAAGTTAAACATAATGTCTTCCTTCCGGTACATGTGCAAGGCAGCAGAAGCCCTGCAGGTATTTTTCTAAAATTACTACTTCTAACCTATCTTGTGCATGCGCTGCGTTCGCAGAACTGATTAGATCTCAGTTTGATAAAGTTGACGCATTGATTTCCAATATAAAAGAGGATTTACGAGATCTGAATTGACGCTATGAGCTACAATACTCAAAATTTTGATTTTGAAATACAAGTTAAACATCAATTTGATTCTGAAGCTGCAGCATCTATAGGCACATCGAAGCAATTGTTTGATATTCAAAAGCTGAACAACTATATTTCCCCCTTTTTCAATAAGCACTACAATTAAATTTTTGTAAACATCTTCCCTGGAACTTTCTGGTAGCTTTGAAATTACCCAATCAGCAGACGCTTCTTTAAAAACTGTTCATTTATCATTCGAGGGTCAATAGGGGAATCGAGTGAAGAAAAAGAGGTCTTCCGTTCTGGAGAAAAACTCAGAATTCGAAACAATTTGTGCTATTAGTGCAGTGCTATGAGGGGACAATTCCCTTACACTGGATCCAGAAAACACGGAGAAGACAAGAAAGTGTATTTGACATGAATATTTAGATGCGTTTTTAAACAAATCCTTCATATTTTTTAACTCAAAATGCAATTCGTCACGTCTCCTTGAAATTATCTGTCTTTAGAGACCTCATTTATAAAGATTGGTTGCGTGGTAGAGACGCAAAGGGAAGGTACACTACAGAAATAATATCGGAGACGATATGTGTTTCATATTGATACGGAGATCGTTGTAAATAATAGGATTATGAGAACTATACTGTTTAATTCTGGTCTTTATATTAAGTACACAGAACAATATATACTAAGATAAAGGTATTTTAATAAAAAATAATTGATATAATGATAATTAATGTTACATATTTCGTACTTTTGAGTACATATTTCTGTATATTATAATACATATATATGTACATATTTTCCCAATTTTTAGTACATAATTATCCGGGCCCTAGTCATAACTATTTTTGAAGATCAGAGTTTATTACAAAAATATCTCTTTCTTCAATATTGCAGTTACAATTCGACGAAAATCGGACCTGAGTCATTTTTATAAGCAGACTCAGCTCCACAGGGAGAAAAAAAGAACCTTTTTGAGAAAATGTTGATCAAAGCCAGTTTTTTCAGTTGGTGGAGTTGAGGTCTGTGTTGCAACTGCAGGTCCAAGGCAACTTCCGTTACGGCATCTCGTACACGGGGGCGGCGCAGGCGGGCTCGGGGCCCAACGGCGGCAGCGGTGGCGCGGGCGGCGCCGGTGGCGCGGGCGGCGCGGGCGGCGGGGACGGCGCGGCCAACCTGCAGGCGTGGAGGCCCTTCGGGTCGCCCCTGGGCGCCAGCAGCAGCCGCACGGCCAACAGCGACGGCCGGCCCAGCGGCGCCGCCGCGCAAGTGGGCACGCCCACCTTCGGAGGCGGAGGTAGCCACGCCCTTCACACTCTGCATTTATTTATTTTATTTATTTTATTTATTTTATTTATTTTATTTATTTTATTTATTTTATTTATTTTATTTATTTTATTTATTTTATTTATTTTATTTATTTTATTTATTTTATTTATTTTATTTATTTTATTTATTTTATTTGTTTTATTTATTTTATTTATTTTATTTATTTTATTTATTTTATTTATTTTATTTATTTTATTTATTTTATTTATTTTATTTATTTTATTTATTTTATTTTACGTCAAAACAGTTAATGTAAGTGACGTGCTACGGGGAGAAGTATTCCCTAAACGTAATACCAATTGATTTCTAACCGGTCACCTTGAGTCACACATCACACCCAGCTGATCTTGATTTCCAAACACTTGTATATAAGACGTTTCTCTGCCTCCATAGTTCCGTTTTGATAGCATAGTACAGCCATATCTACAAGCAGACACGATTTTTTCTCTAAATCCTGGGTAACAAAATCCCGTTTATTAGCCGGTATCGCGCGATCCAGCTTGTTATGGTTGGTCGTAGAATACTGTAAACAGTCCAACAGACGTCACCTGTTTTGCTGTGTATTCCTCCCAGCTTGGAGTATGTGGAAGGAACTTTGGGGACGTTACAGATCTATCAGTGGAGGTAACTATACGTCCAATCGTATCTTTTAATGTATTCAGTCTTTCTTAGAATTGGACAAGCTGGGACATTATGATCAATGATTTCTACTTGTTCGTGGCAGATGCGGCATTTATCATCTTGGGAAATTTTCAGAACCGCTTTATCTTAATGTAGTGCTCTCAATGCCTAATCTTGGGTAGCTATTAGAACTGCGTCCGTTTCTGGCTTCATTCTTCTTCTTTTAAGGGCCGGTTTCACCAACCGGAGTCAAGAAGATGATCCTGAGTTGATTCGAATCAACTCCAGTTGATCCCGTTTGTACGTTTTACCACGCACTTGAAACGAATCAACTTCTCTCTCTCGGATAAAATTTGACTCGCAAATTGATCCGTCGCCGACCGGCGGATCACGACCGGATCAGGAGTTATTTCTCAGCTGGGCCGCACCAAATGCTCGTCCCGCTATTTCAAGTTTTTCGTGTTTTTTTTTAAATAAATGCCTTTAGTTGGACTTAAATTCAATTTATAAGTATTCGCTAATAGGTAGGGTTGTGCGTAATTGTTTGTTCGGCAAATGTGTTCTTTAAGAGAGTATTGTAAATAAAAGTAGGGTTATCACAATTGTAGGTTAGAATACTCGGTATTGGGGAGTAAAATTTAAATATATTTTGGCTTGAAATAAGTGTGGATTATAAATGGCATTACTAAAATAGCCTTTTATTATTTTTAGTCTATTGAAAGCGATATTTTTCCGCAATTCTATTTGATTTTTGTGATATATGGAATGCATTTAGAGTGTGATAATTTTATTGAATACCTTTTTAGTGCAGTGGTACTTTTAATTTTTTATTCGTGTTAGGTTAATTTTCTTCGTAAGAATGTAGTTTGTTTTCGAAGATTGAAGATTTATCGTGGGAAGACGTACGTATAGAGACCACTAGTAATTCGCGAAGGAAGCGATTTTTTTGTATTGTCGGAACGAGCATTAAACATTTCTTTGTATTTTCACATTATAGTTAAAGTAATACTCTTCCCCCGGAAAAAAAATTGGCTGCTCACTTCGCATTCTTTTCAGTCTCTGCTGAATCCACTATCGAACAAGAAAACTATCACGCAAACGAACACCACACAACAACGAAAAGAAATGAAATCAAAACAAATCGGTTCCTACAGCTGATCGCGATATTACCCACAATGCGTCGCAAAATTGTTGCCAATCCCGCATTTTCACGTCTGCTCGGGAATCATGTGATCCAGATCAAATTCACGGACTCAAAACGTTGGTGAAATGCACAGGAATCAATTCACCATTGATTCTGCGGATCAGGATCACGAAACTCGGATCAACTGCGAATATGATCCTGGTTGGTGAAACTGGCCCTAAATGATTGATCTTTTTTGATCTGCACCTTGTCCATTCTTTTGGTTATTTACCTTGGAGTGGTTTGTCCCTCCACAATTCTTTAACAGTTTTTGTGTCTCACATTTCATGTTAAGTAGCATCAGAAGTTTAATATCTGTGTTATTCTGCATGCCTTTTCACTAACTCCGCTGCATGAATTTTCTTGGAAAATAATGGTTATTTATGTAAAATTTTCTGAATTTTTCAAAAATAATTTTTTAAAATTTATTAGCCGCGAAATTCAACCTTTTAAATGGATTTGAAAATTTTGGAATTTTTTTAAAGAAAGTTGTTTTTCCACCGGGAGGACGAGAAAATTCTCAAACGTTGCCCTAAAAATCATCTATCTTCTGGATTTTTTTCAGATTTTTATGACTGGTGCGCCATGTCTAAAAAAATTAAAATACGTATTTTCGTCCCATTTGGCGTATTTTTAATGTAACTTTACATGTAATTACAATATTATTTGTTTTCTAGCCACGGTATTTGCAATATTAAAAGGCAATGTTAAAAAGCAGTAAATTATTTTTGTCAATAATATTTTGACCATTAGATATAATCGCACCAGTTGGTGAACAATTTTGTTCAGTTTTTTTAATAAATTGAGAATTTCGAAAAAATTATCAATTATAAAGAATTGACTTTAATTTAAGTGAAAATTTCTTGAGAATTTTAGATGCTGTGGTATATACTAACTAACAAGATAAATAACTGATTAAACAGATTTTCCATCATATTAAAAATACTTAAAAGCTTAAATATCAAAACAGTAACTTACTTTTATCTTTCTACACTTAACTTCGCCCTTTTTATACCTTTTTTATCAAAAATAGCATCTTCATTATTTTCTTTTAATCATTTCAGTAATATTTTTTAGGATGTGATATTTTTTAGTAATCGAAAGCTGGATTTTCCCAGGGTGGCCGCTGTGATTCGCGAGTAGAGGGGGTAGCTGAAGGTGGTGGGGAGGGAGCCAGGAGGCGGAGCCCCCGCGCGTCCGTCCATAACAGAAGCATTAGCCTACCGCATCATACGTGCTTCCGAACTTGATTGAGAATTAATTTGCTTTAGTGTCTTTGTTCGGTAGTGGAGAACACCAAATTCATGTGATGGCCTGGCGCTGCTCGCATCATCTACATCTTTTCCACTGTCACTTATACCCGTTTCCTCAGTATCATAAATAGCATCACTATTATTGCTAGCAGTAGCCACTCGCCTAACCCTTTGCACTCGTAAGCAAAGCGCATAATACACCTCCTACAGCTCTTACGGCATGTTAGAGATGCCACGAGAGTAATGGCTACTAGCTCGTATCAGTACGTAATGTGCTCCGGCCTACCACTCGTAGGGCATGTCTCAGATGCCATTCCAAAATCCCTATTTAACTCGTTGGGCATGCCACAGATGCCCACGTATTTTCCTGATATCTAAAATAAGGTTTTCATTGTTGAATCGATTTGATTTCTTTGGTCAAAAAACAGTAGAACTGTATGTGTTGTATGGGGGAGGAGATTATCCTGGTTACTCTTCTATTTTTAAACAATGGTGCAATAATGTGAAAACGAGCTGGAACGGGAGAATGCCGAGTATATTATTTTAAAATATGACTGAAAATATTGTTATCTAAATTAATATGTAATTTTATAAAATTGTCTCTATAATTTATAATTATAATTTATTTGGAGCTTGATGATGTCATCGAATAACAAGAATGGTGAACCTAGTACAAAGGTTAAGTTTACAGACGATAGAAAATGTATCAAATGTATGAAGTTCATTCGCAAAACTTGTAGAAACGAATCTACAATTAGAAATGAAAGAGAAGTCAGAATTGTAAAAGAACATTAATGGCGAGGTAAATATAAATAATGTTTTCTGCTATAATTGTAGAAAAAAATATTTTTCAATTCCCCGAATATTTTGGGACCATTTTATGCCACTGAAAACGATGCTACGATTATGACAAAAGTAACATCCGACCCACATGGTCTGAACAACTTATTGCAGGAAGTACAGGAAGTACAACTTATTACAGTACAGGAAGGAGACTTTTGCGTTGTAGACAGAGGTTTTAGAGACGCCAAAAAAATATTTAGAAGATAAAATAGTACATCGTTCTTATGCTTGCACTGAAAGGTAATCGAAAGCAATTAGCAACTGAGGAATTTAATTCTTCCCGTTTCGTAACGAAGATTCGCTGAGTTGTGGAAGCAGTTCACGGAGTCATTGCTAAAAAATATAAACTCTTGCATCACCAATTAGACAACAAATTATTACCAAAGGTAGGCTTTTATTGTAAAATAGCATGCTATTTGAACAATTCTTTTGGTCCAAGAACGATTTCCGATATGAGCAGAACAGAAGATATTGTTCAACGAATGTTACTTCCACAACCTACAACTAATACCCTGGCAAACGAAGTCGAAGAACAAAGATGGGCCCGACGAAAAATCGATTTCAAAAATGTAACTCTAACAGATATTCCTGATTTTCCAGAACTCACGGAAGAAGATTTAATTTTTTTTCTGAAACATATCAATTAGGTCAGGTTATTTCACATTTAGGAGAAATGTTTACAGAAAACAACAACATCGATTTACAATATTTAAAATTAAAGCCAACCATCCTCAAGTTCGAAGTCCGTTCACGGCACATAAAAAGAAAAACCTATAAATGCATTGTGGAATACAAACCTCATACAACTGGATCTTCAAGAAAACTAAAATATTGTTGCGATTGTGCAAACTGTCTTCGTACAATCGGATGTTGCTTGCACATTGCCGCCATAATTTATTACTTGTCTCACGGAAGATACAATGGAAAAACAATAAGCCAGCGGAATTTTTGAATTTTATTTTTGGGTACGAGGATACAAATTCTGTAATTAATGAAGATAGAATATTACATATTATTAATATGTTTAGGATGCTTACTACTAACTTACATGCTATGCTTCATCTATACAGAGACGAGGAACTTCTGTTAATTGTCAATTTCAGTTAATTTTTTCAGGAACGGGAATTTGTTTTGAATTTCGGTTGGTGGTATAGGATTTCGGGCAAGGTTGAGTGCATTATTGAAAATAAATTTGGAGGCAAGGTAATTAATATGGTTGGCTAATGTGTTTCAATGGATAGTTTTTTTGTGGAGTTGGTCGTTGGTGAAAAACCAAGGGACGTTAGTGATTATTCTTGATACTGATTTTGGAACATTTGTATTTGGTGGATGTTTGTTTTTTGCGGCTTTAATCCAGATGGGGCACGCCTATATTATTATGGCTGTGCTCTGTGGTAGTGAGGAGGTTTTATTGATAATAGGTTTTAGTTGTAATTTTATTTTTACTTGACAAACTTAGTTTGTAAATGTTTCTTTCCAGTTAATTTTCGTGTTTCTGTTGAGTCCAAGATATTTAATTGTGCTCTGTGGATGACAGATTATTGGTTTGTTGTTTAATGTGAAGGGAGTTGGAGAAGTGTAAGTTCTGAGGGTAAACTACATAATAATAAACTACATAATAATAATAATAATATATTTTTACTGAAGCTATTTTTAATGGGTTAAGTTGGATTTTTAGTTTAGCGGCCCAGCTATCAATGAGACTTAGATATAGTTGCATTGTGTTACGAATTTTGTACAGATCACGTTCTGAGAAAAATAGCGCCGTGTCGTCGGCAAATTGGGGGATTATTTGGTAAATCTGGGTGATTTTGGCAATTTTGGGCATTTAGCATTTTGTAAGGATTGAATTTTAATTCTTTACAAAATTTCATCAAACCGATTCACGATTGATTCGTAGTTCACCTTCATGACGTCTAGCTGACCGTTCTGGGCATCTGACTACCACTTCCATTAGCCTTTATTTCTGGGGTCGTTACACTGCGTTTCGGGCCAGGCTTCTTAGCCATTATGTTTCCTGCCGATCTGAATTTCTTCACCCATATGAGGATTGTATTGCGGCTCGGAACAGCTCCATGTCGACCAACATTGAACCGTGACCGAAACAATCGCTGCCTAGCTGTAATAGACTCATCACTTCTCTGTCGTAGACAAACAATCGACGTTGCTTGTCCCATTGCTCTATAAGGACTGAGTAAATGAAATGGCGTCTTTTATAGAGCAGAACTATCCCACCACGCCCACCTCCCATCACTGCACTATCAGTTCTACGCAGTTCAAAACCGTTCCTGTCCTGTGTGTCACCCGGCGTACATGAAAATACGCCGAATGGGACGAAAATACGTATTTTAATTTTTTTAGACATGGCGCACCAATCATAAAAATCTGAAAAAATTCCAGAAGATAGATCATTTTTAGGGCAACATTTGAGAATTTTCTCGTGCTCCCGGTGGAAAAAAAACTTTCTTCAAAAAAATTCCAAAATTTTCAAATTCATTTAAAAGGTTGAATTACGCGGCTAATAAATTTTTAAAGATTATTTTTGAAAAATTCAGAAAATTTTGCATAAATAACCATTATTTTCCATGAAAATTCATGCGGCAGAGTCAGTGAAAAAAATAAAGTTCAAAAAACACGTTTTTTCGTTATTACGGCAGATGTGAGGGGGGCAGGAATTTAAAAGTCCATGAAAAAATGTTTTTCGTGGTCACAATCCTCAGGAAAGATTCACTTTTCGAGTTCAAGCGGGGGCACTTTTTACCATCTTATTCGGCTAGAGCCTTTTAGAGCTTAAGAAACCGTGCGCAGATGGTACTTCTCTCTCTACGTTATATACTGTTCTTTGACATATTGCTCTTTCGAAATTAATCAAACAAAAGAAAAAGAACTAATTATTTGTATCTTTGCGCACTAGAATTACAACACCACTTGCGGCAATGGTCTGTCTTTACGACAACATTTTTAATTTCCAATATGATTAATCTTATTGTCCTTTCTTTTATAGATATTGTCCATGGAGTAGTTTGTCTCTCCACGATTTCTTTAATTTCCGCTTTTCCGTGTGTGTTCGCGCGCAGGAAGCAGCTTCGACCAGGCGCGGACCCACCAATCTGCCCTCGGAGGACGACGACTACGGCAGCTCGGGCGACTACGAGGACGAGGCGAGCGCGCGCTCCTTCCCGCAGGCGCCCCGCCCGGCGTCGCGCGGCGCCCCGCCCCCCGCCCCCGCGCCGCCCAAGGCCCCGCCCCCGCGCACGCAGGTGAGGCAGCCCGCTCTCAAGCTCCACCGGCTTAGGGGGCTAGCGCTTCAATTGATGTCACTGCAGTGCCTCTGACCGGCAGGTCCTAGGGTTACACTCCCAAAGGTGACAGGATTTTCGGCACTAGCTACGATTTCAGCCACTGACTGGAGGAGAATTCTAGCGACCGGCTGCACTGATCGCTAATTTCCGCAGGTTTCTCAGAATAACACCAGGCGACTGCTGGAGCACTACCTTAACAAACGGGTCACGGACCTCGCGCGATCATTTCTTTCTTTTTCTTGTCCTTACCCTCCCCCTCCTTACTTATACACACACTTTCATGCACTGCACTACCACACAAGCGGGGAGATCCATCGAGAATTTACTACTTCTCCTGGCTGAGGAGAGATATCTAGTTGGGGAAAAACCCAACGGGTAGGCGACGGGTAGACTGGCGCCGGATATCGCCATCAAGCCACCTCCCGCGATAAAACATTCATTGCAGTTGGGGGCTAACGGTCAAAGTATCGATACGCCCGACAACATCACATCCATAACACTGTCCTGTGTTTTAAATATTTTTAGGTTTGCATTTTTTCATCGGTTTATAGTTGAACTCGAAAATAATATTAGTTTTTACATCAATTACATGTAGTTTTTGTACTACGGATCCTTATAACTACTTCGCAAACTATTATTCCAATAGGACAAATTCTGTTTATGGAGGGTCAATAACTTGATAAAAGACGTAAAAGCAACAACTGATTGTATGAAGGTACCTATTAAAGAAATTAAACTCCAGATAGTGTCAGTGCAACCTTTGTTATTATAAAAGTTTATTAAAAGTTATTTTTAAAAAACATAAATATTGTGAAACAAATTTGTACCCTCTTATATCCTTTCTATATGTGTCCCTCCTGAGTAATAAATGTGAATGGTTGAAAAAATGTATCTATTTCACCTTTCCTTTATTATATTTTAAAGTCTTTTTTACATAAGACAATTTGTTTAATAGAGCCTTTCGTTCATGTATGGCTCCAGGTTCATCCCTGTCTAAAAAATCTGTTTAAGAAAAGAAATATTTCGTAAAATATTTAATAAACACCACAAATATCAAAAACATCTATTGACCTGTAGAGAAAAAATGGAGCAGATGCGGAAAGAGCGATTGCAGATTTCAAACCAGAGTGAAAAACGCACAAAGAAACAAATAAAATATTACAGACACATTTAATGACAAAATTGACGCAGACAGGTGTAATCAATGTGCGAGTAAATGACTGAACGTCCACAGGTGCAGCCCGCGCGTGGCGGCGGCGGAGGCGGCAGCGGCGGCGGGGGCGGGGGCGGCTTCTACTCGTCGCCGTTCGGCAGCCTGAGCGTGGGCAACGGGTCGGCGCCGCGCGTCGTGAGCGCGGGCGGGCCGGGGCAGCCGGCGCAGGCGCAGCACGTGCACGTGGGCAACGTGGGCAACCGCAACGTGCACGTCACGCAGGACGCCGACTCGGGCCTCAGCACGGGCGACCTGCTGCAGCCCGGCCAGGCGGTGCCCGGCGGCGGCGGGTACACCATTCCCACAGGTAGCGCTCACGGTCCAAGAGAATTATTTGCTTCATCCACCCTTTACGTTTTCATTATAATACATATCATCCGTAATAATATACAAAAAAATGCATATAAAGATTAGTTTACACATGCTTTAAAGATTAAGTGTGTACCTTAATATTCTCGTAAATATCTCTATTTTCAATAATAGAAAACGTCGCTTTTAATTAGATGAGTTTCTAATTGTCTGTATAGTGCAATGATTACAAAATGCTGAGCGTTTTTTTAAAGAACTGGCCATTGCGTTTCTCTACTGCATATTGCGGAGAGTATTTTCTTGCGTGATAGACTTGTTGGGAAGGCATAGTATAATTTCTTTAGTTTTCTAAACATCCCTATTCCTTGAGATGAACGGCGGGTAGGAAAGAAGAGGAACGAAATTTGTAAATAATTTTTATGTTTTATTGCTTTATATCAGAAAACAATTAATTATTAAGTTCATTACTTCTTTTGTAAGCAATGAAATCTTGATTACACTGATCAGTCACCAGTTAATATTCAAGAATGGACCCCCCCATAGTCCCCTTTATTATTGATCCCTTTCAAAATTTCATCGACCTCCAAGTAGCCCTGGTCTAAAACAACTCAGCTCCGGCGCAAAGCGCATTGCGCTCAAGTACTTATCGCATTGCGCGCAAGTACTTATACGCATCATAAGAGTGGTAAAAGTGACGTTTCATTTTGCGAGTAGGAAAGGTTATGACACGAGACCGATAGGCCGAGCGGCGCAATCATACGACCGATATAAAATCACTTTTATCACATGTGTCATACACTATTTAGACAGCCTTACTGACATTCATATTATTTCAATTCGAAAATACAAATCACTTAATTACACCTTAAGGTCAGTAGTAGTTGTTGCGGTCAGACGAAGCTGTTTTTTCTTTGATGCAATCACAGATTTATCAGAACTCTTGAGCATCGTCTCTACTTTTAGCACTAAAAAATGTGTTAAAAATTCAATTTTTAGCACACTAAGTGTGCCCCGAAAGAACTGCTTGTACTAGTGGCTGTTTAAAAAATATATTTCATGTGAGCTTGAGGGCCAGCTCATTTCCTGCGGTGCGACAGTTCACAGCGTGCAGTTCCTGCAGAGAGAGGTTAGAGACAGTCGTCTCCTTTACTTAATTTCTGTCCGAAAACGTCAATGAAAAACATTGATTAGATACAGGTCGTTAAGAAAATCAAAGTTTCATTCATAAAGCGAGATAAACAGAAAGAATGTAATATTAGGGTGTCCCTTGTTTTCCGACTTTCAAATTTTTGACAGCTCACCCTCCAATTTTGTTCGAATGACCTTAAAACATGCCTATACAAAATTTTGTTGAGATCGGAGCATTCCAACCCGTGCCGACTTGAACGCGAATTCTCATGACGGACATGTCTAGAGCTATCACTCACTGCTGAGTCAGGTCCGAGCACAATAATACAGGAATTTTAATCGATTGTGACACTCGTGTTTGCAGGTCACTAATGTAACATAATGTTATATGTTAGTGTAATATGCAGTGCGAAAAACGTGTGTTTTCAATAGGAGATAGTATTAATTATTAATATAAAACTAATAACTGAACACAATTTATCATCCAATAAATAAGAGCTTGAAGTTTTATTTTATAACATATAGGAAGTAAAATGGAGAGTTAGTGCAAGTGCTGAACTTGTGGTTCGTGAGTGCATGATATTTTGGGAGAAAGCAAGAATTCCGAAAAGAGCTAATCAGCACTGTTCGCAAAACCGTATTAAATTGTACAATTCGGAATGAAGAAAATTACAAAAAACGCAAAGAAGTGTGAAGATATTTTGAATGATCGTGGAGAGTTTAGAAGTAATTTGAACAATCTATTTGATATTGCACATCCGAATGCTTTACAAATTATTACGTTGGAAGAAGAGAGAATGTTTTTATTTTGGCAGAGAGAGCTATGATGTAAAAGCTGTCTTGCCGGACTATACGAACATCTCGCGAACAGAGAAGAAAGGGCGAGACAAAGAACATTACAATAAGAAAAAATATTACAAATTCTTTGTTGTGATACAACTGCATCAAACACTTGACGTTTTGAAGAATAATATGGACTTGTTTGAATAATTTGGAGAATAATATGGTAAGCGCAACTGTATCCCGATGACCAGTTCTTTAATTATTTTTTTTTCTCGGAGAGGCCACTTCGGACCACGCTGGCATGCTGAGAATGCAGTTCATCAAGGGGATCAGCATTACGCTCGATCCGATTTTTACTCCTCAGGGTTTTTAGCCATGAGTATGAAAGCATATTAATGACGATAGTGAGGGACGAAAGGACACACACATATAGACATACATAAATATAACTCATGCCCGAGGCGGGACTCGATCCCGCGACCTTTCGGTGCGAGATAACCACGAGCGGCAACGGGGCCGGCTCGTTCTTAAATTATTAATTCGTTAATATACAATATATATCCTAATTCAATTTATTCTTCATTTCACTGAAAACCAAAGCCGACTTTGCACCAACCAAAAGCAGATATCTGTTCTCTCGCCTGAAGATAGATACTAGTTTTATTCAAAGTTGTCCTTTCACCTGGAAAAGCAACTCTTCATATTAAGAAGCTAAAAGTTTATTTATAAAGTTGAAAGCTGTGAATCCGTTTGCTGAAAGGCCTGTTGAATTAATGCAAGATTTTCATGGACTACTGAATGTAGATGAGGATCGAAAGCAATTTTTGTTGTCGTGCTGTTCAAAAACATCATTCATTGTACGCATATTGCAAGAAAGAAACTGAAAAAAGTACCCACAAGGAAAGTTAAAACCATAACACTAGTCTAAAGAGTGAAAATGAATTAAATTGTAATATAAAATTATATATTAAAAATGTATCAGTAGTTTTCCAATGAGTTAGCCCAACTAAACCAATGATTCCCTAACATTCAAATTTCGCGCTCAAGTCGGCACGGGTTAATATCGACTTATTGAGATGAAATTTTATTTTCGAGTAAATTTGACCCAATGGAATATTTAGGGGGTGAGCCCAAAAAAATTTGCAAAAAACTTTTTTTGGGCAATATCCTAATGTAATATCTATTACTTTACTTTTGTTTATACTTTTGTCAGTTATTTTAATTCATTTTCGACATTTCGATTACTGATGTCATATCAGTTGGTTAGGATTATTCATGTTTTATCCCTATGACTTTTAGTTCTTTTATAATATCAACAATATTTCAATGACATAGACATTTTAGTAATTTTTTATTCGTATAAAAGTTTCAACACTCCTGGATAAAGATGAAACTTTTGAACGAGATTTCATTAATGATCTAAACATCGATAATAAATTAAAATGCAGGAGATCGCGGCGGCTTGGCAATCTGCTTCTTGCATAGGCCACGTTCTTCCTTCAAGACCAAACTAACATTTCTGAGAAGAACGTTGCTGAAACCGTGATCTCAAACGGTACCGCCGGACAAGATGGTAAAAGGTCCCCTAAAATCAAATGACATTGAGTGTTTTTAAATTTATAATTAAGAAATTCTATTAAGGAATTTTATTTTAGTGCTTATTCCACGTTTGTATCCACTGATGTAGCACCCAGCAATTTTTGCAACTTGCAATTATGTATAGTCCTGAGCTTGGAGTTATAGTTACAAATGAGCTTGCAAGCATGGAATTATCTTTTGAGCTTGGAGTTATAATTACAAATTATTATATTTTTACTTTCCCGTATACGTACGTATATACGGAGTAATATACATAATATAGGGAAAGTTACGTAATGCTGCGCGAAAAAACGGCGAATTTTCGGCGGAAAAAAATCATTGTTAAGCGTTGATAACGAAAAAGTGGGTAAAACCAATTGCTAAATTAAGAAAAGACTAGTGCATGTTACGTCCGGGAGATACTTCCCCGACTAGAGCGTGAGATCCGGCGCAGACTACACACGTGAAGCGGCGTGGTCTGCACTCCAGAGGGCCCTGACCCAGCGGATACTGCTCCACTAAGCTCCTGTTGTAGATAGGAGTAACTACGGAAAACTACCAATCAGAGCAGCTAGAACTCTCCTCGATTGATTGATTAGCAATCCCGGGCGCATCAACTGCTAAAGCCACTAGTCCCCCATAAGTAAAGTGTGTGTTTTCCCTTTGGAGGGAGTTGTGATATTCCCCCACTAGACGGTGAGCTCCGGCGCCAAACTACCGTCAGCTAGCGAGGTTTTCCTCAACCAAGTATCTCGCACCAGAGGGGCACCGCCCCAGCCGGGACAAGTTGTAAGCTCCCGATCGCTCTCCCGGCATGTGTGGTAGTGTAGTGCATGTTAGTGTAAGGGGTGAGGATAGGTCAAGGAAGAGGAAGGAAAGATCGCGCGCGGTCCGTGGCGCATTTATTACGGTACTGCTCCGGCAGACAGCGACTGAATTGGACCTAGTTATAAAGTACGCAACCGATGGGGGTGAAGGCGTATAGCAAGGCGTAGTGCGAAGCATACAGCTAAGCGTAGTGCGAAGCGTCGAGCGAGGCGTCGAGCGAGGCGTCGAGCGAGGCGTCGAGCGAGGCGTCGAGCGAGGCGTCGAGCGAGGCGTCGAGCGAGGCGTCGAGCGAGGCGTCGAGCGAGGCGTCGAGCGAGGCGTCGAGCGAGGCGTCGAGCGAGGCGTCGAGCGAGGCGTCGAGCGAGGCGTCGAGCGAGGCGTCGAGCGAGGCGTCGAGCGAGGCGTCGAGCGAGGCGTCGAGTCGAGCGAGGCGTCGAGCGAGGCGTCGAGCGAGGCGTCGAGCGAGGCGTCGAGCGAGGCGTCGAGCGAGGCGTCGAGCGAGGCGTCGAGCGAGGCGTCGAGCGAGGCGTCGAGCGAGGCGTCGAGCGAGGCGTCGAGCGAGGCGTCGAGCGAGGCGTCGAGCGAGGCGTCGTGATGTGGTATGGCGTGTGCGCAGGGCTTCCGCGGGCGCGTGACGTCGGTGTCTGGCACTGACGAGACGCGCGCCGCGGCGGCGCCGGGCGGCCACGCGCAGGCGCAGACGGTGCTGCTCTCTCCTGGCGGCACCGGCAACATCACCTACAGCAGCCCACGCCACAACGGCAGCGCGGGGGGATACCGACCCCCCACCATGAACATCCCCGTGGAATCCCAGGTAACAGGAGGGGAACAAACTCACTAGTGGAAAACCCGAGCGAATAAATTGCACGGGGGGTTTGGAGCCGAATTCAGATTCACTTGCCTAGGTTTTTGTATATTGGATTGTTTGTATTTCCCACCAATGGGGCACCGCCCCAAACGGGACAAACTCTAAGACCCCGACCGGTCTTCTGGCATGTGGGGTAGTGTAGTGCATTGTTGGTGTAAGTGTGTGTGTAAGAGGTGAGGATAGGACAAGGAAGAGGAAGAAAAGGTCGCACGCGGTCCGTGGCCCATTTGTTAGGGAACAGCTCCGGGATTTGCCTGGTGTTGATCGGAGAAACCAGAGCAGCCTGCCCGCTCCAGGCACCGATTGAATTCGACCCAGTTGACAAGCTAGAGTCTAAAATCCTGCCGCCATTAGGACTCGAACCTTCGACTTGTCGGTCACTTGAACCCACCGCCACTTGCCCACACGTCACTCACCACTTGTACCCACCGAGGCCCAGTTATTCTCCCGGGGGCAAGTGCACGTGACCTTTTTGGGAGGGATCAGCACTTTTATGCCGAATCCATTGTTACATCCCAGGGTTGTTAGACTTGAGAGGATGAAATACGAAATGATGAAGGGTGAAGGGACAAAAACGAACATACAATCACAATCACATACAACCATGCCCGAGACGAGACTCGAACCCGCGATCCTTAAATCTAAATCGCCACGGCACAACCGCCTTAGTGACTTCGGCTCTCCGGATCGGCTATTTTTATATTATTAATATTAATATAGCATACACAATGTTGTAAGTTACACGCTTAAGGCTGCTCTACAATAGCCCGCGAACGGGAACGGCAACGCGAAGGCGAGGACGGGAACGGGAACGCGAGGTACGTGCGCTTCACAATAAACGCCAACGGGAAGAGGAACAGCGCTATGAACCTGTAGCGGCAAAAACGAGTACTTCAGGAGAGTCGCCGAAACCAAAGCACTTCTAGCTGCGCTACTCTGTTCCCTCTTTGCTTTGACATCTGTCAGTGTTTTGCTTGTGGTAGTATGAATAATGAATACTTTAACGAAAGAATATTAATGAAAAAAATAATTCATCAGAATGGAAAAATGCAAAAAACTACTAAGAACTTATGGAAAATACAACTAACGAAAGTTTAATCAATAAACAAAAAACTCTAATGTACTTAAATGAAACATAAAAAAAATGTTGTGGGAAATTTTAATTCTATATATTAATATGAATAGAAAACGAAAAATACTGAATTCACTAAAAAGAACTAAAACAATTCAACAACGACTAACTAACCTCAAACCCTAACCTCGCAAATCCACGCTGTAACCTCAACTCCGCTCCAGACCAGTTTCGCGCGCAGACGCGCGCTCGATCAGCTGGAAAACTTCGCCTCCATTTGCTATACTCTCATTGGTCGAGAGACTTCCCGTTCCCGGGCCGAGATAAATGTTGAACATCTTTCGCGTTCCCGTTCCCGTCGTGTTGTGAACGCTTGCCTGAGATGTCCGCCTTTCAACTTTCTTTGCGTTCGCGTTCGCGTTGCCGTTCCCGTCCACGGGCTATTGTGGAGCGGCCTTTAGTCTTCGGGGACTTCCAGCTTTCAAGCAAAACCTTATTTGCTGAGTGAGATTGAGTATTTCATCCGGAAAAAGGATGTTTACATAGCGTTTTAGAAATAGTATATTTGTACTCCAATTTGAAACAGGCTTACATACAGTTAGTAGATGAAGAGTCATTGGGAAAAGAAATTCATGAATATTATTGCGTCCGAAATGAAGAGAAATTGACAAACGTTTCGTAAATTCATTTAATCCTCGAGTGGGCGCCTGAGTTTCTCACACCAGGGGCTGCGCGTGCCACTCAGTGCTACACAGCGACTTTTTCATTTAATAATTTTAATATTGTAATCTATAAGTTGTTAATCACTGTTATAAAGTCACTACAAATTAATTAAAATATATAGTAACAAAAATATTCGTAATGTTAGCACCAGAGCGACCTCCTTTAGATTATCTCAACATTGCAAACATATGTTGATGTACAGACCTACGCAATACAATTTACGCAAGGATGCTGAAATTGGGTTTACAAAGCGTATTTACTGAAAAATTCTTGTAAGGTCCATAATATAAAATAAACACAATAAATACTAAATTGTTCACAAAAGTAGAAAAGTATTCAATGAAAAGAGAACGGCAAACTTTTGGGTATGAATACAAAAGTCTTGCTGACTTCCAAAACGTGGACACAATATGGCATTTCTACAAGCTGTATATTCATTAGACTAGAGTTACGCAATATTATTATTATTATTATTATTATTATTATTATTATTATTATTATTATTCCTCTAAATCACGACTAAAGATGTTATGTGTCGGCTGAATATAAAATCTACTCCATGTTGCAACCAGCTACCTAAGGGCTAGATCTACTGACTGTCGGTGCCTCTACGATACTTTACGCAAAATGTGGGCTGTTCCAAATAAAGTGATTTCTTGCACTTCCCAGTCCTTTGAATTACCTGGGAGTTTAGACAAGTTCTTACACAAATTTTGCGGAACAAATCCCAGAACTCCGATAACTATCGAGACGACCTGTGCTTTTACACTCCACATTCGGCAGATCTCGATTTCCAAACTCTTGTATTTAAGACGTTTCTTTGCCTCCTTGGTAACGACGTTTGGATCGCAAGGTAAAGCAACATCGATAAGTACACACAATTTGTTCTCCAAATCCCGGATGACTATATCCGGCTTGTTTGCCGCTATCGTGCAATCAGTTTGAATTTGTTGGTCGTACAATATCGTAGACAATCCAACAGACGTCGCCGGTTTCGGTGAGTGTTCGTACCACTTGGGGCATGTGTTCGCAACTTCGAGGGTGGTACAGATCTGCCAGTAAAGGTAGCTACACACCCTGTCGTATCTTTTCAAGTATTCGGTCTTTGCTAGGATTGGGCAAGCTGAGACAATATGATCAATGGTTTCTACTTGCTCCTGGCAAATTCGGCATTTGTCATCTTGGGAAATTATGAGAACCGCTTTATCATAATGTCGTGTTCTCAACGCCTGATCTTGGGCAGCTATTACAAGTGCTTCCGATTCTGGCTTCATTCTTCCCCTTTTAAGCCACATAAATGATTGATCTTTATTGATCTGCACCTTGTCCATTCTTTTTAGATATTGTCCATGGAGGGGTTTGTCCCTCCACGACTTCTTTAACAATTTTTTGTGTCTCACATTTCATGTTTAGTAGTATCAGAAGTTCAATGTCTGTGTTATTTGACGTGTTTTGCATAGTTTTCTTTGCAATGTTCGTTGCTACACTAACAATGCCTCTGTTTCCCATTCTTCGGTCAGATTTCATGACCTGCCTCATTAGTGGTTCATCTTGATGGCTGACTACATACTTTCCCATCCCGGTTATTGCATTGTGCCAGGAGGCCTCAATTTGTCTGAGGCCTCTTCCTCCTTCCTTACGTGACATATAAAGTCTATGTTATTTATGTTATTATTATTATTATTGTTATTATTCTTTGTATTTCTCTATATCAAGACTAAAGATGTTACGTGCCAGATGAATATATAATCCACTCCAAGTTGCAACCAGCTATCTAAGGAGCAGATCTAGGGACTGTCGGTGCCTCTACAATACTTTGCACAAAATGTGGGCTATTCCAAATAAAGCGATTTCTTGCACTTCCCAGACTTTTGAATTACCCGGAATTTTAGACAAGTTCTTACACAAATTTTGCGGAACAAATCTCAGAGCTCCCATAACTATCAGGACAACCTGTGCTTTTACGCCCCACATTCGGCCGACCTCGATTTTTAAGACTCTTGTATTTAAGACGTTTCTCTGCCTCCTTGGTCACGACGTTCTGATCGCAAGGTACAGCCACATCGACAAGTAACACGATTTTTTCTCTAGATCCCGCATAACTATATCCGGCTTGTTTGCCGCTATCGTGCAATCAGTTTGAATTTGTTGGTCGTACAATATCGTAGACAATCCAACAGACGTCGCCGGTTTCGGTGAGTGTTCGTACCACTTGGGGCATGTGTTCGCAACTTCGAGGGTGGTACAGATCTGCCAGTGGAGCTACATACACACCCTGTCGTGTCTTTTCAAGTATTCGGTCTTTGCTAGGATTGGGCAAGCTGAGACAATATGATCAATGGTTTCTACTTGCTCCTGGCAAATTCGGCATTTGTCATCTTGGGAAATTATGAGAACCGCTTTATCATAATATCGTATTCTCAACGCCTGATCTTGGGCAGCTATTACAAGTGCTTCCAATTCTGACTTCATTCTTCCCCTCTTAAGCCACATAAATGATTGATCTTCATTGATCTGTGCTCTGTCCATTCGTTTCAAATATTGTCTGTGGAGTGGTTTGTCTCTCCACGACTTCTTGTGTCTCACATTTCATGTTAAGAAGCATCAGAAGTTCAGTGTGTCATTCTGCGTGTCTTGCATAGTTTTCTCTGCAATGCTTCTTGCTACATTAACAATACCTCTGTTTCCCATTCGTCGGTCAGATTAAATTACCTGCTTCATTAGGGGGTCATCTTGGTGGCTGACTACATACTTTTCCCATCCCGACTATTGCGTTGTGCCTGGAGGCCTCAATTTGTCTGAAGCCTCTTCCTCCTTCCTTACTTGACACAAAAAGTCTAGTGTACAGTAGCTTGAGGGTGGGAAACATGATGCATTGTTAGCAGCTTTCTGGTTTTTCGATCCATGGTGCGAGTTTCCTGCTCAGTACGGTCCACTAGTCCGAAATTGTATTCGGCTACAGACACCGCCAAACTACCTATTGCTAATATTTTATTCCTGGAATTCAGAGCGGACTGCAGAACCAGTCTCACTCTTCTGTAATACTCCCTGCAAATTCTTTCATTGTGTCGTTCGAGATGGTCTCACATCCTTCATTTCCCAGATATTTGTTTTATCTGGCTCAAGATCTTGCAATCACAGTGTGCGTATCAACTTCAATGCTGTTTGACGATGTCAGTTTGCCTCTTTTTAAATTGTTTTTGGACAGTTGTCAATACCAAACATCATGCAGATATCATTGCTAAAGTCATTCACGACAGACAGCAATTTGGGAGAGAATCGTTTCATTCTTAGCAAACACTTTAATATAGTCCACTGTAAAACAAATTTGGTACTGGCCTTTCATCACCATGGAGCTTGTCACCAAAGACAGCTTGCGACAACTGTCTAGATAGTGGGATCAAACTAATGTAAAACAGCAGAGGGGATAGTGAATCTCCTTGAAAAATACCCCTGTTGATCTGAATACTTCTGGTTTCTACTGCTTCCTTTCCGCTGTTTATTAGTAACCTGGTACTCCACGACTTCATACTAGCCTTGCAAAATTCAATACGTCTAGGATGAAATCAATAGATCTCCAGGGTTTTCAAAATCCAATCGTGTGGTACACTATCAAAGACCTTTTGGTAGTCAATGCCATGCTCAAATTACGTTTTCGTTTCTTTACATCTTTCAAGATGACTTTATTCAGTAGCAAGATTTCCTTACAGCCATAAGAACCTTTACGACATCATTTTTGTTCAGCTGGCATCAGATCATTCTTCTCTAGATGTCTGTACATTTTGTCAGCTATAGCTGCAGTTATAACTTTGTATAGTACTCTTTTCGCATACATATTTAGAGTAAAATTGAATTTCGTAAACAAAATCCTAATTTATTTTAAATTGTAATATTGAAGAATGAGGGAAAAATAGTCGCAAAATAACACAATGGGGGGATGTTGTAGTTTCTATTTCAAAGATTGGAAAAATACATTTTAAAGTATTTAAAGTACATGCTCGACGTTTTTCCCGTTCTTCATTTGCTTTAAAAATTAAATTCTGAATGGGCGTCGACGAGGAAAAATATTGCTGGATGAAAACTCTCTTTCAGGTTCGTTTAGTAGAACCATATCTATTTTACATCGGAAGAACCAAGTTTTCTCTTGATTTCAGACCCTTCACCCTGATTTCAGGTTCTTTAAGCAACACCGCCTTCCTTGTTTGTTTTGAACGATGCATACCCGTTTGTACAGTACTTTGAACAACAGTGTGAGGACAAAGTTTAATAAAATCAAGCTCAGAAGGCCTTGAGATCGTTTAGATAGATTACGGAATATCAATTTTGTAGAAAATCGTGTGAACAGTTTAGGCGCTAGCGTTGGCCGTCGATTTTTCGGTATCAAAGGCCCACAAAACTTGGAATCTGACGTGTTAGAGAAAGTAATTTTCTACATACAGGAGCAAGATTTATTCCGTCTCTCGTTATCAGGCTTGGCAATAAGATTTTTTTGCCAAAAATTCTACGGTTTTCCGGAGCATGATTACAATACTTTCTCTTCTTACGACGTAAGACGAGAAAGAAAAAAACTAGCTCCAGGCCGTCCAAATGTCGTATAGTGTTTTCTAAAGTGTAATAACTTCCGAACTTGTCTGATATTTCCACAAATTTATTCAATGCAGCCTAATATTGAATACAGGAAACAAACGCAGCAGCGCGGCTCAAAACGTGTGTTACGGACCGCGAAGACATCGCCTGCGTATGGCTGAATTGCCAGCCGATTACATTAAAGTGGTTAAATTGGAGCAAGATACTTAAGTAAGATTTTAAGTTTTAAATTTTATAAAAATATACAGTATTTTAGATACAAATTCTCGAAGCTATAGTGATTTGAAAAGGGTCGATTTCTACTGTTTTAATGCAAAAGTAGGGAGATTCCCACTAATTTGGCACACTGCTGGAATCAAAAAGGAATGTTTTGTGATCATGAAATAATTGTAGGATATAGTTGGCATTATTTAAGCCAAACATCATTTGAAAAAACTACCATTAAGCAATATTTACTCGTTAGTTTTTAAATAAGCGAAAAATTTTGTGGAGTTTGTGTCCTCTACAGCATTCGAAATATCGTATCTTCGATGCAGTTGTTGTTCTTACATTGAACACTAACATTCTTACTTTTTTCGCTAAGCCATGGGGACCTATTTTTTTATATACACACTACTTGTACAAATTATATTAACAAGTAGGATAAAATAATAGACAAATTTTTATAAAGTTAGGAACGCCTCTTTGCTCATGGACTCAACACAACTGGAGCGAATGCTGGTCGATAATACACAATAGGCATATGACGTTCCAATTTATGTTAACCAATCAGGATTTTTGTGTTGAAGCAACTTGCCCCAGGCTCCGACTTAATTGGGGCCCCGATTTGTTTTTATTTCAAAGAAATGATATCTCCAATTCAAATTGAACGTCATAAGTTATTTCCGATGCATGAAGAAATTGAACTCTGTTTACGAATTGGGGGAGGAGGGACGTTTTGTTTGAAATAAGGGCCCCCCCTTGGTTAAAGTGCCCCAGGCCCCTGGTTTTCTCGGCCCCCGGATATTTCGTCCCACATGTGGTGTTCGCTTGTAACGGGAGAGGTGGCTCAGGCCATCAACTGACTTCATTGCAGTGCCTCTGACTGGGAGGTCCTACATTTGAGTCCGAACTATGGCAGGATTTTCGACACTAGTTTGTCATTTAGGTCGAATTCAGTTGTTATCAGGAATTATAACGGCCGGCTGCCCCGGACGGTAGTTTTACGTGGTTTCTCGATCAACACCAGGTGAATGCCGGAGCAGTACCCTAACAAACGGGCCACGGACCGCGCGCGATATTGCCTTCCTCTTCCTTGTCCTATCTTCACCCCTAACACGCACACACATACTTACATGTACTACACCAACATGCCGGGAGGCCGCTCAGGAGCTTAGAACTTGTCCCGGATCGGGGTGTGCCCGGCTGGTAGGAGATACCTGATTGGGGAAACCCCCGCTAGATCGGCGCCGGATCTCAAGATCCAGCGGGGGAAGATCACCGCCATCTCCCCAGCAAAACATGCACTAAACTTACTGGGCTTTACAGCTGACGCGCCCGGAATCGCTAATCAACGAATCGCTGGTGATGTTCGCAGGGCAGCGCGCGCACGGGCGGGCGGCGCACCATCATCGTGCGGCCCAACGGCAACGGGGGGCTTCCATCGCAGCGTGTCCCGCAACGGCGGCCACGTGCGCACCGCCGCCCCCGCCCCCGCCGCCCCCCGTCCTCCCGCCCGGAGACTCCTTCGTCACCGTCACCAAGAGCGTCACCGGCCAGCTGGACGGCGGCGGCGGTGGCAACGGCAGGGGCGGCGCGGGACGCGGCGGGGCGCCCGCCGACCCCAAGAAGTTCTCCCACACCTACTACACCAAGTCCTCCACGTGCGGCTACTTCACCTTCTCCTGCAACATCGTCTATGGGCCAACGGACGCACCAAGATCTGCAAACCCAACCCGCCCACCAACCCCGACGGCACGCCCTGCTGCTGCTGAGCTGCAAGCCTCAAGCAAAGACAATTTCGTTAAATGAAAGTGAAATTATTTTTTAAAATATCAGTGTAATATAATTATAAGATGTGAAAAACTTTCACCGTTAAAATATAAAACGTTTCTCACTGCCGTATTCGAAAGACTTTATCCTGGACATTCAAGGATGTAATAATAATATTCTGATACCTCAAATGTTTCTAATGTTATCCAAAATAATTGTTCAGATCATTACTCATTGTATAAACAATTCAATATTTGTAGAATACAATTTATAAGTTATGATGAATTTTTATCATTCATTTTTTAATAATACATATTATAGTTACAAAAGTAATTTTCTAAATGCCAGGTATCTGCTTGTAGAACAATGTGATACTTACATTCTGACAAAATATCAATATGTATGCTATTTTAATTTTAGATTACATGTGCAGGTGTTGACTGGTTTCTACGACAAATAATGCAATATGTTTATCAGTAGTTACTAATTGCACATCTTGTATTTGTACTACCCACTAAGTAAGATTTTAAAATAAAAATAAAAATTAAATTGTAACTATTTCAATTATCTCCCTATCAACTTAAAAAACTTTTACTGTGTTTCCTAAACAAGGTTAATTTGTATTTTCTTTCAAAAAGTGCGAATTAAATGAGATTTTAAATGAAAATTATTGATTAAGCCTTTGATTCGCTCAATCAGGGACAGCATGTAGTTTAAACGCCATGGTGCACGTCCACCTTCCATCATTTCTTCTCTATCACTTCAATTTCCCTATTTTTACAACGGAAAATCCCCTATCTTTCAATAATGGATATTTTAATAGCACGAGTCAGGACAGGTCAAAAAATCAACTTTGCCATTTTCAACAAAAAGGCTTAAAATTACGCCTTTTACGTGAAACACTCAAATCTGCCATGCTTTCTGATAGAAATACATCTAACATAGAAAATCGTAACTTCTTGAACAATAATTATAAAATGCTCCTAAAAAGAATGGCGGAAGAATAATCGTCAACATATGATGTATAAAATAGATAGTTGTGCTACAGAATTGCACAGACTTTCTCGAACTAGGTTTTCTTGCGTCTGGGCTACTTTTTCGATTTTGCCCCATCCTCTTTTCAGTTGCCATCTATTGACTAAAATACACATTTTCTATATTTTTTGGTCTCCGAACTGAAATATGGCATTAGGAATATTATAGAAGAGTGGAACATGTTCCTCTAGGCACATCCTTAATTAAACATTAGGGACCGTTTCTGAGAAAATTACCTTTGGGCGTTTCTAAAAAAGTAAAATTGAGATCTTAACAGAACATTTTGGAATTTTTCGAGAAATAGTTTTAGTAAGATATAAACCACTTGCCTTTACAAGTGCAACAACATATCATAAATGACCATTATGTACGAGGGGCATTCAGTAATTAAAGAGACAACTTGGTCTGGAAAAATAAACGTTTCTTTTTACAAAACAGAACTTTTCCTACGTTTTAATATATCCCCTCACCAACATTTATGCACTTATTCCAACAGGTTGCCAGCTTTTTTATAACGACTGCAAAGCACTTTTTATCTTGGTGTTAGAACCAATTTCCCACAATTTTTTTTTGACAACCTCGTTACCCTGGAACACTATTCTTCTTGAGTGTAAGTCAGTGAAACATTAATTCAAATTGCCAACGTTTCGGCTTTTATTAAGCCTTCATCAGGGCCACAAACAAACAGATTTTTTTTACACATTACGTAAAAAAATTGCTTTATCATCTAAAACCTAAAAGCCTATTACATAATTTTGACTAATGTGTATAAATATTGTATAATTACATACCATTTTCCGAATCTCTCGGACCTATCCACGATTCTCGCACCTCATCCTCCCCACATTTTTCATTAATGTAATGTGGGAAGTAATGAGGCGTGGTGGAAGGAATGCATGTTGAAATGAAAGCCAAGAAGTGTAAGAATGAAAATGTGGGGAGGATGAGGTGCGAGAATTGTAGATAGGTCCGAGAGATCCCGAAAATGTATGTAATTATACAATATTTATACATATTAATCAGTACAAGTACAAAACATTGCTTAATCATCTAATACCTACTAGCCTATTTCACAGTTTTGACTAATATCAGGGCGTGCGGTGATAATTTTAGTAGGGAAGGACTTTTGATGTCCAAGGTATAAAAACGTAAAACAGTTAAAGATGATATGAATTTCACAAAGTGTGAATATTAACCCGAGCGTCTTGCATACGAACGTAACTGGTCGCCCGGGAGTAGGCAGACCCCAGGGAAAATGTTGGCTAAATGCCTTCTAATACTATAAACAAATATTATTCGGTATTTATGTCACTTACAACTTAACCGTATTTATCGAGTACTTAGTTATTTAAAATTATTAACAAATTTTTAAAATCCTTTAATGCATTAAAGCATTTTTTCTTTCATAAAATGTAAAATAAGTGCGTAAACTTTAATATATGGTGCATGTTAATTTGAAAATGTATCTAGAGTTCAGTAATAATGTTTTTCACGACCTATACAAACAATGGATGTGATGTCCGTTCTACTGTTTTCTTACACTTTTCACATTCTCTGGATGCTCTGCGGTTTAAATTTTTTTGGACATTTTTCACGTCCTGTTTGTTATTTCTTGCATCTTGTTTCTTGTTTTTGCTCTGAATGCAAATATTGTATTATTTTTGGTAACAACTCTCGCGACAATCCTGGTAGAATTTATCTCGTCATAGACCAAGGGCGAATACGATCCAAACTTCCGTCTGCAATTCTGAGGTGTGGTGATTCCTCGAAATATCAGTAATGTTTTATTCTTCTGAAAGTTGATCGTGCCTACTTCGAATGTATCACCGGAAACGGAGATTACCGCAAGGGCGTTGCGCCGCGCCTTGTCGATGCCCTACCAACGCGGGTTGTTCCCACTTCTTAGCTAGATACCATGACTACTGCGCGGAATGAGTTCCCCGATGCATTCCCTTTTCGCAAGGGAGAACTGCAGAACGGTACGCAAAGAATTAGTTTGTTTAGAATACTTTCTTTAACATAATATAAACGTTTTCGACGCTTTATACTTTCATTGTTTTATAATGTAGTTAGCACGTACGTAAAACACTCAAAATGCCAAAATAATAAATCCTTTTGAACTTGAAATTGCTACCAGTCGATTACAACGGAACAGATTCTCAAATTCATTATCCTCGCGTACTCACGGACCGACCCGACTTTTCACGAAGTATGACGAAGTCGAGCGCCAGCACCTTCGAAGAACGAAGCTTCGCTCACGTCACGAGACGAATTTACGCACGGTTTTGAAAACATCGATTGGTACAGTTCAACCACTCTTACTTAGCTCAGAATCTGAGTTAAGTAAACACGTTTGCTCTGGCCATAAACAACGAATATTTTAAATATAGAAAGGATTTTTCTGTACTTTGCTTAGGGGAATGACTCATTCCCTTCATTCCATGGAATGCACGCCACTGCTTACACTTTATTACAAGAAAACTTTGCCATTTCACGGAGTGGTCCTGCGTGAACATTTAGGCGACCGCGCCCTCCACACTGTAACTCGGCTAGGCATGGCAGCGGGTGATTGCGTTGGCCGCCAATCGCCAGCATCTGATCATATGATGAAGCCGATTCTTCGGGAACTACCAGCGTTCACTCTTCGCTCCCGCTGATTTTATCACCGCAGCCGCTATCGCCGCTTTCACAGAACGAGACAAACTGGAGTAGCGGCTAACAAAGACGTGCATCGGGCCTTTCTCAGACGAAAGGGACCGCAGTACTTCGCCTTCACCTTCCACGCTCCGCTCCCGCAAGAGCTTTCCCAGCTTTGCGACGCGACGCGGGCGAGCAGCAAGTGCGTGGCAGGTGATCGGCGCTCATTGAAGCCGGACATCGCGTATGGGAGGCGATTTGAAGGCTCTAGCTGTATATTAGCACATATGGGACTTAGTTCTACCAGTCTCATACCCGCTCAGAAACCGAGCTAAAGTCACCTCGTCGACGTCTGGTCATCCCCTGATGTTAGTCCCAGGGACCCAGGGTCAGCAGTAGCACGAAGCCATCTTCAGAGATGGGTACGGGATGAATTCAAGGGGGTGCTGTGGTGCATTTACTATGCAAAAGCGAAAAATGGGGGCTTATATTTAGAAGTTTTCAAGATATGGGGAGAGCGGAACACTGAAATGAGACTTACCCTAGATTCAAAAAAGCTTACCAGTCAACGAGGATACATACTCAGTAATGGAAAATTCACGTCAGAACAACTTGCTGACATTCACGGAAATGGGGAGCTTGATACTTAACAAATAGTCGTGCAACAATGTCAAGTATTTCCCTATAACTCAATCACTTTCAAATGCTGCCATTTCTTTTTTTAATATTTTTTAAAAGTCTTTCTCTTTTCTAGTTTCTGTCTATATTATTCTTTGTCTTGCTTCAGCTGCATTTCTAATTTCTTTTGTAAGGTTAAATTGTTTTCCACTTCCAGAGACTGTTGGCTATTATCTTCATTTGCATCATCTACGACTACAAGCTCTACATTTTGAGCGTCGTCTTTAATGATTCGACAGAAAATATTTTTCATTTCTTGCCGTAACTTATTTTTTTCGGCATTACAAATATAGAATTGGACGTTTTCAACTCTTGGTCATACTTTTTTGGGTTCTGCAAATCAATCACATATCTGTAATTCCATTGCGTCTTTCGTTCACACTTGCACATAGTGCCTCGGATAGTTCATTGCTTTAAACCGTGTCTTGCTTCTCTAAAATAAATCGAAATGTTGTGTCTGCCGTTATTAGGGTAGTTTCTCCTCTGCAAAATACTTCGACGCCCAATTTAAAGCGCTGCTAGCTGTCAATTACGTTTTAGATTTTGTACCATTCTTCTTCCGTAAATTTTATACCAGATGCTTTATTCGTTTGAACGAATTTACGCGATTTGATGCTGGCAGATCCACATGCGGATCCGCAAGCTGTTGCGGGATCCCACTTTGCCGAATTGCAATCCCTACTTGGGACTATATAGCACGCAGTCCGCCGGCACGAGTCGCTGACGTGGTCCACCGATTGACGCGTGTAGGGTACTGAGGCGACATCGACGCGAAAACATCGGTTTAAAATCAAAACATCGATGTTGATAATACACCGACCAAAAACCAGAAGGAAGATGAAGGAAATATCATTCCATCAGGATCATTCGAGCAACGGATGATATTTTGTTCGATGAAGATAGAACAAACTGCGTCCGTTTCGAATACAAACAGAAATTGGTACCATCAGTTGTTTCTTATTTTAACATTTACATAATTGTGATTATGGGCACCTTTCGTTCATGAACAAACCATAGAAAAAGAAAAAAACCTCGGACCCAAAACATTGATGTTCAACAAACATCGGTTTCAATACTTCGATGTTTAAAACATCGACATTTTTATAAAAACATCGATGTTTTGAAAATGACGTGCAAAGATAGATTTTCAGTTTAATGTGACTCACAACTTATTTACATAAACACACAAAATAGTACCCTTTTAATGCTAAGATATATTCGCCTTCAGAACAAAAATTAGACTGAGGTTGTGGAGTTATAAAATCTTAAAATAGGAGACAAAAATATGGAAGTGTTAAGCACCTCAGGGGAATCAAATGTAGTTGTAGAAGATTTTGCGTCAGAATTTTCCGAACTAATTGAGAATGATGTTTATGTTCATATTAGAAAACAAAACGTAACAAAATAGCTATAGAGTCGCATCATTCGGATACATGTATTTTTTTTTCCAGCGATTATAGTTTTGAAATTGCAATATTACCAGTTCATATCCCGTTTGGAGTTAATATACAAAGCCATTGAGTGTTGGTAAGTTTTGAACAGGAGTATAACATTTCCAGCTACTACGATTCATTGGTAAGTCCAATGCCAGATACTCTACAAACATATCTGAACAAAGCTAAGCATGGAAGAAATAAAATATGCAAGAAATTTTCAACAAATGAAAATATTTTTAAAACGGTTTACAGCGACAGCAACGCCACATTCAACTAGTTAGCAGTATTCAGATTAACAGGGGAATTTTTCAAGGACATTCGCTATCCCCTCAGCTTTTTGCATTAGTTTGATCCCACTATCTATCTAGTGGTGCTACAACAGCACCTACATTCCCTTATTAGAGGAAACCGATCGTAATACTGAAATATTGCACTTTATGCGCTACTAACATCTTAGCTATAATTTGAAAACATCCAATTCAACCAAGAAGCGTACAGCTCACTGTTTCCATCGAGTTTGTCAGAACTATGTGAATTCTACAACTGCACAAAAATAGAATACAAAAATTTTATAAACATGTATTGGAAAAAGAAGCCTGATATCCTGGACAATATAGAAATGGATTCCATATGTCATGATTAGAGAAGAGTATTTTAAAACCATGCAACAAGTACTCCACTCACTACACATGGTACAGCATTTGGTGTGAAAACTAAATATTTTCATGCAAATATAAACATAAATTAGACAATTATAACTCCTTTTCATACAACTTCATCAGGTCACAACCATCACATGTAAATCACAGATATTTGTGAGCGCAAAGTGATTTCCATTGTTGCAGAACCTACATTGTCGCTATTAATTCTTTTTACTTTTTAATTTCAAATATTTCAATGTGTAAGTGTGTAACAAAAGGTCGAATGTAAGAAACGAACAAAGAAATAATATACAAAATTGCAAACTCTAATTTACGACGCATCCAGCTGTCCAAAGTGCAGTAAATTTACAATGGGATATTACGTTTGTCACAAAATTATAGAAAAACTACTTCTATTTTGAAAAAATTAAGCATGACCTTATTTGAAGATGTAGTTTTGATAAATACATTAAATTGAGAAAAAATTGTATTTTAAAAATTGTAGTTGTAAGAAAATGACGAAAACAAAGCGCAGTCAATTCTGAGTGGGCTGTTATGTTTGTCAGGAAATTATAGAAAAACTACTCATATTTTCTAAAAATTCAACATGACCTTATTTGAAGATGTTTTTGATAAGCATATTTCATTAAGAAAAACAATCGTGTCTTCACAATTGTAGTTGTAGAAAGATGCCAATTATTTTAAAAATATTTGCAAAATCTGGCACTTTAACGAACATGAAACCCACACCAATCTCTTAAGCTTCCTTAATGCTATCTCAGGTCCCAATTTAATAAAAAAACGTTGTGCAGTTTTTAAGAAAAAATGGTTTAAAGAAAATAAAAAATTGTCTCAAACAATTTTTCGAAAAAATACTTATGTTTTTGAAAAATTGAACATGACCTTATGTGAAGACCTTTTTTTTATGACCTTGTTTTTTATGAACACATTTCATTAAGAATCAAAAATTGTATCTTCATAATTGTTGTTGTAGGAAGATGCCGAAAAAATTCTTTCAATTTTCGAAAAATCAGAGGTTTTAACCAACATAAGACCTATGCCATTCTGTTAAATGACCTTCAGTCTATCCAACAACAAAATTTAGTCAAATTGTTGGTGCCATTTTTTGGAAAATTTTGAAAATGTCCCAGGGTCTTCATGTAAAGTACCCCCCAAAATTAAAATATTGGTCTCAAATTCCAAGAGCCATGAGATCAGCCAAATCGATAGGGGAATATTAATTTTGAAGAAAATCGGCTGAATGGTTTAGGCGCTAGCGTTGACCACAGACAGACGGATGGACGGACAGATGTTTTGCTGTCAATCGATTTATCAGTATCAAGAAGCAACAGAACATGGATTTTGGCTACACCATGAGTTAGAGGATTTTTTTTTTCTAAATTTAGCAAAAGAATTTATCCACTTTCTCGTTACCATACCCCAGCTATAAGAGTTTTTCTGGCGAAAATTCGACGTTTTCCGGTGCACAATTACATAACTTTCTCTTCTTATGAAGTATTCATAATTGCAAGAAAGTAAAAATGTTTGCAGGACTTGAAAAAAGCAAAAAATGTCATTGAAAAGTTCAATGTATTAGAGCAAGTGAAAATAAAATGAATTTTGAGAAATAACTGTCTTTAAATATAACAGGGTAATTTTTACAATAAACAAGATATTTTATGAGACAGTTACAGCCATCAAACAATAAATTATTGTTGGGTGAAATTATTATTTAGTTTCTATCCAAAGACCATTATTGTTACGAAATTGCACTTATGAATTATGAAACCAAAACTGATTGGCATAAAGTCCTTAGCTAAATAGCTCAGGGGTGGAGGTCATCCTTCTCTGTCAGTGCTGGGGTCAAACTCTACACTGCTCTATCACAAATAGGGGGCATTGGTCATTTAGTTTAGTGAGCAGAACCTTTCCCCCGCAAATTACGATGAGGTCAGCAAGGGATCAAGAATGCTCGCTAGCTTGATCAACAAACTAAGAGGACACTGATCACCCAGCAGAGAAAGAAACTGGTTAGCTTAGTGAGTAGTTGGGAGGGATTGTGAGGTTTAAGTTCATAGACTTGGCACTACAGCACAGAGGTAAATATTTGGAACTGCAAAATCACATTTTTTGCTTTATATTTGTTCTACTTTGGTATATTTTCCGGTATCTCTAAGAAAAAAACACCTAAAGAAAAAAATCATGAATATTGCTTAATTGTTTTTATTGTAGTAGCAGAGAATTCAATAAAATCCTTTAGCTACTATTCCAAAAGTACACTTCTTTTTGTAGCTCTCAGTGTTTATAAGGCATCAAAAAATAGAAACAATAAATTAGAGAATACACAGTACACTCAACAGCACCTGTATCAGGTAAAATGCAGTCATGAGGCCAATAAGTTACTAGTTGCATGTACTGACAAGAGAAAAATGGTTAACAAGAAATTTGTTCCATTAAAAAATATAATTAAATAGCAATAAAACCAAATACAATAGCACTGATTTGAAGGAATGTATTAACAAATATAAATTGTTTCATAAAACTAGTAGGGCTCTCAGTATCATGGAGACCTTGCCTCTTCTGCTTAGTATGAATCTAATAACTTTCTTCTTTATATTTTAGGAATAATTTAATGTGGTTTGATTTCTTTGGTATAAAGAAATCTTAAAATTACGACTAATTATAAATGGACTTTTCTAGAATATTCATAACTTATGATGAACACAAAAAAGGTAAGTAAAATATTGTGATCATAAGATGAACTTCTTTAGGACAAGACAAGAACACACTGACAAATGGGACAACCACTAGATCCAACACAATAAACAGGGGTTAGAGATCAGTCAGTAGTCATCAATATCTCCATCACTCCCATCACGACTGTGTAGCACTGGTGCTCTGGGTGAAACGCGTGGGGCTGCTGAGGAAGATCGTATCCTGCATCAAAGAAAAATACATTATTTCTGTATCATCCCCGCATAATATCATTTTTTTGCTACATTTTAGCACTTTTTACATGATGAGACTTTAGATTAGAATGTACTTAAAAAGGAAGTATTTGCATTCACACATTCATACCACAACACAAATCAAGGCAAGAGTAAAACTAGTTATAAACATAAAATAAAATTGAAAGTCTGAAACAAAAAGATTATTTTCCACCAACCATCTTGAGCCAATATTACTGACTGAACATTCCCAGAATCCCATAATTTTTGTTTAAGTGAATTTAAATGACTTTTTTACAATTAGAATATTAAAAGAGTAAAGAAGTGAAGAAGCCACAATGTAAAACCTACCCATGAGTGTTAGTGAAATTTGTGATAATTTCATTTGGATACCATTAAAAAATGTGTTTTTTTAAGGGGGTTCCCACATCTATTATGAAAGAAAAGAAGAAGGGGTTGCTGAGAATTGAACATTCTCACATTTTCGAAATAATGCGAGGTATTTTTATCAAACTCTCAATTGGCATCCAGAAATCTAGAAGCAACAGGCAACCACAAGGAAAAGAGACTTTCCTGGGTAACTCAGGGAAGCAAATACGATCTGTCCTGCAAACCAGCTTCTCAAGATATGATATCAAACTACAAATTAATATTTAAATTAATAAGAAATATCTTGTTTTTAGTTTAAAAAATGTATTTTAGAACATAAATTGTTATCCAATATTTAATAAAGCTATTTTCATTAAAACTAAGTGTGGGGCAGAAGGGTTCTTAATGAAATGTTCCTCTCAGAGGGGTTGTTTAAATTTGTTAGGCGTTCTTACAAAGAGGTCTGGTGTTTAAAAAGGCAAAATTTTGCAAACTTATTTTTTGAACATGACTCAGAACGTGATATTGTTTTCACTACCACAATTTATGTAGTAATATACATTCCAAATAATTATTTCAAATTAACTGCTGTAAGTTATTTCTCTTACATGGTGAAATGAATTCTGTTTGAGTAAGTTTAAGAGGTTGGTGGGGGACTTGTATCATATAAGGGCTCCCTATAAAGTTTCAGTTTTTGAATTCAAAGTCTGTAGAAAGAAACACAAAATTTGATTAAATTAACTACTATACCATACGAATTATAATACCTTAAAATTATCATAATATCTACTAATCATAATAATTTATATGAAATTATCCACAATATATTTTTTCAAAACAATGGGGGATGGGGATCGTATTACAGTAGCTTTGACCCCGGCAGCTTTTTAACATTTTTGTATCATAAGCCAGTTTTCACACAGCAGCATTTTCTTCCACAACCTTGAGTGCAACTGCATGATATCAGGAGTAATATTATTTTTGGATCTAGTGTTTGTTATGATGGATATCAGGTGTGTGATTTGGAGTGAGGAACAAGTTTGACTTCACCCCATGAAGCAATTATGCAAAGATAGTTGGATTTCCACGTGTAAGCGACAGGGATGAAGGGGTGCTTCATCATAGTGGGAGGTAGGCATGCAAGTGTGACAGCATTAAGTCAATTAAAGACTTGTACTATTTGATCATTCAATATGTTATTAGCACCAATTTTTCTTTTTTGGAAGAAAGCAATTTTTTTTCTGCTTCTTAAGTACATTCAAATATTGAGTTTGGTTCATTGAAGATGCTGTAATCAATTGGAAAAATGGATAAACAGGAAATTCCCTCTCCCAGGCATGATAGGATGAAGTGGGTCACAGTCACATATTTTTGCATGTAAGAATAAATTTATTCCTTGCAATCAAGGACAAATGAGGAATTGCATATATTTTTGAATCGTATAAATCTAGTCTTGATGTTAACATTGCCTTTGTTCATCATGAGAATGTTTTTGTCTTCTGAAGCAAGAGCTAGTAGCCCATAATACAAGAAGAGAAACATCTTGAGTGAAAATAACAACTTGTTGGAAGAATTGTGACTAAATTGTTTCTAATGCTAACAAATGGTATTTAGTACTCAAAGGTGAAAACATTAGTTTGATTATTTTTTGGCTCGGAATTGTTTTTCTTGAGGTACGTAAGGAAGCAGAAAATAATTCAATACTTTTTAGTAAACAAATAATTTTTCAATTTTCTCACCCCAGCAAGCTGGCACCTTGACTCTCCAAAACCTACTCGGTTCTTCATAACAAATCAAGGAAAGTTAAATAATATTGCAATGAGTAGGTCTGTTCTTGCCCGATCCGGTATTTTCGTATTACTTTACTTGGCTTTCTCAAGAGTAAAAACCTTTTCTATTATTTCACTATCAAGGAAAGCGAAAAGCTAACTCTCAAGGAAGATTGAAAAATTTCTTCAAATGTTGTTTTTAAAGAAGTATGAATTGTTCCAAGAACATCTCTCTAAAATGTTGAATAAACTTTAATTGAAAATTTGTTTCAAACATCAATTGCATTGTTATTTTGTTTGATATTCTGTTAAGTACATTAGTAGTTCCTCTCCTTTATGGAACGGATAGACAAATGGATAGGGAAAGGGTGGGATTTAACATGCGAGAGTTCTCGCACGGGTACGCTAGTTATAATAATTTTAAGTGTTGCAAAACCTATAGTGTAATAGATCATTTAATCAAACTTAGTGTTTCACTCTGTATATCTTGAATACATAGCCAAAATAGCGCTGCTACAAGAGTACATATCTTCTCACATTATTTCTAACTTTTGAAATTTTCAAAAATTCAAAAAAATTAAACATCATCATTTTTTTAAAGTGACTTTTGCTTTATCCAAGATAAACATTTGGAACCTTTGTTGAGAAAAAATACGGAAATTAAAAATTAAAATTGTGTAAAGTTCAAACAATTTTTCATAAAGTTTTAAAAATCTAATTTTTTAGAACACATTTTAGTTAATAAAAAATAGTGCACTTTTACAAAGTTAATTTTTTGCAATTTTTGAAAATACCGAGTGGCGGTCTGCGATACCGCACACGCTTCTTTCCTATAATTCAATGTATTATTCGACAACACTGAACTTATCTGCTGGTCTAAAAATTAACATTTGTTTTATGAAGGTTTTGCAAAACTTTGAGTTCAAATCCCGGTGATGGCAGGATTTTCTCAAAAGTCACGACACACACATTGGGGAACTGGGGTAAGTCTCGTAGATAGTGAATGGGTGGAGTGAGACCGAGTGTAATGGAATATCACGGGTGAGTGAGACAATATCAAGGGATGACCGGTTAGGGGGCTCTGGGCTTCAACTGATGTTAGTGCAGTGTCTCTGAACAACAGGTTCTAGGGTTCGAGTCCTGATGGTGGCAGAAGTTTCAACACCAGCTAGATAGCTAGGATAAATTCAGACACGTGTGTTTGGCAGAGAATTCTACTGGTGAGCTGCTTTGATGGTAGAATTTCGTGGTTTCTCCAATGAATGCCAGGCTAATGTTGGTGCAGTACTCTAACAATCGAGCCACGGACCACACGCAATCTTTCCTTCATCTTTCTTTTCCTATTCTCACCTCTTACTTACACACACCTACACTTACTCACATTACAGCATATGATGGAAGACTAGTCGGGAGCTAAGCTAAGGCACGAACTTGCTATTGGGTGATACCTTGTAGATGAAAACCCCTAGCCGATGTGTAGATCAGCGCAGGATCTCATTATGCAGTGGTGGAACATCACCCAAACACCCGGGGAAATCATGCATTGCACTTATAGGACAAATGTCAAATGTTGACGTGCACGGAAACAAAAAATAATCAATGGAGGGTAGGCTCACCATTTGGAGCATTTTTTTCATAATAAATGCATTTATTGTAGTAGTATTTGAATAATTGTCATATTCATATTCATTCTCTTGGTCCAGTTTGGTTTCAGAATCATGATCAAGATCTCTATAATTACATGTTATCTATTAGTTTTGGTATCATTAGGCAAAACAAATACTTTATGCAATTGGTATTGGCGGTATCTCATACTGCATCGCACAAAAATATTACATTATTCTAAAAGGAAATCTCTAGTGAAGCTCTAACTTTGTTCAAATATAATTATACACTAAGAAGAACGGTACTGAGTTACAGGACATGTAGACACAACAATTAGTGATTGTTGAACAAGTGTCAACTTGCCGGTGCAACATGTCAAACAATACCAATTAAAGGTTAATGAAACTAATGGTGCTACAGAATGGCACAAACATTCCTTTATTAGTTTTCTATTTCTATTGGTCTCGGCTAGCTATTCAGATGTGCCATATACTCTTACCAGCTGCCATCTAACACTGAGCAAATTTTGTTTTTTAACATTTTCTTAAGCTTTCCGTTTCTTAATAGTACAACAGAAATATTATTTTAAGAATATTAAAGAGCAGTGAAACATCCTCCTAAATGGCAATTTTCATTTAATAATTTGGAGTAGTTTTTAAGAGAATGCGGTTTAAGTGCTGTTGTAAATGCGAAATTTGAAGCTCTCTCTCACAGGAATCTTTTTTGTTTTCAAAAAATTTTATTTGAAGTCATTTAAAGCATTTTAACTTATAAATCCAATAGCATTTACAAATTATGGGAAATATGAATATTACCAGTGTGAGAGAGCTTTCAAAAAAAAGGAGCCGTTAATGAGAAAATGGCATTTGAGTGTTTCTGAAAATGCGGAATTTTGAACTAGTTTTCACAGAAAACAGTTGAGTTTCTGAGAGACTTTACTTGACATTATTTAGAGCAATGTGAATGCTGCTAATGATGTGAGAGAAGTCAAAAAATTATATTTTTGTAATAGGTGGGAGGAAAAAAAAAAAAAAAAAGGGAATAGAACAACATCATGTTTTCTCATAGAGTACATTAGGCACTATCCCTACCAAAAGTTCAAAGAAAAAATTTGGAAAACGTCCAGAGAGCTTCACGTGAAGTACCCCCAAATTTTGAAGAAAGTTTATCAAAATCTCAAAGCTTCTACTAGGGCCAGATGGACAGGAATTTCTTCAATTTGGAAAAAAATACGAGAGGTTTGGGCGCCAGTGTTCGGTCGGTCGGACGTTTTGCTTTCAATTGTTTTTTCGGTATCAAGGACACACAAAACGGGGCTTCTGGTTACACCACGTGTTAGGGGATTTCCCCCCTTAATTTAGCAACTAGTTTTATCCACTTTTCCTTTCCCATACACGTACGTATATACGTAGTACAGGGAAAGTTATGTAATGCTGTGCGAAAAAACGGGGATTTCGGCGGAAAAAAATCATTGCCGGGCCGTGATAACTAAGTGGATGAATCCAGTTGCTAAATTAAGGGTAACGATCCCCTACGTAGTGTAACCAGAAACCCGTTTTGTGAGTCCAGAAGAAATTTCAAGAAAGCCTTAACATCGGACAATGGTACAAAAGGAATGTCAATACGAGTCTTCCGAGTCGCTGATTTCGCCACCTGGTCGGCCAGCTCATTTACTAGTCGCGCGACTTTTCTTGACGTCTGAACTCCCTAGTGCTCAACCCAGCACGACTCGGCACGGCCTGGTCAAAATCTTGGTCTCGCAAGGAACGGCATGGCAAAATTATCAGGGCTGCCTACCGCTGCTTTCAGATTCAAACGATGATTCAAATTATTCATAAAATGAAAGTTAAGTACATACACTAATATCATCTCTCATTAATAAGCAATATTGTCATTAATTATTTTCACTTATGGTTGCTAATAATTACTTTATTATTTGTTCTATTTTATCGTCTATAATATCATGTATTAACAGCAAAAGCGCGAATAGTATTAATAACGTTATAATTGGTAACACCCATCAGATGTGACGCAGACAGTAACGTCCTCTCCCCGCACCCCGCGCTGGGAGTCATCAAGAAAAGTCGCGCGACCAGTACTGTGATTTCCACATGGCTTAGAACCCAAGTACTGGGCCATAGTAGCGGGACAGAAGACGAAGAATCAGATTTTGAACTGATTTCGTCAGGTCAGGTAGTCTTACGAAAAACGGAAGACAGCTTGAAGAAAGCCCAGAAAATCACAACAGAGAACTCGCCGCAACGTCGCTAACTCGTATTTTAGGGCTTCGAGAATTGCATACATTTCGGTAGTGAATACACTGCACTGAGAATGAAGTCGATATGATTTGGTGGCTCTGATACATAAAAAACTACATGCCATTGCGTCATTGTACGATGAACCATCTGTGTACAAGAATTAATGATCCGGATAGGCTTCCCTCATACCCCGAAAATTAATCTGGTAAACCATAGAACTAGTAGTTTGTTTGGAAAGATTGGAGAGTCTGAGGTCAATATTGGGGACGAGGAGTTTCCACGGGGAAATCGGGTCACTTGGGGGGTTTCACAGGAGTGGGAAGATCGACATGAAGTTCCCACAAAAGATTTTGTAATCGAATACCCGGGAGCTGGGGTAGCGATGTTCGAAGAATATATGAGAACTCATATTTTGGGTAGGTGATAATTGGGCGACAAGAATGGTTAGTCCTGACACTTCAGCTCCATAAGATGCTAATAAAATACTAGGAGGGATGTTACAGAACAGACTTTCGGATTCGATGGTGTAACGGTTAGCGTACCGGACTGTCATACGCGGGTTCAAACCCGATCGATGCCATGGATTTTTCAGGGCGAAAAAATCCTTCGTACGCCTTCCTTCGGATGGGAAGTAAAGCCGGCTGTCCCATGTTAGTAGATTTTCTTGCATGTAAAAGATCCTCAAGCCTAAATGACGCCTCTGAGCTAAATTCAAGTCCCCTGTTTCGTCGCCCGAGATAATACCTTCTTTCTCCGCTAGGTGGTGAAAGGAGCGTAGTAGAAATTTGCGTGGTCAGGCGGAAGAGCGGGCCTGATGGCCCGAGTCTCGCCACGTAAAATAAGGCATTAACTAAACTTTCCCATATTACTTTTGTATTTCCTTTGCTCTCGGCTAGCTATTTGGACATTGCAACATACTCTTGCCAGCTGACATCTATAGCCGCCCAATATACCTTTTTTGACATTTTATTAATTTTCCGCTTTGCTGATAGCAGAACGGAAATATTATTTTAAGAACAGTAAATATTCGTCCTAAATGGCAATTTTCTTTGAAAAATGTGGAGCCGCTTTTAAGAAAACGCCTTTACGCGCTACTGTAAATTCGAAATTTCAAGCTCTTTTTTACAGACAATTTTTCAGTTTTCGAAAAAAAACTTATTTCAAAGTCATTTGAAACACTTTAACATACAAATACAATAGATTTAAAAAAATAGTAGCCATTTAGGGGCGGGCGGGCGGACTGATAGACGGACGGACAGTCGTACCCAAAGCAGATTCTGACTACGCGTTAAGAGGAAGTAATTTACTGTATGTAGAAACAATATTTTTCCACGTTTTCCTTAGCAGGGCCCGGCAATGAGAGTTTGTCGAATATTCGCTGGAAGTTGCATACGAATGGTCTTAGGGCGGTTATTGGGTGTTTTCGTGGCCTTTCCGCGCCGGATTTGTCAATGCAATCTTTTCCATTCCGCAGGACTTTTCCACCCCCCCAATGGCCTCACAGCGCGTTTCGCCTCGGTTGTGGTCGGGTACGGTGTGCATCATCGTAAACCTAAGCTCTTCAAACTATTGTTTCGTGTTTCTAAGGGACACAAGTTTTGTTGAGGTTGTTGAGTACTGTGGGGATACGAATTTGAAGAGATGGAGAATTTACGAAGGTGGACGGTACATGACGAACGTGGTAAATGAAGGGGACAAGTGAAACTGGAATGATGTTTCTTACGCAGTAAACTTAATCTATAAAATGAGACCTTTTTGAAGTTTCTATTATGTATTTGGAGATTTAGTTCTTTTGGGTGCCGTCCCCCAGCAAGGGTGGGCTGAAAAGTGCAAAAACCTGAAAGATATTGACAATTAAATTGAAGGAAAAATAATTTTTCAGAACAAAATTGAAGGGGCAATTTGATTTTCTGTGCAATTTAATCTCAAGGCTTAGCAATATTAGAATAGTTCTTCTCTCGAAAGGTCTGCTTTACTGCCACATCACCCAAATTTCATTTTGATCCTCTCACCATCTAGCAGAGAAAGAATATATCTCTCAGGCAACAAAATCAATGATTTGAATTTTGCTCATAGGCTTCTTTTAGGTTCAAGGATCTTTTATTTGCAGTAAATCTGCAATGTGGGTCATCCAGCTTTACTTCCCCTCTGAAGGATTTTTTCATTCTTGAAAATCTATTCGATCAGGTTTGAACCTGTGAACTTGGGTATGACCGCCCAATACACAAAGAGTTACACCACGAAAGTGATGCTAAATGGAACCATAAATGGAGATAAAGTTGCATATGTGGATTCAAAGAATCAACTGATTGACTATTTTCTTGGATCATAATTGAAATAAAATAATATGGGGTTGATTTGATTTGCTGTAAAATAATGATACGTTACTTTATTTGAATGTTATACAGTTTTGTATGGTTACGTAACACAGGACCTTGTATCCTTGTGAACATTCTTTGTATTATTTTTTGTTCTACAAAAGACCCTGAGTTAAAAAAAACAAAAACAAAAAAACTTTACCATCCTATGTAAAGACCACACGAAAAAACTCACAAAGAAGGCATGAAATGAAAAAGAAAACATTCACACAACATGAACATCCAAATTTGAAAAGTAGAATAAATCCCTCCACTCACAGGGTAACCAAGAATAAGCTGGCTCCCAAGCATCACATTAATGTTGGGGAGTACAATTAGTGACGTTGAACTCATGCAGGAGAACCCTCTCTCTTCACTGGAACTATTTCTTTGCTAGACAGAGGATAACAAATTGGAACATTCACACAGAGCAAAGAAGTAATTAACAGTAGCAATTTCCAAAATGCAATGAAGAATTTATGTAATTAGTTGTATCAAATACAAAGGGCATTCGCTAAGTACAGAATATTTTGCCATAAAGAGATCCCTATAGAAGGATATTACTGTAGAATACAATCTTACTGTACATTTCATTAAATTCTTTTAGTTTTCAGACCCACTGAATTCCCACAGCAGCATTCAGTGAAGTATTAGGCCAGGTAACAGCAAAGAAATTTAAGCATGATTGTCCACAGTTTGAAACTTTTAGGAACTATAATTGGCATTACATGGAATATATGAAACACAAGAATGTTCTTGTCGTTGGTGTTGCCTTTAAATTAAATGTATTTTCGAACAAGTTAAACCATATTAACAATTTAAGTAGGGTGCAATAATGTGACCGAACTTATTACCCCTGTAGTGTTGTGCTAAGAAATTGAAGTGTATTTTGTGTACACTACCATTACTTATTTTAACAAGAAAACATGCTTCCTTCGTCAGTGAGCATAATTTCTGTGAAGGCCACTTAAGGCCTGTGTGCCTTTCCTTACAGCTCTTTAGTGCCTTGAGTCTTGCACTGAACACTTTTGTAACAACTATCGGCCCCTTCCTGCCTCTCCTGCTGCTTTTTGCCTACGTGCTTGTGGTTTTTCTAAAAATTACAGTTTTTTTCCCAACCAGCAAAACTCTTCACTTTACTACTTTAAAATGTTTTGGATTACCTAAGTTTCTAATTATACTGCAAGATTACACAATGGTGTATGAACTATTTATCTTTACCCTTGCGGATTTCTGATTGATCTTTCAGTCATGCAATGTAAATTTTGAAATGAGTGAAAAACAATACTCGAGTGTTTTTAATTTTTCTTTATGAAGTATACATTCTTTTATGTCAGCAAAAAATCAATTTTGATAGATTGACATTAACACACATTTTGGGAGTTGTCAAAAACACTGAAAAAGTGTTTATATCAATATGTTTATCACTCTAGTCTCTGATCAGCTTAGAGCCAAAGCCATTTTGGTGCGATTTTCTCCAGAATGGGAGTTCTCAAATGATGTAAAGAGCCTACGAATTTGAAAAGGATCCTTTAATTTTTTGGGGCTCTTCATTTGAAACCCATAAGACACATTTAAAATTTGCTCAAAACTGGTACATTTGGAGAGACTTAAACTTTTAGAGGGTCGCTGATGTAATATGATCCCGTAAAAGGTCTACACTGTTAGGTATAATGCAATGTTTGTTTATTTAACACCAAAACTCATTTAAAACAATGTGTGTTGTACTATGGGGAGATGCTTCTATCATCACTTTTCAAACATCTGATCAATCCTCACAATGAAACCTCAGCAAATGTTCCCAAGAAAAACATTTGCCCTCGGATTAGATTGGAACGCAATAGCAAAATTTAAAAGCTTATCATGCTAACCCCGAGCCTGTCGAAAACCATTCCAATATGTACCAAAGTATAACATAACACTTATTTTGCATTTTCATTTTATATAAAACTCCATGCTGTGGCTGTATTCATTTTGACATATACTATTTTCCAAGAGTTTTCATTTGTACATTTTTAAGTAACTTTATTAAATAACTTTAATAATCTTTAATATTATAATTTCATTAAATAACTTTAGTCAAATGCTGAGGTCAGATTATACTCAAAACATTTAATATGTCCCCTCATGGAAACATAAAATTTCGAAAATGCCTTGGCCCGCGGGCTTGATGGAGATGGGCATCCCTCACCGCCGACAACAAGATCTACCGGTGGATTTGAAAAGTACATTCTCTAGACCGAACTATGAAGATTAAATTTATTTGATTAGCGAGCATATAAAATATTTTAACGTTCATTGAGAGCTAACCGTACTAGTACAAAGGTAAAAGGCTTCCATGATTAATACACCATGAAGCTAAATTGACAATAATTTTTGTATATGTAATATTGCATTCAAGTTTCGTTAATTTAAAATGTGTTGGTATAAGAAGAGTAATAGAGCAGTGAATAGACAGCTCAGTGCCAAAGTGTTGTTCCAGAACTGGAGAAGCGGTGGGTTTGATTCCGCATCTAGGAAGATATTTTATCCATTCTACATAAGATCGTCTAAATTACAATATTCTACATTTTTCTTAACAATGTTATGCATAAATCTGTCATAATTTGCTTTCGCGAAGAAGGCGAATATATGAGTTCTGAAGAAATTAGAAAACTGATCACTTGTATTTAAAATGAAAAACATTCATAATATAGTGTGGAGAAAACAATAATACATTTTAACCCTGTACCGCCCGCACATTTTTTTATAACGATTCAGCTGGCATGGCAGAGTTTGGAACGCCCATGGCTTTTTGGAGATTTCTAAAAGAGTTCAGCCAGCATAAGCAGGACCAAAAACCCTAAAGCATTGAAAAAATTGTTTCTGTTTAAAAATTAAACAGAAAAATTCCCCAAATGACCTGAAACAATCAACATACGTAAAAGTTAAATGTTAACACTTAACACGCCGATACTATCAATGTTAGAACAATTCTGCATTTATTAAAATAGCATTGACATTAAATGCATCTGGGGATTGCTTTCATTTTTAAAGATTTTTCTTATACTAAACAACATCAAAACAAAATAATACCTCGGGAAGGGAATCACTTAACAAGAAAGAATTCTAGCAACTCGAATATGAATTAATTTCCAAGATCTAGCACCCGTCACCCATTCGTCATTTTTGAGGGTAGAATATACTCAGAATATTGAAGTAAAACAAATCTCTAAATCACCCTATATTTTAATTCCGTTCAATAAATGACATTCCACATATCAGCATTATTTATAAATGTCTAAATATCTCGGAGGATTTTCAAACATTGACCAAGGTGTGGCACAATAAATAACCCGATGGATTGTTACACAACTGTATTCGTTTGGTTCTGTATTCGTTCGTTTCGTATGACAGAAAGCTTTTTTCCGACACCTTAGGTAGCAGGATCGAATCCGGTGAAAGACACTTTGTATATTCGTGTTTTTTTTTTTTTTGTCAAATGAACTTATTGCAGTACGCATTTCTTAGTGTAATTAAATTTTTATTTTAAATCATGGTAGTCCTGAAAAGAGGTATTTATCTTTCTATGAAATATAATTATTTTGTATTCTTCTATTTTTTGTATTTTTACTAGGGAACATAAAGAACACATGACTAATAAGGAAACCAAAAATGCCACCTCCGAGACAAATAGGTGTCTCTCCTACTAATGCGATACCTCACTCTCGTTTGCATGATGAGCGTAGTCGAAAAATGAATGGGGGTTGAAAGTTCCATTTGCTTGGCTGAGAGTGAAAATATCGATTTTTGTATCATTACCAAAAGGCAATGCTGCATGCTTATCTCATTTTGACCTGCAGTCGTAACTACCAAGGACAGTTGAAATTCTGAGGGCTGATACTTAGAAAGGGAGAAAATCGATAATGTCTCTCAACAAAAGAGACGAGTTTATTCAACTCTCTTCTGAACTATAAAATTGTAGCAAGCAGAAAGACATCCCTAGCATAGTTGTATAATAATACTAGAAGCAGTAGTATTTTCCATTAATTTTTTAAACACATCATCTTACTAAATCGAAATTACATAATCGTCAAATATGTAATTTCTTCAGAATTAAAATATTCACCCTGTTTGCAAATGCAAATTTTGGGTGCTTTATGCATAAAATTGGCAAGACAAATGTAAAATGTTGTAATTTAGACGATCTGGTGGCAATGTAGAACGAATAATAATATCTACCTAGACCAGGAATCGAACCTGCCACTTCTTCACTTCTGGAACAACACTTTGGCACCGAGCTGTGCATTCGCAATTCTCGTGTTTTTCTTATAACAACACATTTTAAAATTAATGAAACTTGAATATAAAATTATGTATACAAAAATTAATGTCAATTTAGTTTCATGGGTAGGAATCATGGAAGTCAGTTACCTCTGTACTACTACTGTGAGCTCTCAATGGGCAGTTAAAATATTTTATAAGCTCTCTAATCAAATAAATTTAATCTTCATAGTTCAGTCTAGAGAACGCAGTTTTCAAACCTGACGGTAGAGATCACTGTCGGCCGTCAGGAATGTCCATCGCCCTCAAGCCCGCGGGCCAAGGCATTTTCGACGCTAAATTTTATGTTTCCATGGGTGTACTATAGAGATGAGTTAATAAATAATGTTCATTAATTACACCGATGATTGACTAAAATTAAAAGACACCTTAATTTACTAAGGTACTTTCTCTGTATCATATATACACTAAAATCAAGATCAGTTACTAAAATATGTACACATTTTTGCCTTTAAAAACTACTTTGTGTCTTGTTTCATCTAAGTGGTTGATTTGTATTGTAATGTTTACGCTCAAAAATTAATTTACGTAAAATGTAAATAACACAGTAAGCAACACCAACTGAAGCAGGTAATTACATATTCTCTACTCTCACAGTGAACTGAAGTCTCAAAATCTCCAAGAGCTGTACATGCACATGTTCTTTACTTTTCAAATGACCTACATAATGTTTGTAATTCATGAGTGGTTGTTTTAACTATACCTTGAATGCAGGTGTTCAATTTGCAACTGTAAACTTTCCAATTGTTCTTGAAGTTCTTCATTCGTTCGTTGTAATTTCCTGCACAAAGGATAATTTGTCAAGTCAGAAAACAAATTCCTAAAACATTTTCAGATGTTTCGTCTGTAATACATTACCATGAAATATTTTTTATCCAAGGAACAATAAAACAATTTGTAATATTCAAATGTCCTTTACTTTAAGTTCTACATCAAATCATAAAAACAAAATAACCAGGAGTTTTAAAACTTTATTTGTATTTGATACAGTCCAGCTACACTTCTACTTTTATTAAAACTGCAATTTTTTAAAAACATAGAAATATCACAATAATGAAATTACTCATTACACAATAATGACATTACTCATTGCAGATAAAGATTTAATAAGGACAAAAATTAAGTCTGAGAAAGTTAATAGATTAAATCCTATCTTTACTATTGAAGACAGTAAAAAGCACAGCCAGATAGACAGTTAAAGATATTATTAATACATTGTAGACCGGAACTGATTCAATGGTTATTTCTAATCAACTGCCTGAAAGTACGGTTAGGTCAGTACCACTAGAAGTTGAAGAAGAAGAAGAAGAAGAAGGAGGAGGAGGAGGAGGAGGAGGAGGAGGAGAGGAGGAGGAGGAGGAGGAGGAGAAGAAGAAGAAGAAGGAAGGAGGAGGAAGAAGAAGACAAAGAAGGAGAAGAAAATTAAAAAATACCTTCAGCAGCATTATGTAGCTATGTTATCAGAAGTTAGTAAACAGATCAAAGATAAGAAGTCACGAAAAAACAGCACAAGATATAATGCAACTAGTGGTGCTACAGAATGGCACAGACTTTCCCGTATTAGTTTTCTATTTCCTTGGGTCTTCGCTAGCTATTCGGAATTGTCACATACTCTTTCTTGCCAGCTGCCATCTATCACCACCAAAAGCACATTCTTTTTGCCATTTTCTTAATTTTTTGGTTTCGTACTGGTAGACCGGAAATATTAAATTTAGAATATTAAAGAACACAAAAACCTAGTCATAAATGGCAATTTTTTAAAAAAATTATGTGCCATTTTAAAGAAAATTGCGTTTTAGTGCTACTAAAAATGCGAAATTTGAAGCTCATTTTCACAAAAAAGTTTTGAGTTTTCAAAATACTTTATTTGAAGTTATTTGAAGCACTTACACTCACAAATATAATAATGTTTACAAATTGCTGGTAATGTGAATATTAAAGATATGAGAGACAAGTCAAAAAAATTACAATTTTGCAATTTTTGAAAAAACAAAAGGATACAGCAATATGACGTTTATGTCATCTCATAGGGCACATTTAACACTATCCCTACCACAAGTTTAAAGAAAAAATTTGGAGCCGTTTTTGAAAAAATCTAGTTTTTGTAATTTTTTAAAATTGCACATATTGCACGCAATATTGAGCGAAAACTACTAAAATTTTCAAAACAATGAACATGACCTTCAACAAAGAACTCACTTTGGAGTACACATTTTATTTGAAGGAAATATTTATTTCTTCAATTTTGTAGTTGGAGAAAGACGCCGAAAAAAATTCAAACATTCACAATTTTCAAAAATTCAGAGTTATCCATGAAAATCAGACCTATGCCATGTTAATAAGTGTATTTTACTCTATTCACGCAAGAAATTTAAAGAAAAAATTTGGAGCTGTTTTTGAGAAAATTTTGAAAATGTCCGGGACGCTTCATGTAAAGTACCCCCAAATTTTGAAGAATCTTTTTCAAAATCCCAAAGCTTTGACTAGAACCAGATTGACTAGGGAATATCCATTTTGGAAGAAATTGTACTTATGGTTTAGGCACTAGCAGTGTTCACAGACGGACGGACAGACAGAGAGCCAGACGGCCTTTTTCCTTTCAATTGTTTTTTCAGTATCAAGGACCCACAAAAGAGGGGTTCTGGCTACACCACATGCTAGGGGATTTTTTTTCTTAATTTAGCAACTGCTTTTATCCACTCTTTCGTTATCACGGCCTGGCAATGAATTTTTTCTGGCGAAAATTGGCCATTTTTTTGCGCAGCATTACATAACTTTCCCTATACTATGTATATCACTCCGTACATATATGGGAAAGTAAAAAGGGGCATTTTAGTAGCAGAAACAGCAACTACACATGCAGCAGAAGCTTTCAGAGAGGGATTGGTTAAATTTTCTCTTGTTGAAGAAAAACAGAATAAACAGTTTGTCCATGGCATTCCTAGAAATATGTATGAGACTGTGATAATGAATGATATACACAAGTACAAATTTGAAGGTGCCCCCTTGATGAAGACACTAAAGACACACAAGTATTATTTAAAATGGGAAGAGACAATGAAAACAAGATACATCAGAGCTGGGTACATAGGGTATCCCCTCGAATTTGGGAACATTGCAACACTGTGTAGAGTCTCTATGCTCAGATGGTACCTTATGCTACTGTATACTACATATGTGGTAGTGATGTGGTGTCTTAACTGTCTAATGTTTGGGCTCCGCAAAGCCATTTGTACCAAGAAGTGTGCTTGTGCACATTGTGAAGGTAAGTACAAAGGAAAATGCACAGCCGATGTGCTCATGAAGTGCATGCTCTCACATTGCTTGAGAGCTAATAGGCAGAATACAGTACACAAAAAATTCAGTAATCAGGTCCCGAACAAAAATATGCAACTGATATGGAAATTGAAAGAACCAATTATGGCTTACAAAGTCATGCAAGGTCAATAAAAGCTGGAAGAGCCATTGCGTCAATGGCCAACATCAAAGTAATCTGCAATTTTAAAGATGAGATATTATCTTAGTTCAAGAACCTTACACAGTGAATGGATCGGTTGGCGAATGTGAATGGTGAATGGACAGTGAATGGACCTTGCTATAAGGATGGCATAGGCAAGAACTTCCAGCAATGTTTGTAAATAATCAGACTTTTTAGGTCTGGAATTAATGCAAATTTATGACATTTGATTTAGTAGTACATGAAGTGTGTCAATCAAGGCAGGGCTCAGTGATATTTGCCTCACCCTACATTTATGGCTCCTTCAGAGGACATATGTACTGTTTGTGATCAGTTGAAGATGCTAGTTATGAGTGTTAACAGATCTCCCCACCTCTCGGATTCAGGATGAACGCTAATGCTAAGTCCTATGAATGATTTAGTTTTAAACAAGATTCTTAGGAGAATATGTTGAAGACCTCTTTATCTGGAATGGACTGCATGTGCTAAACAAACCTGAAGTTTTAAAAATAAATGTCCACATTATGTAACACAAAACTGACTCCCTACTCCTATGTAACACAGCACAATGCTGCCTCAATCCACCTGTCTCTTCTTTGGCATTAAGTCATTTATGGATGACCCCTAAAATTTAGAGATTGCAAAAATCACTTCTTCCCACCACACCAGTCTCTCTGGATAATCCAAGGATTGCATCTGTCACTAAAGACAGAATTTTGCCTCAGCCAGAACCCCATAGACTGAGGTTGCATAATCCTGTTTCGTAAACTTTTGTGTACAAGTATCCCTTTCCATAGTTTCCAACAAAACTAGCAGGTGCAGGCATCGAGCACATGTCTCATAAGTTTCCTGATGCACAGTGTGCAAGTTTAAGTATATCTGTTAAAGAGATTAAAGTGTACAGGTAGAGCTTTCCATTGCTAATTTCCACGTATGCTAATAGAAGTTAAGTTTGTGCAGTGCATCTGTGTGTTGACAGTAGCCGCACACTTTAATTATTCCATTATCGAGCTGAGGAACTTTGCTCAGTAACACTGTTCTTGGTTACCTACTATGTACCACCAACAACAGTGATGTATTGAGAACCATGGAAGATTCAGTAGGGGATTTTCTTGCATCTACTATATTGTGCTTCATTGAGAATGATCTCCCACTTCAGCATTCATGAACAGTGTACCTGCATTTTATGCCCTCTCTTTCAGGGGGCTCAGACAATGTCCATTCTGAATGGCTTTTGTCCTCTTTTCCAGATAAATTTTTGTGTAGTGTAATTAGTGTATTAAATGTATGTTCTGAATGTGTTTGCCTTCTAACTTGCAAACTGTCTCATCTGAAAACTATGATCATTACACTTTGTATCATCTGAGCTGTATCACCGTTGGAGGTTCAGACAGAATATTTTATTCATTTCACTATCCCCCTGCACATAAGCATCTATAATGTTTCTGACAATACAATCTACAACACAGGGTCGAGAATGGCATGTGCGGGAAGGCAGCAGTAATTGGTAAGAGTTTAACATTACTTGGCACATTTAATATCTAGGAGTTAAAAATAAAACTCACAGTACAATATCTGGATGTTAAAATGAAGAATATTAGAATCCAAACAGAATTTTCTATTTTAAATTTTTGGAAAAATAGTGAAGCTTGAACATAGAAGAATGGACATTTAAATCCAAACCAGTAAACAGTTAGTGTACTGGACTGTTGTATCCAAGTTTGCGGGTTCAAACCTAATCAAAGCCATGAATTTTTAAGGGTGAAAAAATCCTTTGTTTCAGAAGGGAAATAAAGCCGGCTGTCCCATTTGTATATTTACGGCATGTAAAAGATCCTCAAGTCTAAAAGAAGACTGAGCTAAATTCAAAACGCCTTTTTTGTAGTCCAAGTGATATTTCCAGTCTCTGCCAGATGGTGAAAGGAGCGTGTTTGCATGGCCAGGTGAAACAGCAGGCCTCATGACCTGAGCCTCGTCATGGAAAATAAAGCAAAAATGAACTGACAATCATCCTACTCCATCTTACAGGAAACAACCACCCGCCGACACTGCAAAAAATGCCCCAATACCATGGAGCAACAAAGGATGAATCTGGTGGTGGGTTGTTCTGCAAACAAATTGACACAATTTGACAGAAAGATAAAAAGTTGACACAAGTGTACAACAATGCTCTCAACGCCACCCAGCAGGACAGATTGACATCAAAAACATCAAAAAATTGTTTGCAAAATACAAGCACCAATTAAACAAGGCCTTCTGCCAAGTACACAATATGTATAGAAGTGATTAAAAAGCTGCCAAATGAGAGCATTCAGTCACCAAAGATGCAGAGAAAATGACTCAAAAGAGATCTGATTGATGCCTGCGATGATTTGAGAAGCAGAGCCAAAGATCACTCACTCTGCAGCACAGTGAAGTAGACAGGGTGAACTAAAAGAAAACACCCATACGCAACTGCCTCTCAACAATGGAAACCATGTTACCCAGAGATGCAAGGAATGTAAAAAACTCCTCTGAGCATCATGTTCCAATCAATCTCCACCTTGCACACCAGAATAATGCAAAACCAGGGCAATAAAGAGCCTGCTGAAGGCTCTTCAATCACGAAACCATGACTAAACTAAAATAAAAAGAAAGAAACAAATCAGCATACCTAATATTATTAGTAGCACTATCCACTTCGTCTTCAGCAACTGACAATTCCCTTTTCAGTTCCTCCACTCGCCCTCTTAATCTCTTCACTTCTGCTTCGTACTGCTCAGCTCTACGAACAGCATGAGCTAATTCGGTTGACTTATCCTGAAGAACTTTCTTCAATTTGTTATATGAATGCTTTACATCAGCCAATTCCTGTAGCCAAGAAAACAAAATATTACTATGACAACAAAGGAAAGGTAAATAAACGTGACAATATATTCTTTATTTACTTCATAAAGCTTTGAAAATAATACATGTTGAGACCTTTGACACATACCCTTCAAAAACTCCTCACTTATCTTTATTAGATTTTTCATCCACTTTCCCTTAATCTGTTTAACAAATGATGAAGCAAAACTTCACAATGCACATGTTTTGTGGAGCTCAATTCAAAAAGAATTTTATCTAGATCTACTACTATAAAGTAGATTTTGTACTAGTTATTGAATGGCAATTTTGCGAATGATGTAGCAAAAATGCCTGTGATTCATAGGGGTAGTACCTACTGGTCCATAATGAAGGCTACAAAATGTCCTTAAAGTCACCCCCATGACATGTTTACATCCTACAAAGAGAATATTAAAGAAAATGCATAATCATCTCCATGACACATCATGAGTATTCTAACATTGGGATGTGTCAATTTACCATTCCTAATATCTCTCAGGGAGATATCTGATCTAAATTTCCTGTATAAAATTATTGTTGGCACCCTCAATTGTCCTCAGTTGCTTAATCAAATTTTAGAACACTTAGATTTAACTCTAGGAGTAATTTCATTCTGCAAACAAACCTTTGAACAAAAAGTGTAGTTTGGCCAAAAATATAGACACAATTTTAACTCTTTTGTTGTTGTTGTTGTTGCAAGAGATACATTACTTAAATTTGAATAACTTCTACCAATATTGATTTTGTAATGATATTTTGCGCTTTTGAGTTATAAAATTGAACAGATACTACTTGTACTGATACCTTATGCAAATTCATGGAGAAATTATTAGTATATTTGAAATAAGTAAATATCTTTATAAAATCTAAGGAAATTTGAAAACGTAATTCTAATATGAGCGATTCCACGTCAAATCGCACAAAAAAGGCCAAAATTTGACCTTCATATTTTTATTTATTTTCTAATTTTTTCTGTTTGTTATATGAATCAAATAAGTGAACACGTGTATTTTTATTTTTTTCTAACTTTATTATTTTCGGAAATATTGTATAATGAAATTTGCTAAAAATGACGCGCATCACTAACTTAAAAATATCATATATTTGAAAACACCAATTATAGAAATTCCGTTCAAATTCCATTCGAAACTTAAAAACATGTTTAATTTTTAAGATTTTGCAAAATAATTAATTTTTTGAATTTTCAATTTTTTTTCAAAAACTGAAATTTTGAAAATTGAATATTTTTGTAAACTCGACGAGCTAAAAATTTAAAAAAATAATTTATAAACTGCACTAGAGTATTGATAATAATTCCAGAAAAAATCAAAGTGGGATCTCAGTAACTTTAAAAGATACTAATATTTTAAGAACCAGTGTGTAATAGATTGCTGCAATAGACACTTTTTTGCGTTGCTGGTCGTCGGTTTCTTTGGATGAAGCAGTAATTTAAGTATTTCTTGTGGTGGTGAAACTTCATGATTGAATTTATAAATAATAATATTAATGTGTATTATATATAAATAATAATATATTTATAAATAATTAATAAATTTATAAATAATTAAATGAAAGATTCTTGACTCAGGTTTTGACTGACATTTGAAATTTTCTGGTCCCTCACAACTCACTTTAAATACAAGTACTTGCATACCATAGAATTCCTGAACTTTCGCCACAATGCACAGTTTATAATGCCCTACCGAATTTACTTCAGTTCTGGACAAAATTCCATTTTCTTCAGCCAACGTTTTAGACACTTTTATCATGCGTTCGGTTGCTGCAAAATCGTTTAATTTTATTGTATGTCCAAGTTTCAAAAATTGTCAAAATTTAAATTTTCAACGTCATGTCATCTGTTGAGTGAAAATGATCGATAAGTTACTAAATAGTACCTTTGTCTGATTTCTCGATGGACGTCGAAGGATCTTCAATGTGAAAAAATGTATCTGTGCTGGCACTCTGTACTTTCTAAAATTTCTCATGGGGATGACATTTTGTTCCAATTTTCTTTTCTTGGCGAGGGTTTCTCCTATTGCAATTAAACTCATGTTTATCTTCTTTATTCATTTCGCAGACACTTGACAAACTATCTGAAGAGCTTAAATTATCACTTCCTTGATTTCCAGTTTTTTCACTGGGCGTTCCGCTACTTTCGTTAATGCAACTGATCCACTGGTCTCGATGCTATCTTCATTAAGAAAAGGCCGTTTTGAAAGCCGATTCCCTTTCTTCCGAAATGAATCACAAGTTCGCCAATCTCATGACTCCTGTAAATTCACCAGCAAATCGTGGTTTACGCGTCTTGGAAATTTTCTTTTTTAAAAATCGTGATCAGAAAGTTTAAATGGATTGAAACATCTATTTCATACGCTGATCACCACTCATGTTGCACAATGTACACACAATTCACAGAACAAATACTAGCACTCTTGTCTTCATAAGTATTGCGTATTGCGACTAATGTTGAGAAAATTTTACGATGTCCCTTGACAAGTGGTCGATTGTATTTCACGAGCAAGGTCAGGATGGCACCCTGTCCCTAGGACGCAAAGGGACTCTGCAGTAAAATTCGAGGACATTTCTGACCCGAGAAAAAGCATTCGTTTTGCTGTCACCTATCCCTTCTGGGGAAAGAGTGAATATATGATTTACTAAAGTTTCTTCAAACACAAATCAGGCAGAGGGCCATTCTTTTTATTGTTCGTTGGCATTAGTATCCACGACTGATCGAACACAATTCGCTAGTGCAGGGGCAGGAACCATGCACCAGAATACCATACAATAGATTTTTTTATCTGTACGTGTTGAGAGGCCACTTTTTTCTTGTTATGTTTTGTAGAAAATTTAACAAGAAATATGCTTATTTTTTCAAATTTTCATCTGAGAGAGTTCACAAAGAAATTTTTGTTTTTTTTTAAATAATTACAATTTTTAATGAAATATTTATTTTTTGAGAAAGTAATTTACAGATGAATAAAACACATACCAAAAATTAAACGAAACAAACCAGTAATTTTTATGTTAAGTACGTTCAGAGTGTCAATTATATTTTGCAAAGTACGCGTAAATTTCAAAATTTAATATAGACAAAACTACACAAATAAACAATTTTCAGGTAAATAAAGAAACACGTGCCTCTTTTCCAGATGTCCAGAATGAATGACATGTATTCGTGTTATTTATTTTTTTTCAATAGTCATGTCAATTCGAGTGCGATTTGACGTGGAATGGCTCGTATTTAAATTAGTTTCGCTCTCATTCATAAGAACATAGATGACCCACAAGTCACCCACGATGTTACCCACAAAAATATGTATGACACAGTGTCATACATTCTGGGGGCAGAGTAAACATCTGAAATACTAATAACTCTTGAAACCCTTATCAGGCAGACGGCCATTCTTTTTTTAGTTCTTCAGCACTTGCATCAAAGACTGGCCGAACACAATTTGTTAGAGCATGGGTAGGCAGAGCGCGCCCTCATACTTACAATTGATTTTCTTACAACTGTATGTGTGGAGTGCCCTCTTTGTTTCTTATTGTATTTTATAGAAAATTGAACCAGGAACACGCCTATATTTTTTTCAAATTTTTATCTCATCGAGTTTATATAGAAATTTTACTTTTTTTTGAAAAAAATACATTTTTTAAAATGAAAAAAATATTTTTTGAAAAATTTATTTACAGAGGAATAAAATACACATTTCAAAGTATTAAACTGACACAAACCAGAAATTTTTATATTTGGTACATTCGGAGAGATAATTGATCTTATTTTGTGAAGTACCTGTAAATTCCAAAATTTAATATAGCCATAACTATACAAATAATCAATTTTCAGGCAAATAAAAAAATACGTGTCTTTTTTTGATGTCCAGATTTAGGAAAAAAAAATATCGTGCATTTTAAAAAATGTCGTGTCAACTCTTGTGTGATTTGACGTGGAATGGCTCATATCCTAGTTATCCTTGACCAAAAATTAAATTTCACTTTCTAACACTATTTAAATTGAATGGTTCAGACATCAAGATGGCCTTGTTTTTATTTACACAAGAGTTAAAATGGCATTCAAATAATATTCCAAATTATATGTGAGGCATCCTTTATGTCTGTTTATATTCGTATAATCTTTACATTTGAATTATCAGTTATTTTAAAGCATAGTTAATTTCAGTTCAAAATGGCTGGAAAATAATATAATGACTTTTTGTCACTTTTCCCTCATGTGGAAATTAAGCATTTTTTGTGTAAATTTACAATATTTTTTCAAGCAACATTGAGGAGTATCTCAAAGCTGAGATGTATGCTACAGTTTAATGTCACAGCAATCTTTTACTTGTGCAAATTTCGAATTTGTATGGAGGTCCCTCCAACAGAGATATTACATACTGTAATTGGAAAAATCCTAAATTCTAATTTTTAGAATTGTGTAACTCTCAAATGGTGAGCTGTTTACCATGGTCATTTAACATGAAATAACTACAATGATGTGAACAAAAGCACAAAAAAATTAAAGGTGCAAGTCAACTCTTTTGAAAAATTTCTCTCTAGAAGTTGAAAATTGTTCATTCAAGTTTGATAGTTTTGGTTGCAAGTATTACACAAATAAAAACATATTAAGTAAGCAAATAACACCTTCAATTTGCAGGCTAAAGTTTACTGAACCCAATGCATTTTGGTTTAAAAACCTACAACATAGTTCCCCTCTACATTACAAATCCGTAAATGTCTATTAAACGCAAAAATATGCCTAGCTTAAAATGTACTGAATATACAATGTATCTTCGTGTATTACATCAGGCAGATTTAATACACAATATAAAGAGGCAATTTCATCTGCTTATGCTCCAGTGGTTTCCTCCCATATGGTAGTAGTGGCTTGGTCTTACTAGATTGTGCAATGACAATTTGAACATCCACACTTTTTGCTTGTAGAAGAACTCAATGTTGTTAGATGCCAGGAATTGCAAGAACTGCTTTCATATAATCTTGTTGTGCATCTACAGTTCACTTGTCATGCCTCACTTACGATGCAAAAGGTTGCTTTGCTATATCATGGTATGTGTTTTTTTGACTCAACATTGCAATTCTTTCTCCTTCAGTAGCTACTTTGATTTTAGCTTCAAAGAAATCACATCTGTGGCATGCATCTTGTTTAGGTTTTTAAAATTCAAGAGAAGATTGCAAGTAATCAATTTGAAACTAAGAAGATTTTCCCTATTGCCTGTGTGCAAATGGCATTCACAAATAATAAACAAATTTGCAGCCACAAATTTTTTATTGACCTGATTTAAGAAATAATGTCTTTCATAAAACAGAAAAGAAAATACTGATTTATCATCCTGTAATTCTTCTGGGTGTGAATCTGCGAGAAACTGTCAGTATTAGCCAAGCACGATCACAAATTCTTCCTAACATAAATCATTGATGGCCAGGTGGATACCATTATTAACTATAGTTCCAATATGAAGAGCAACTCTTTGGATAGTTGGTATCCAAACAACAATTTGTACATAAATAATTAATCAACATTATTTGGACACTTATTCTCCAATTTGAATTATCTGCAAGTATTTGGTTTCGCAGTCTTTAATATTTAGAGTGGCCAAATCTCAAGTAGGATAGAAAAGCACTCCTTTTCAAGTGAAGTCAAGTCAACACATCACTTGGCTACACAACACTTACATTGAAAATATCTTGAAATACTGTTGGCTGCTTAACTCATTTTGGCCAAATTCTGACTGACTACAATAGGCATACAGAAATAAACCCATGAAAATAGTGATATTCAAAAATTAATAATTTATTTTATGTAATTTAATAATATAATATTATAAACAAAAAAGGTGTTCGGTTTTAACCATAAAATAAGTAACTAAAAATCATATTCAGTTTTCTATCTGGCCTGAATTTTCAATAGAATCACATATAAATCACCAATCATTGTAATGATGCTAAAGACAAGTCACAGCCTCTGAGAACAAGAGCTAATCTTGGTTGGAAACAAATTCAATACATGCTACTTACTTAGCTGCCATTGAAAAATATAACACTAAATATTAAATATCAGTCATTAATACATTTTTCTTAGTCATTTGTTGAATTCTGCTTGTAATGCAAAGAATAATATATTTAACAAGCAAACGCATTACCTTTGTGCGATCAGCAAGTTCTTGGGCTAGTTGCTGAAGTTGTCTTGTATCAGCATCAGTCTGTGATGTAGGTCTACCACGTCTCTCTAACCGTTCCTGAAGATCTCTAAGTTCTGCACGTAGCTTCTTATTGTCTCTTTCCAGAGCCTGCTTGTCTGACTCCAGCCTCTCACGGCGCCCCCACTCTGAAGCATTTTCTGCTTGCAAACGCTCCAACTAGGAGAAGCAGATAATTATATATTCAATGAACAGTAACATAATTCGTTACAGAACATTCTCAAGATCCAAATCTTAACACATTTCATTCAAAACAATGAACCAATTTCAGTTATACTGTAAAAAAGATAAGGGTGATATAAATAAAACAATAACCTTGTTTTCAATATACTTTTCGTATTTACACTTATTTATTACATCTTCAAATTAGTATTTTAGTACCAGAGGCATGTCACACAAAAAGCTAATTCATACAGTTTGACAATTTCACATGCTTACATTCTGATAACACCATCCACCCTGATCAGCAAGTTGCTGTAGTACTGTACATTTGCTATAGAATTTCTTTCACTAACATGATTTATAATATTCCCTTTGAATACTAAAAGAACATAGCTATGACCTTTTTCAATCTCTTGGGAATAGCTCTCCTTTCCTTTGCCCAAAGAAAATTGAATTGTTACTTTCTCTGCAGTGGAAAATGAAACTGAGAATTCACTTTCAAACACTGATTAAACTCAGTGGGAATAATCTGTCATCAGAAAAAAAATCAATTACTGCTTGATACCTGAGACTGCATACTATGCAAAATGACAACACAGCAAACCCACAAGGAAGTTGCTCTGTGACCACAGCAAATTAGCTGACAAACAAGGAATAAAAAAAATAAAGGTGTCAAAATGTGGCATTACAATATTCTATTGATTAGATTAATGCAGCAAGAGAAAGGGAAGAAATTTTGGGGACTAATTATGTGTTTATTTACTTACACATACGCACACCTTTTCATATACAAGAAGGTATTCATAATATAGTGAAGAGTGAATGATTAAATAAGACTTCAAACATTGTTTCAAAAGTTACATACATTACATTTCTTCATCAATCCCTCTCCCTCTCTCTCTCTCTCTCTCTCTCTCTCTCTCTCTCTCTCTCTCTCGCTCTCTCTCGCTCTCTCTCGCTCTCTCTCTCTCTCTCGCTCTCTCTCTCTCTCTCTCGCTCTCTCCTCTCTCTCTTTTTTTTTTTTTTAAATTACAATAGCATTTTTCAGTGGATTAGCCATTCGCTTCTAATTTTCCACATGGAAGTTCAAATTCAACATTTCTTTCACTCTTTTCTGATTTTGAGTGGCATCAAAAGCAAACATTTTGATAATAAAATCCATTTTCCTGGAGTTCCCTGGATACTCTGCATGCTTTGATATACCTGTATGTTCTAGGTTTTTGATTTTTGTAGGAAAGTCACCCAGAATGCACGAAAATTAGAAAGAGAAAACAATTACAATTCTCTCATTTAATGTTTAGCAGCATATGTAATTTCACTTTATTACAATAGTTACAAACAACTGGAGTGAATGTACTAGCTGAACATTTATTCTTAAAAAGTAAAATAACACTTAAAGACTTCCTTTTACCCAACACAACTGAGCATTCCAAATCTATTTTATAACAAAATTCAAAAGTACGTTTTGCTATGAAAAAAAAATCAACAATTATAACACATTTCAAAAAATGCCCATGCTTCAGAGTGAATTTTTAACTGATTGACTAAACAATTAAACAAGTCAACAGATCATTACGTATTATGCCATGCACATGCAAACATTGCAATCAAATTCCAAATGATGCAAAAATTAGAACTATTTTCTTCTAATTGTAATAAAATATACTGCACCTTTTAAAAAACATTCCATTGAGTTAATGGCAGTTTTCAGAAAATGTGGAGTACTTTGCACAAAAAATTTACGAAAAAATAAAAGTAAAAGAATTACCATGACAGAAAATAATGCAAACCCAGCTCGCTTAGTGATTTGTGCTTATTCTCCCTGTAGAGGTGTGATGTAATTTTGAAGGCAATTAAGCTTAAGTAGCTTTCAGTTGCAAAGTGTTAGAAGTTTGGTAACTGGAGAGACATTATTGAGATTTTGAAAGTTATGTTACATCCAACAATTTCATTTATTTCAATTCCTGACTTCAGACACTATCTGCTTTCAAAAGTTGTTGAGTAATGGAATGAAAACAGTTACAATAAATTATATGAATAAAGAAGTGTTGAAATAATTTTTATATTACATAATACCATACTTACCTGAATATAGTATGATTTCAATACAAATCAACTCTTACTTTTATGCCATAAAAATTAGTTCCCAAGATATGAAATAAAGAAAGGAAATCAGGAATTTTTTGTATATTATATACTTGTCAATATATTTTACATACTTGTGGTGCTACAGAATGACACAGACTTTTGCAATGACTATTTAGTTTTCTAATCTCTTTAGTCTGCAATAGCTTTTCAGTTTTACCCCACCATCTCACCTACTGCCATCTATTGCTACCTAAATGATATTTATTTAACATTTTCTTAATTTTTCAGTTCCCTAGGGGCAGCATTGAAATACAACTTTAAGAGTCAAACCTGGTCCTAATAATCATCAATTAAACAGGCATGCCCACTACACCTGCCCCAGCATTCGCAGTAGCTCCACCAACCCTGCCTGCCTGGCCTACAAGCTTCACCCTCTTCCTCGTCTTGCCCTTGCACTTGACCTTAATGGACAAAAATATAATAAATATTGATTTTTAGAAAGTCAAAACTGGAAAAAATATCCATTTCATTAGTCAGGTAAACAGAATAGTATTACATAGTATTACAGTTACATGATGGATAAATCATCAAAATACTTCCATTTCATTTGTTTTCTTAATCTTCTTATAAAGACTTCCATCATTACACCTAATCTTTTTCCTGTAAATTAAACCCTTATACACTGAGTAACTTGCATCTGTCTGTCACTCACGGTTAGACCACTTCACATCCTTCAATCAAGACAAATGAGGTGGTCATTAGATATGTTTTAGTCTCCTGGTACCGATGATTTGTTTTTGGGTCCATCCAACAGATTCTAAGACATTTCTCCAAAAATGTGTGTTTTTTATTTTTCCCCCTTTTTCACAACTAAAATGTGTTTTGAGCAACTCGTAACACCTAGAGAGGTGATCAATAGCTCATTTGATTCCTCTCAATGAGGCAAATAGATCTGCAATGCTTTCAGGCAGACCCTTTTAGTACATTATGGAGAGGAAAAACAACATGTTTTTTGGGCGGACACACCGACAGAGGTGAAACACTGAATTTTACAATTACTGCTTTTCTGATATAACATAAATTCTTAGATCATGATTCTTAAGGCTGACAATATGTAAATATAATTATGTTAGGAAATATACATTAAAAAAAATAGTACTTCTATAAAAGAATTATAAACGTCAAAAAATAATATGTCTGAATATTTTCAAACAATTCAATATTTCAAACAAAATGATTTTAACTACAAAATTATATTCTAGTATAAATCTTTAAAAATGAAATGTCATGTTCTAGAGGAGGAACTTGCAAATGTACAAATTTTCTTTAACAATCCACCTGATAATACACAGTAAGAGTGTACTCTTCACAACAACTGTGTTAAGAATGTTCAAATTAGATTCTTGAACCTCGTATTCTGTGACCCAAAAGCACAGCTCGCAAGAAGAGCTGTGAAAACACATTTTTTGTCATTTTTTTGCATTTAATTTTAATAGATAATTTTTCACATTTAATGCTTGAGGAGGAGAAACCAGACAAATGTATATTGAAATATTCTTTTCATATAGAATTTGCATAGTCAAAATTTGCAACACACAAAAATATTTTTAACAGTTTCAAGTGTCGGCAGTGCAACATTCAGCCAGTATTTTGTAACTCGCAACATTTTTCCATGAGCTATTTATTCTAGTTTCTTTTTTATTTTAAGCAATTTTGATTTTTTTAGCATATTTGTAAGGAGGTAATTCCCTCAGATACAAATGAAATAAACATTTAGACAAAGATTAGCATAATCATGTCTATGCAAGATCACAAGATAATAATTTGTACTTCTCAACAGTCTAACTGTAGTTAAAAAGATTTAATTTGAGAAGGAAATTATTTTTAGAAACTGCAACATTGAATTTATTCCATTCTGGCGCATTATTTAAAAAAATTATAACAACAATAAACTCATAAGAACTTTGCTACTTTTCAAAATAACAATCAGTTGAAAAAGTCATATTAAAAGCGAAAATCTATTGCTTTACCCCCACAAAATCAATTACTTTCTACTGCTATACATGTGAAAAAAGGTTTTATTTCAAGACATAAGGAGCAATAATCACACACAAATATCACTCTATTTTCAAAATGGAGAAATCTTACTCACTAAGAAGGTAACCAGACATCTTTCACACATCTCAGTAGCTGTCTCCATTCTCAAAAAATTCAATTGTGGTTCATTTCAAATCAATATTGTTTTAAAAACTTTGTGCATTATTTATTAACATTAGCAATTCTATGTTTATGCTCACATGTAATAAATACAGTGCATTGAACCCACACCCATTTTTAGGTGAAACTGGAAACAGCATGCTGGGTTTAATACTGGGAACGAGCCTCTTTTAAAAGAAAGGCATTACAGTGGTACACCTCACAAACTGGTCATTTGACATTTCACTTTTGAACTTTAACCTCTTCTGAAAGCCAAGAGCAGATTTTATATGAGAAACACACAAAAAAATATGAACTTTAAAATGCACTCTTAGAAATGTTGGAGGCCAACTGGAATAAACATTTAGGTGATATTTCTTTCTTTCATCCATGTGTCTGCTTCAAAGAAAAATCTCCTTAATATGAAAAATCCATGCAGCTATAATTATTTCTTAGATAACTTTATAACAGTATAATTTCCATCAATGTACTTTCTACATCTAACCAGACCAAACCAAAGCGTATTCTTGATCATTAAGGCATTCTGTCTGGACTCCAAAGAATTTTCAAAGAAAATACACAAGCATACTCTTTGTATGTGAATAAGAATTGTATGTGTACTGGTCCAAAATAACAAACTTTTAACAATTCAGATAGTTCAGTGATCATCATACATGTTACACAGGTATTAAGACAAAGTCATTAATACATTCCCTTAATGAGTCAATACCAATTTTGGAATAAAATTTTTTTCAATTCTGAAACATTTTTCTCCTAATCAATGACACATGCAGAAAGATAACATCCATCATGAAGATAAAAAGAAGCAATATGCATTAGAACACCAAAGTATAAAATAAAATAAAATAAAATGACAAAAAAGAGCTTTTGCAAGCTTAGCAGGAAATAGTTCATTTACTCTAATTTTATTAATCTTCTGTCACCAAACACCTTTCAACTTCTTAACAAGTAGTTAGACTTCAAAATATGTGTTTAACTTTACCCGACAGAGCTTGTGACAAGTCTCCATGATCCAGATCATTGTTTCCTCAGGAAGAGGCTGGGGATAGAAATCTGTTGTTCCATATACCTTCCTTTATTGTCTCTAGTTATATTATCATGTTTTAAGAAATGATATTTTCCTAACAGGTTTTGAGGAGACGTACTGGGTCCTGAAGACAAACTGCAACCACTGATATAACAAAATATGGACACAGCCTCAAAAAATGAGTAAGAGAAAAACACATACCTGAAATTAGATATTTCGGGCAAAACAAAAACTCAATATTTTTATACTGGCACGCTCCACTCTTGGACCTGTTACCAATGTTACTTTTGGTTTATTTGATTTTATTTATTTAGTCAAAGAATAGAAAACTAGTGGTGCTTCCAACGCACATACTTTCTCGCTCTGCTTCTATACGGTCCTTATTGCTATTCCACTACTCCATAAACCAGCAAAAGTGTACTATACCAGCAAACCATTTCGGTACCCAGACCCGACAAACGAAACACAAATTCAATGAACCGGCACTTATACCACTACGCAACACCAACACCACCTCGGTTGTACAGAGCCATAAAAGAATAGAACCGACTGAAATGCTCATAATTTTACTTAAATTGGTTCATACAGATATATACTAGACAACTGGTCATTTGACATGTCATACGCTTTAGAAATCGAATAACAGAGTTGAAAAATTGTTTACAAAACGCAGTTAGGGAAAACACAGACAAGTCCTGTCTATTTATCTATATTGAATCTATTCGTGAGTAGAAGTACTTCAAATGATTTTCAATAAAGTATCTACACTCTTCAATGTTTTTTTCCTGCAACATCACATTCATCAAATTAAAATTCCCCTCGAGGGATCGAACTCGGTACCTTCCTTATTGAAGAGATCAACCCGAAGGTGCATTAACCAACCGCGCTACGAAACCGACTTGCAGGACAACTGCAAATATTTCAGTCAAAACGTACTTGTATCAGTTCTATTATTACGATGCCGGTAATTGTCAACATGCGAAAAACTTGTCTTTCAAAAAACATGACCAAGAAAGGCAGCGGTGAACTGTTTACTCCACATAATTTATCGGATGATCGGCATTTGGAAAATAACTACTGCGAGAAAGTATGTGCCATTCTATAGCACCACTAGTTTATTTATATATTTACCTTCCCTTCATACACACGTGCAGAAAATTTAAAGAAAAAATTTGGAGCGGTTTTTGAGATAAATTTGTTTTGTAAATTTGAATCGCAATTTACGCAAAAACTATTCGTTTTTCCAAAAAATGGTACATGACCTTATTTGAAGTGCTTATTTTGTACAACCGACTTTGTCTGAGGCGAAAATCTCTATCTTCAATTTTGCCGTTTTTAAACAGGTTTTTGCAATTTTCGAAAAATAGGGCCTATCAACGAAAATGATGCCTACGTCATTCCCTTCAACGTTCTTCGCACTATTCAACAAAATATAATCAAAAAAATTTGGAGCCTTTTTTTTTAATTCATAAAATCTCAAAATGGGCTTCATGTAAAGTATCCTCAAATACTAAGATATCGGTTTCAAATTCAAGAGGCCTTGAGACGAGTCAAAACCATCGGGGAATATCAATTTTGAAGAAAATCGACCGAACGGTTTAGGCGCTAGCGTTGACCACAGACGGACAGACGGACGGAATGCCGTCAATCGATTTTGAAGTATGAAGAAGCAACAAATCATGGATTTTGACTACACCACGAGGCAGAGGATTTTTCTTCTTCTTAATTTAGCAACAGATTTTATCCACTTTTCTATCACCAGACCCCTGCTATAAGAGATTTTCTGGCGAAAATTCTCCGTTTTCCGACGCACGATTACATAACTTTCTCTTCTTGCGAAGAATTCGTAAGGCGTGAAAGTAAAAACTGTATGCGAGGAATGGGGGAGAAATAATCATCAGATTTTTTCTGTATTGTAATGATTCAGGGTCATTAAGGGAATGATAATAAGAATCCCAATGAGTTTTAGCATACATTTAAAAAAAATTAGCTTGAACGGACTATAGTAATGCGGCAACGGTACGCATGAACAGGATATAGAAAAAAAAAAACGAAGAAAGCCGCGTTGCGCGGAAGTAATATCTTAGTTTATTAAAATGCGCACAAATAGAAATAATGGTTAAATAGATATTAATTTGAGAAGAATTTCAGTGTTGGTTTCATTAAAATTGAACCACGGGTTGCGCTGTTATAACAATTTTTAGTATGGAAGATGACTATGCAGAACAGTTGACGTGAAGTGCTAAATACATGATATGAAAATCGGCATTTTTCGGCGTGATGGGGGTCGAAAATGCACATTTTGAATAAAAACCAGAGACACTGAGACCAACTGGGGAATCTTGAACATTGTGGCAGGGTTATTTACTAAAAATAGTGGAAAATGGAAAAATTTATGGGTAACAATACTTGAACAATAATGGCGGCGGCCGGTGTTTGTTTTGAAGGAATGAAGATAGGAGGCAACGACAATGAAAAAGAAATGTAGATGGTTTTCGTGAGACAGCTTCGGTGGGTGATACGTGTGTTGCGTGAGAACATTTTTGAATAGAAAACTTTAAATCTTGACCGGACATGTTAGTAACTATTCGCAGAGTGAAAGTGCAATAAAAACAATATTAATTTGTTGCGTGGAAAACATTTCGTGTTTACGAATTTGGATTGTTTTAGTGAGTCAGCTTTGGTGGGAGACACATGTGGTGCGTGAAAACATTTTGGAATAGAAAACTTTAAATCTTAATAGGACATATTAGTAATTATTCGCAAGGCGAAAGTGCGATAGAAACAATATTAATCTTCTGCGTGGAAAACATTCGTGTTATAAATTTGGATTGTGAAAGACATAGCAATGAATGTTAAAATGGATAAAGCGCGAGGGCACTGAATAGTTGCTCGCGAGCAGATCAGCGTCTACGGGGAGCGTGTGAAGACTCGACGCCCAGGAGGCATGGTGTTACTCCAAAACGTGAAGCAGACGGCAACGAACACGGGAAGTGCACTCAGTTTTTATTGTTTCCAGTACAAGGGTTGCAACAAAACCAATAGAATCAGTAACAATTAGTAATGGTCGCCTGTAGTAGTACTCAAATGTTAAATTTTGCTGTAGAAAAATTAAAGATCTTTCAAATGTTATACCTAATGTTTAAATAACAGGCAAATGTCATTGGTTAGGAGAGAATATAGAAAATATTAAGGTGAACTTGGAAAAGTACGTCCCTAGTTACTAGAGAAAGGAATTCCTAATAGAAAGAAAAAAAAACAAATAAAATGGTCATTATTATTTATGTGCATTGAGTGTTAGTATTTTTTGTTGTGTTTTCAGGTTATTGCTGTTTCTGTGTGTGATGATTTTTTATGTGTAATGCATGTTGGTGAGGAGTTAATGGGTGTACCACTTTACGTAGTTAAAGGGATATATATATATATATATATATATATATATATATATATATATATATATATATATATACTATATATATATATATATATATATATGTTTAATAAATGAAACGTCGGGAGGCGAGACTGCCAACCGAGTTTGTGCTCTTTCACACAAATGTGTTTTATTGTTTTTGTAGTTAGGAACCTGGCTGTCCTGCAAAGTTTAATTATAGTTTATGGGTTTTCCATATGGAACCGGCCACGGCCCGCTTGATATAAATTTTCTGTAACACAATATTTTGGGGCAGATTGTAAGTGGGAAAAGTTGGTTACAGTGGCACCACAACGTGGGGCCAGGTTAATAAGATTGGACGTAGGAGTAGTTTAGTTACAGTGGAGCCCAATTTGGGGCATGATTAACCGGGAATAGATTTGTTACAGTGGCAGCCCAACAGGGGCAGATTGAGAAGTGTATAGATTTGTTATAGATTTGTTACAGTATTGATAACAAAGTAGTAATACACCCCTGGCTGTACTCCCACCACTACCAGCAAAAGGTGATCTCAACAAACCGCACACATAGTGATGATATATATCTATGTCCAGAAGCAAAACAAGGGACCATCTCATCATTTGCTATGTGATCAGAGAAACTGGACAAAAAACCTGATCGAAACCGGAAGATGAAGTATATTACTTTCTACTAGTCCATTGACCCAGATGACGAAGTGCATTACTTTTCACTTTTCACACGGGCACGTGCATTACTTTTCACAAGGGTCAGGCATAGGCAAGGCAAGCCCAGTGCAAAAATAACATTGATATTCTCTAGTTATGCAGCCAGTCTTTCAAACGAGCGTTGCGTTGACGCGCGTCACCTAACGCTGTTGACGTCAACTGCGTCGATGCCGTGGCCCACGACGCCGTTGCACTCTCTCTCGTAGGTCATGTGTCGACGGCTGAGCAAGTCACTCTAACGCGCATTGTAGATTGACACCACCTCAACTATGCTACTATGCTCAACTGCACACGAGCGCTCTTGGCGTCTTGGGTTGTTGCCAACGCGAGTCGAAAGCTAGGGAAACGCGTATTATCTTTATTTAAATTGTAGCTTGAGCGTCTTTCTTGAGCTGTGGGCACAATGCTAGTCGCCAAGAGCACAAGGTTACCGTTTCGCTCAGAATTAATTCGTTAATCTACGACGCGCGTTAAAAGACTTGTGTACGCAGGCATCATCACGCGTCGACGCAGCTGACGTCATTAGCGTTACGTGTCGCGTGTCAACGCAACACTCGTGTGACACAGGTCTTAATATCATCACAAATCTTCGATTTCTTCGAGTTTCAATATTTCCTTTAAAAGCGCCGAATTTTTATCGTGCAATGTTGAACGTTATGCAAAGCCACACCGGACGACACTAGCGTCCCCATTTTTTTTACTTTCCCGCGCTTAAGAAGGGAATTCTTAAGAAGAGAAAGTTATGTCATGCTGCGCGAAAAAACTGCGAATTTTCGGCAGAAAAAACCATTATTACAGGGCCCTGGTAACGAAAAAGTGGATAAATCCTGTTGCTAAATTTAGAAAAAACTAGTGGTGCTACAGAATGGCACAGACTTTCCCGTATTTCCTAGTGTCTGGGCCTATTACAATGTCTTTGGTCTGGGCTAGCTATTCGGAATTGCCACTACTCATGCCAACTGCCATCTATCGCCGCCCAAAGTACAATTTTCGATATTTTCTTGGCTTTTCGGTTTCCTAATGGTAGAACGGAAATATTAATTTTTAAAATATTAAAGAACATTAAAATTTCTTCCTAATGGCAGTATTCTTTTAAAACATTTCTGCAGTTTTTAATAAAATGGCGTTTAAGTGCTACTAAAAATGCGAAATTTTAAGCTCTTTTCACAGAAAATTTTTGAATTTCGAAAAACTTCATTTAAAGTAATTTGAAAACCATTAGCTTACAAAAACAATAGTGTTTACAATTTTCTGGAAATGTGCATATTAATGATGTAAGATATCTTTCAAAACAATTACATTTATGTAATTTTTGCAAAAACAAAAATACCCCAAATTGAACTTTACATCATATTTTTAAGAGTGCAATGAGCACTATACGTTAGAAACATCTGAAGAACAAATTTTGAACAATTTATGAGAAAATGGCGTTTGGGTGTTTCTGAAAATGCGAAATTTTTGTGCTAGTTTTCATACACAACGGTTGAGTTCTCGAGAAACTTTACTAGACATCATTTAAAGCAAATGTACTTGCAAATACAATAATGTGAACAAATCGCCACTAATGTAAATATTACCACAAATTAACATTACTTCAAATACTTTGAAATGGAAAGCAATACCCTTACTAAACAAAATATTTTAACAACAAACGATTTAAAAAATGATAAACGCAAATTATAGTTCCATCATTTACGTTTCACGTACATTTGTCAAATATGTACTTTTTTAGCGGTTTCACTTTCGGCACAAACAGCAAGCGAACGATTTCAGTAATAAAATTATTCGAAAATGCACATGTCATAAACTCACAACATAAGTAATACACTACGATAACCCTAAATCCATAACACTAATACGTATTATGACTGACACACACCATACTTAATATTCTTTCTAAATTTCAGTGATACATTTTCTATAGAGTTCATTTTCTGAATCGAGAAATAAACACACATTGTTTAATAACAACTTTCTTGTCATAGTAACACATTTAATTTCAAAATCACTCTCCATTTCCCTTTTGTCAGCAAATATAACAAGTGGAAAAAATCACATTTGCGGGAATATTTACAATTATTCAAGAAAATGTTATAAAATAAAATATTTACTAAACTTTTTAATTGACGCGATGGTTCACTTTTCGTTTCATTCTGTGTATGATTAAAAAACGCCTACATTTTTTAGCATTATTTTGATTTTTGGGCCCAAATATCTTGAACGAAATCAAGCTTCTGGAATGTGGGAGGGAATCAAACTCTTTACCATTGTTGAGAATTTCGACGAAAAATTTTCAATAGGGTTTGAGAAAATTTGGTTCAAACATTTCAGAAAATTTGCCAATTCTGTTCCCTTATTATGGCCCACTTATGAACATTTCAAATAACCATCATTAGAGATTCTTTGAAGCTTATGTGAAAAGAAACACATTGAACAAAAAAATACATCTATAATGTAAATTTTGACGATGTGAGAGAGAAGTAGAAAAAAATTATATTTTTGTAATTTTTGAAGAAAAAACGCACATGCACACAAAAGTATATGGAAATATGACGTTTATGTCATATGATAAGAGTATATTTAGCATTATCTCTGCCAAAAGTTTAAAGAAAAAATTTTGAGCTGTTTTTGAGAAAATCTTGTTTTTGTAATTTTTTAAAATTGCACATATTGCAAGCAATTTTGTCTGAAAATGACTAAAATTTTCAAAAAAATGTACAGTGCCAACCAAAAGAATGAGGACACCCCTCTCCACTACATTTCTTTAAGGTTCCTATACATTTGTTTAGTGTTGTTATCTTTATGCCGTATTAAATTAAGCCCAAAAAGTGCCACCTTTCCATAAAACGATTGCTAACTAAAAGAATGAAAAGTTCTGAGAAATTTTCTTTTATTGGCAAACTGAAAAGAATATCAATTTCTGATGTTTAAAAAATGGTCAGTAAAAAAATTATTAAACTTATATCAACCAATTGTGGTTTATAAAATGTATCTACATAATGCTCGTATTCGACTATAACACTTTATGCTGAAAAAAAAAATATTGAAGAATTTATTAAGCTTGTAATGTTTTCATTTTTTTTATAGGAAAAATAAACATTTTCTAAGAGAATCGGTAGAAATTCAAATTCGCACCAATTGGCCTTACTCTTTAGAATTGTTGTGGGTATGTTGATAACACCTTAAGAGTATTACAATATGCATATTGGTCGTGTTTGGTTGTTTTCTGTTGAGATCAGTTGTATGCATTTTGCCAAGTTAGTTTTGTGCTCTGGCAAATGGGGCGTAAATGTGTATCTAATGATACAAAAATGGATGGTAGTTGATATGCCTAAGTCAAATGAGTATTAAGTAGATACATTTTAAAAATCACATTTGGTTGATAAGAGTTAAATAATTGTTTACTGAGCATTTTTTAAACATCAAAAATTGATATTCTTTTCAGTTTGTCAATAAAAGAAAATCTCTCAGCACTCTTTCATTCTTTTAGTTAGCAGTCTGTTGTTTTATGGAAAGGTGGCACTTTTCGGGCTTAATTTAATAAGGCATCAAGATAGCATCACTAAACAAATGTATACGAACACCTTCAAGAAATGTGATGGAGAGGGGTTGTCGGTTGTTGTAACCCATTGTTTACCGCCGCACTGATAAGTGACAATGACAGCTGTGTTTTGTTCGTGGTAATATAAACTAATCCTTTTATATCTATGTACAATATTACAATACCATAGTGTTTAAAAAAAACTATTATATGTTGCTACTACGAAGTATATGTTTGTGAATACACTATACAACGAATACCTTATACAACGAACAATGAATACCTTATACGACGAATTCAAAGCCAGAAATTTATTTTTACTTTGTTGCGCTTTTACATTGAAAGCTTTGAATAAAAAAATCTATTACTTGAAACTATTTAATTTTTGCACCAAATGTTCTCCAATTTCAAATGAGTTTTACAAAAAATGATGACTGAGATGTGTTAATATGGAGAGAAATTGTGGTATAAATAGTATTATATACCATTACCAATGGCGAGAAAGTACTTGCCGTTTTAGCACAAGTTTCATCCTGCAGTTGTGTCAAAAATTCCAAAATGGGGGGATGAAACCAGTACTGACGAAATTAAACAACCTGGACACTGAATTCAACATAAAATTTCTGTGGGCCCCTCTACGATAACGTAAATGTTCTCACTTATTTGACACCTTTGTTGTTATCATTTGGATGTTTTAGTCTTAAAAAGGACTTTCAATATGGATGTATAATTGTGATAATATGCAAACGTAAAATACATGTCTGAAATAATTTACAATGGGAAGTATAGGAATTTATCCGGATCTAACAAAAAACAACATATAAATGTGAAAAATGTGTAAGTGCAAAAATGTATAAACGGAGTTTCACTGTATTTACAATATATACAATTCCCTTGGTTTCCCATACAAAAATTAAAAAGTTCCTGGGTCTCACAGTCCCAAGCATTCCTGCTTGGAAACTCAGTGAGAGCTCTTTTGGATTAAGGAGCATTCCAAAACTAGAAGGTTCCAAGGGAACTGCATTTTTAAATTTTAAAATATTCTTATAAACAGTAAACAACTTAAAATAAAAAACTTTCTTTCTTTCTTTCTTTTTTACGACTGCTTCTACTCTACTTATGGGAACTAAAACAGGGTGGTTTTAACAGTGGTCACTGAACTTGTCATTGTATGAGAAAAATTTATTCAGGTTTGGAAATTCAAACAACAAAGTATTTTCCCTTTCTTATGGTTACTATTTGTGTGTGTACTCTAACATATTTTTAGAAATAACTGTTTCATAAAATGCATTTCTGTCCCCTGAATTAACAAATATGGGCCAAAGCATGTGAAATAATTCAATAAACCATATAAAAGGGAAACTAAGAAAAATATTCTAAACATTCTAAGCTCTACTTCTCAAGGATAAATTATGACCAAATGACCATTGTGAGGAAAACATTCATACAAGTTACACCAAAAAGCAGAGCATTTGTGCAGTGCGAGACAGCTGTAGAGAGGTAAAAGGGCAGAAAGAATATCTGTTCACCTGAGAATCATCGCTGGTTACCTCGGTGCGTAATTCAGCCAGGCGCCGATCAGCTCCTCCCCGTGGACTAGCTTCTTCCTGGAGTTCTTGAAGAGCTGCTGCAAGGCTTGGTAGTTGATCACATAGGGGATCACTGTCTGGATCATTTTCTCTGAGTTGTAGTAATTCCCGAACTACCTCTTGTCTAGAAACACACAGTTCTTCACAGCGCCCTCTTGCTGCTGTCAATTCTCCTTGAAGACGTTCCAAACCCCTGTGAAGGGTACTCTTTTCCCTAGAAACATTGACAAATTTTTAGTAAATAATTCACATCCAACACACCAGCAAAACATAAACCAAAAGTAATTGTGTAACAGCAAGAAAATGAATTGAGTTAACAATTCAATTCTAGATGAATTTTTTATCTATTTAAAATACATAGACGACAACCTCTGAACACAATACACCACCACATCCAAAATTTTTCTTATATTTACAAACTCGCTGAAGTATGCTGCGTTGCTTATGTATATATACTCCAATTTAAACTTAATGGCACTTCAATGCCACAAGCTACATGGAGAGGGGGATACTGTCATCCAAACATTCTTGTTACAACTTAAATTTTTGATATTAGAGCTTCAGATTGAATGACAATGTCTCTCTCTCCTTCCAGCTCACAATCTTGATGTGCCCCTACATTTAAATCAGAGTATATTAATCACAATCAACTAGTGTACACAAAAGGATTGTTTTCTATTTATAGTGTATTCCTTCTTATTGTGACTAGCAACACTCTCATCCACCCTGACTTGCCACCCCCTGTACCTTCCCTATCCTGTTTAAACAAAATAACCCTTTAGGGCAGGCAGAAGAAAACTATGAAGATAACTTATTGAATGAACCTCATCATGAGTTTTTTTAGTCAGACTGTAATTAAAATTGTGTGTTCAAATGATTATAAGTAAACTAAAAGAGTTTACATCAATGTCATAAAATTGGTCAGTATTTAAATATTAAATTTTATTTGATTCTTCAAATTACATGAACTACTAAGGATTTGTGTCAGTGCAAATCCTTCATTACTATCTCCATTCATCACTGCAGACTTCGAAGAGAATGAGACCATTCCTGACAAACCACCATTAACTTGCCTTCAACAATAATCAGTCTAGATTTCAATTCAACAAATTTAACATTCAGAGAGTACTTTTTCAAATAACCACTGAATACAAGAAATACTGAGGGAGTAAATTAAGTCCACTACCATTTATATTGAACAAAAATGACATACTAGGTGTGGTAAAGCAATGTAAATTCCATGCGTTTGCAAATGACACATTGATTTATCTATGTAGTAATAATATACATGATGTAATAAATAGATTAAATAGAGAATTAACTTTGGTTAGTGAATGGTTGAGCATGAATTTTATGGGTGTTAAAGTTGGTAAAACAAAGGGCATGGTTATGGGGCAAGATCAATTTAGGGATGAATATACCTCTTCCCTACATTTACCTTCCTAAGTTTATCAAGACAATCAATTGTACTTAACGATGAAAATTTAAAATGGGTTACAAATATCTTGAGGTAATTATAGATAGGTAACCATCTAAGTTTTAAAGATCATGTTCAATACATTCACAATAAAATAGACAGGAATGCCAATTTGTTATATAAATTGAGAAAAGTTATTTGAAGACCAGGAAAGGAATTATTATTTATACTCATTTTGATGCCCCATGTGCGTTACTGTTCAACTATTCTTACTACGGTAAATGAAAAGGTACTTGAAACCCCATCTCAATCAGGTTTTTGTCCAGTTTCCCTGATCCATTGAGCAAATGCTGAGATGGCCCCTTGTTTTGCTTCTGGATGTAAATGTAGCTTCACTATGCGCATGTTTTGTTAAGCACTCCTTTTGCTTATAGTGGTAGGAGTAGAACTGATGTTCGTTACTATTTGTTAGCAATGCAGAAAAATCAAATCAGCAGTCCATTTACCGTTGAAATTGATTTTCTATAACTCAAGAACACAAATATTTTTCTAATATCAATTTTTCTAAATTGCCTCAAGAAAATGTGTGCAGATAATCACTTCCCCCATATGTCATATACAGTTTTTACTGTTTTTTTGACAAACTAAACAAATAAGATACAAATCAACTTCAACAAAGGAATGAGAGGTGTTTTAAATAAAAGGTGTAATGAAAATGTTAGCAACAAATTAGGATATTTATCAGTTGAAAAAGAAACGAGATGTAAAAGAGATGAACTAACATTTATTTATAGATTAGAAAATAAACTATTACCAGAATATTTAGATTGTTTAGTAAGGAACTAATGGTGCTACAGAATAGCACAGACTTTCCCATATTTGTTTTGTATTCATTTCTAAGCATTTTCATTATTTATTCTCTATATTTCAGGATCCTAAAATAGGTTACCAAACAATTTTTAGCACTGTTCTTAAATGTTCTTAAGTTTAAAATTCTCTTAGGTTAAAGTTTTCTTAGGGGAGTAGTTGACTAATTTTGACACCCAAATACTTCACAAATACACATATTCTGGAAAAATTCAACATGACCTTCAACCAGATCTTCAAAAGATCCGTTTTTGACAAGCATATTTCATTAAGAAAGACAATTGTATCTTCACAATTGCAGTTGGAGGAAGAGGTTGAAATTTTTTCGCAAAATCAGGCATTTCAACAAACATGAAATCTGCACTATTCTCTTAAGTTTCCTTTATGCTATCTAGTCCCAATTTCATAAAAAATGTATTTTTTTTTTAGAAAACATGGTTTAAAGAAAATAAAAATTGCCTGTTCTGCACAAAATGTTGCAAAAAATACTCATGTTTTTGAAAACTTTAACATGACCTTATATGAAGATCTGTTTTTTTTTTTACACATTTCATTAAGGAAAAAAATTGTATCTTCATAATTGTAGTTGTAGGAAGACACCGAAAAATGTTGGAACTTTTTCAATTTTTGAGAAATTAGTTTTTAATCAGCATGAAACCTGTGCCATTGTCTTAAATGACCTTCAGACTATCCAACAACAAATTTGGTCAAAATTGTTGGCACCCTTTTTTTGAAAATGTCCCAGGGGCTTCATGTACAGTAATCCCTAAAATTAAAATATATGACATCAATCAGATCGATCAGGGAATATCAATTTTGGAAAATCAACCGAACGGTTTAGTCACTATCGTTGTTCACAGGCCGACGGACGAACGGGCATTTGACGTCAATCAACTTTTCGGTATCAAGGAGCCATAAACATGGCTGCACCACTTGTTGGAGGATTTTTTCCCCTCTAAATTTAGCAACTGGATTTATCCACATTTTGGTTAACAGGGCCAGATAGTAAGGATATCAGTCTGCAATTCATAGGATCACAAGTGTTGCGTTTTTTGAATAGCGGCTTCACTCTTGCTTTTTTGAGAATTTGGTTAACAGGAGTTTTAATAAGAGTTTTTCTGCCGAATACCTGACATGTTTTCACTGGAGCATTACATAACTCTCCCTATATACATTCTACGTATATACTCCGTATATACGTATGTATATGAGAAAGTTAAAATTGTGAAGTTTATTGGTACTCTACAAGATAGGCTAATTCCATATGGAAAATGTGCAAAGTAGCAAAGCTTACTGAACAATATTTAATAGAGGACTAGCAACGTACAATGAATTACCACAACAAATAAAGCAATCTGGGTCAGTTGGAAAATTTAGAGAAAAATCAGGTGTCTGGTTGGAAAGTATTGAATACGAAAAGTAGTATTAGGATATTTTGTATTGTTAAAGAATTATTGACAAATTATTTTCTTGAATTGTTAACGAGTGTATAAATGGAACTGTTAAAGAATTGTTATCATCGTTATAATCTGTTTCCCACAAACAATGAAGAAAATACAAAGCAAAAACCACAAATCATGGACAACAAAAGGAATCAAAACATCATGTGAAAGAAAACGATACATGCATGAAACAATCCTTCAAAATGAATGTAGTTCTGATTTCATTTCTTATTACAGAACATACAAAAGTATCCTAAAGAAAGTAATTAAACAGGCCAAACTGTTCATGAATGATCATCGCATTGCCAGAGCACAAAACAAAACAAAAGAAATGTGGAACATTGTGAAAAATACTCTAAAAACAGAAACACTACGAACATTGAACTTCTCTACAAAAACAATGTTCTGCACAGCCCACAGTAAATAGCAAACACATTCAATAGACATTTCTCAGAAATTGGTGAAAATCTAATTCAGTGTGATTCATTAACTAAAATAAACATACAGTCAAATATCCGCACATTATCAAATGTAAATTCCATATACATTTCACAAACATCACCTGCAGAAATACAAAAAATCATTAATCAAATGAAAAACAAATTCTCCACAGGACTGGATAATATCTCTGACACCCTCATTAAATATACAGCAACAAACAATAGAACCGCTCATTCACATTTGTGACCACTTCTTAATGACAGGTATCTCCCAGAAATTCTCAAAAAAAACAAAAGTGAAGCCACTATTCAAAAAACGCAACACTCGTGATCCTATGAATTGCAGACCGATATCCTTACTATCTGAATTTTCCAAAATTCTTGAAAAGCTCTTTAATGATACTCAAACATTTTCTCAATTCTAATAACATATTGACAGAGGCTCAACATGTATTTAGAAATGGGAGATCTACAGATACAGCTATCTTCACCTTTCTAAATGACATACTTGGTGCTTAAGAGCAGAAAGAAATTCCCATCGGTTTGTTCCTAGATTTGTCCAAAGCATTCAACGTTATTGACCATCACATACTGTTATCCAAACTTGAAATTTTGGGAATTTAAAGGCATTGCACTTCAGTGGGTTAAATCTTACCTTTCAAATCATTGTCAAGTAGTCACAATCAAGCCATGTTAGAGAAAAAAAGATTTCAACCCATTTTTCCCAACCTAGAATGATAAATTATGGAGTACCACAAGGATCAATCCTAGGCCCTATATTATTTCTCTTACACATCAATGACATGCCCCTGACTCTACAAAAGAACAAAATGGTCCTATTTGCAGATGACACAAACATTATTATTAAAGCAAATATTCAACAAACTCTACAAAAAGAAACACAAACAGTTCTAGAAGCACTAGTAAAATGGTTCCAGGAAAATAAACTCATCATAAACACCAGTAAAATTGTCTCCCTAAACTTTCGGCATCCACTCTAAAGAAAAGCCTCCAACACAATTGATGATAAATATATGCCTCTAAAAATTGCCCAAAAAATAACTTTCCTGGGATTGACTATTCAAGACAATCTAAAATGGAACTCTCACATCACAGATCTAAACAACAAGCTTACCAAGTCATGTTATGCCATCCACATTCTCAAGTCAAATTCTAACTTGGATACGCTGCGAACAGTATACTTTGCAAATGTACACTTGCCTCTAAAATATGGAATCATATTCTGGAGAAATTCTCCAGAAAGTATTCACACTTTCATCATCCAAAAGTTAATATTGAGAACAATGACAAACACTCGCAAATAGGAGTCCTGCAAACCACTTTTCAAAAAATTACAATCCTACCACTACCATGCATGTATATTTTTGAAATATTAATCTTCACAAAGAAGGCACTTTTGGAAAACAAGGATTCTGTTACTCCAAATGCAGAAGTTAACAACTATGATACTAGACAAAAGAGAAAACTGCAAGTCCCACACAGAGAAACTTCACTCTTTCAAAAAAGTACCCTTATAGAAGGCATTACACTATGCAACAAACTCCCTAGTGAATTTAAGAGCTTAAACTCTGTACACACATTCAAAAATAAACTGAAAGCTCTCCAGTTAAACCATACATTCTACAGTACAAAAGAATATATACATCATAAACACATATCTACGCAAATATAAACTAGTACCAATAATTTTTACATACTCAGTTGCATGTTTTGAAACTCTCAAACAGACTGTTGAATGTAAGGGATGGACCCAGATCAACCCATAAGAAGACAACTACTTTTTTCTTCTTCTTTCTTCTCTTTTTTTTTGTTATTAGTACTGTTTTTCAATTTTCATCTTCATTTTTTTTCTTCTTTTTTGTATTGTATTTAATACTTAGAAATATCTATATTGTACATTTTATTATTATGTACATATTCTGACTTGTCATACATGGCTTATGCTGTATTTATGTGACAAATAAATATATTATTATTATTATTATTATTTTTATAATTTTGTTATTTGAAGGGCTCATTGTTAGTGAAAGAATCATTGTTACAAATTGTATAAATTATACTTTTAATAATTGTTAAAATTATGCAGTTAGGTTGTGTCAGCAAAACGTGAAATTGAAATTAGCCAAAGGCTATTTGTAAATAAATAAATGAAAGGATAGAACAAGGGCCTAATTGGGGCTCTGCATTACCATGAGGGGTCCTTTAACCTTCACATGACTCCCCACTTCATGTGATGATGGATCCCTGAAGATGGAATATACATGCCACCTGACAATAGCATCCAATTTACAAGATTAGGTAAAAATTTAGCCTTTTAAAATTTTTAAATACCTTGATTTTCCCCAACATACACTATTCCTTTTAAGGATCTGACAAATTGAGAGCAGGGTGTCGCAGAGCCAGGTGGCGTGAGCAATATGAAGAAAATGTTTGGGGAAAAGACTTTTCACAACACTTTCCCCCTACACAAGAAACAATACCACATGGACTTGAATAGGAAGAAATTAAATTTGAATGCATAAATTAATTACAAATATCCCTTATTATACTAAAGGTCACTCCTGCCCATGAGAATGAATTGTAATAATTATCAGCTAATTTAAAAGCATAAAACTTACTCTCTTTCAGCCATAATTGTTTTTGATGCTTCTTCCAATCTTAGTTGCAACACCGATAGTTTTTGCAATAAATAATCTCGATCTGATGATGAATCAGTATCTAAATTTTGAGAAAATCTCCTGTCCACAGGTAGAGCATCATCACACTGACTGTTGTGAGGCACTTTAGAATCACTCAATCTTTCCTGCACTTCACTGCAAGTAAGAAGAGATGAAAGGTCATCATGATTGAAGCGCTCCAGTCCATCTAAGTCTTTGTCAATAGCATTCTCTTTGGCATTGTTGTATAATTCTACAGCATGACGTGGAACTGCTCCTTGAAGAACATATTCCTCAATGAAGGGATCTTTATCTTGTGTAGATTGAAAATTGTCTTTATCATCTGGTTCTTTCTCAAGCCTGGACTGTACCGGTTCATTAAGGCTGTACTGATCTACACTAGACCCACTACCTGGCTCTACAGAATCTAACAAACCCGAATTTCTTGGTGAAACAGGAACAACTTCACTATTCACATCTATGTCATTAACAGGATTTAAATCTTTTTCTGGGTCCTCACTCTGCAAAGCATCTAAGAGCTGCTGATCCCACTGTCCAGCATGTTTTAGCAGAAGCAAATGTATTTTCTCAACTTCCTTTTTCAATTGATCATTTTGTGTTTCTAATTCCATTTTCTCCCTTTTATATGAATTAATATCTTTCATAGCAGCATCTAATTGTGTACGCAGCTGTTTTGATTCCTCTCGAGCCTTATTTCTTTCATTTCGTACCTGTAACAACATAAGATGGTATTTGCAAAAAAAAAACAAAAACAAACAAACAGAAAACAAATTGTGTTAAAAATAAAGTTATTGACATTTAATCTTCAAAACTAGCAGCCAACAACATATCTAATAGTTAAAAAAAAAATAGATGATGTCACATAGCATAGCACATAGCATTATAATAATTTATGCCCCCAACATTCAATTCAATTCAACATTTGGGACATATCAGAAAAATCACCAGTTCCTATGTTTTCAATTGAAAAAAAAAACAAACAAAAAACATAACAACAACAGAAAATACCTTGCTCCATTTTTCTCTCCAATTAGCTGTACAGTCTGACCACCAACGCATAGTCTTTTCCATTTGAGTGGCCCGAGCTCTGGCTTCCTCCAATTCTCTCTGGCGCATAGCCTAAAATGACATTAATGTGTTGATTTAAATGACAACTACAAAATCAACAATTTTAATATAAATTAAAGATCAATAACAGATGTTTTAATTAATGTGTCTTAATTATTTTCAGTTAATCAGTTAAATTTAAAAGTTCATGTAAATTCACCTCCTTTGCCTCCCAATCTGCATCCGCATATCTACTTGAAGAAATGGAAGCAGTATCATGATCATTCCGTCCATGACGACGAGATGAAGTTCCACTAGAACTTCCCTGGGCCATAGTAATTTACAAATGCTCGTGATACTCCCTTATGCTATCATAATTGCAAAAAAACATTCGACATTGACACTCGACAGACAAATACGGCGGTGAGCAGGTAGCACATTACATGCGCACTGTACATTCTGATAACATTCTCTACATCCACTTTACATGGACTTATTCAATTTCTTTCTCTTCTCTCCTCCCAGCCTATCAACAAATAGACTTCAACTTCAGCTCACACACTCATCAACGAGTTTACATTGTATCAGCTGTCACATTCGCATCCTCCACAGCGGCTTGCATATATACAATGATAACATGATTACGAAGACTGTAAAATGGAGATTCAACTCCAGTGGTGGGGGAATGTGAGGAAAGAGTCTGCACTAACTTGTACACTTAAAATTCAGCGACATCTTGCAGTGAATGGAAGAACCTTTTACGGTATTTTCGGCATGAAGCACATGTGTCAACTTGACACTGTCAAGCCAACGAGGGCAAGTACCCCATATTCTCTGCAAGTCAACGCCATTTACACGTACTTACACACACGAGTGTAATGCATTTACAAGTGTAGATGGCGTTAGCCAACTTATAACTAAGAATATAAGTTATAAAATCGTCATTATTGACCGAAAAAATCGACATAAGTTCCTTCAACTTCCGCGTGACGTTGTCAAAGTTTAGGTGTACAGATTGGCTACCGACATTTCTCAAAATATTCCTACCATGGTCGAGGCATGGTATACTGACCCTTACCATGTCGTGGAACCATTGCAGTCTTCTTGTATCGCGATCAGGGTTGCCAAATGTTTTGCGATCTTTCGCCATCACTATACTGCGATTTTTGTAGGAAGAGCTCTCAAGATAACTCAAATCCCATCTTCACGATGGAATATGTCACGGCATTTCGTATCATTCACAGTCGTTCCGCTAGATTTCGCACAATCGTGACCGTATGAAGCAGTGCTTGCGATCATGCGACTTCTACCGGCAAAACCGAGAAAAGACGCGAAATGCCGTGACATATTCCATCGCGAAGATGGGATTTGAGTTATCTTGAGAGCTCTTCTTAGAAAAATCGCAGTATACTACGGAATTTCCCTAAAAAACTTCTCCAATGAAACAAAATTCTCCAACTTTGAAACGAAAAATATTCTCCAAATTGTGGACAAAAGACATGAGCTGTTCCTAGCGATCCCATTGGCTATACCCTTAAATTCAAAAAATTCATAATACATAAAACAGAGAAAATCATCCCCCTTAAATTCAAAAAAATTATAATACATAAATACATTTTTAATACATATAAAAGAGATAATCACGCCTGTTTCTTTTTTATTCATAATAATTGACAGTCATACTTCTATCTCGACTCTGGATGAAAATAATTTCTCCCAAAATGCCCCAAACATACCCCATGCATTCATGTTCCACATTTTTTCCCATAGCGAAAAAACATCCCCATTTTGGGGTCAAAATTCCCCAATCTGGCAACCCTGATTACGGGAACACACGATTCGGAGTTTCAAACCCCCTTCACTTGATTGCTTGTAGCAATCATAAGAAGTAATTGTGAACACAATAAACCAGGACTACGTATATCTTTGCAAACAAATACGCGAAAAACTCAACATCATGGTATCGCCAATAAATATTTTTAATACAAAATGAATAGTTTCTGGATTCGAATATCCTTTTCATATGCACAATGAATAATATTTTATTCTTTCAACAGGTACGAGAGTTTTCAAATGTTGCCATCGGAACGAAATTCCCCCCCTCAGAAATTATGCTTCCTCGCGTGGCGGTACGACCGAAAAAGACCCGAAATGCCATGTGATATGGAGATGTCCAGAATGACGTCTCAACGTTTTGCGGGAAAGTGCTGGATGGCAACCTCTGCCGTGCGCATACGCTATTCCCAATTATTAAGTTTGTGGCTGTCTTATGCGGTTGCTGAGGTTTGTGTTTTTATATCACATTTGTTATTAACAATGATTTTTGTATTCTTCCGGTTTGTTCACATTCTGGCAGCACATTTTGTTCACAAATTTAATTTAAAGAAGCACCAGACATACATCAAGTTACTATCTTTTAATTTTGAAAATCGTTCAAAGTACATATCACGACCTGAGCGATGATATTAAGGTGTTAATTTGTAATAAAATGAAATGTATGAAACATTTGGATACACCTGCCTTGTCAGTGAATATGAAAAGTCCAACGAATTTCGGGCCTCAATGCTATTCGAGTAGAAGAGTTTCCTTCCGTTTATTTTTATAAACTGTCAGCTTTAAATATTTATTTAAGAAAATTGTATTGATTATTATCATTGAGAGAAATTTAAACCTAGTATATTAAACCTTAATAATCGTTCGGAAAAAAATACCGAAAATTCATAAACATCCCTAAAATGTTCGTAAATTTTCACGGAATGGAGGAACGTTCAACATCAAGTTAAGAAGAATTTATAGCGCGATATTGAATTGAATTGAATTGAATTGATGCCTTATTTTACGTGGCGAGACTTTGGCGATATTCGTAACTTTGCTTCTCAAGGTCCGTCTTCATGAAGGAATATGTCACGTATTTCGCGTTTTTTTCAGTCTTTCCGCTAGATATAACGCGATCGCGACCGTATCAAGCAGTGTTTGCGATCACGCGACATCTAGCGGCAAGACACAGAAAGACGCAAAATGCCGTGTGATATTCCGCCGTGGCCACAGGGGCTTGGGAGGCAAAGTTAAGAAAAATCGCTCTGTAATATCATAAAAATCGCTATGTAATTAATATCATATAACGTATTAATTTTTCAAAGTGTTAATTACAATAAATATATGATTATGCAATAACGTAAATAAATACAAGGAAAAACCTAACACAAGCAACAAAGAAGACTTGTTTGTATACTGCAATTTTTCTAACTTTGCCCCTCAAATCCCATCTTCCCGATGGAATATATCACGGGATTTCGCATCTTTCTCAGTCGTTCCGCTAGACTTCGCATGATCGCGACCTATCAACCACTGCTTGCGATCATGCGACTTCTACCGGCAAGACGGAGAAAGACGCGAAATGTCGTGTGATATTCCATTGCGAAGATGAGCCTTGAGTGGCAAAGTTGGAGAAATCGCAGTATAATACCTGTTAACACTAACCTATGTAAAAATAATTTCTTCCATACTGGACTTCGTTTGTACAATCATCTGCCTAAATACCTCAAAGGCTTGCCTGGGCCGAGTGCATTCCGGAGGGGTCAGCATTCCCTTTTGTCTAGTCATAACTTTTACAATGTAGACGAATTTCTAAATTATAAGACAATTTAGAGTAAAATATGTGTTGGAGCAGAATGTGTTTATGTCTTGTTGGTATATGTAATTATTGTATGTATAACCAAAGTTGCATGAAGCACATATATAAGCATATTGTTTATATAAGTTAGATATGAAAGTATTGTATATATAAGCATATTTGTAAATAATTTTGCTCTGTATTTTATATTGTACTGTATTTAAAAATGACTTGTCCCATATCATATGTTATGACCAACTGGATCAATAAAGGATTACTTATTACTGATATTGCACTTTTCAACATGTTTTCAAAAAATGTTTGACGTATTCTGTGTTGAAATCAAATTTTGATGGTTGATTTTTTTAAACTGGAAATAACCATCTAACTTGTCTTGCTTCAAAGTAGAAATCCAGTTTCAGCCTGAAGATGCTATAGTTTTACCATGGATGATTAATCCATGGTTTTACTTTCTTGATTTATATGAACGGTAGGGAATATAAGATAATCTAGTCGGTCTCTTCCGCCCCTTTTTGCTCCATTCCAATACCACACACAACTTGGTTATTGTCATAATATAACTTTATTTTAGAGAAAAAATAACATCTCACTGTGAGAAAGTATACCTAAACAAAACAAAACCGTTTTTTTAACCGTTATAGGTAGAGGGAAACCTCCAACGAAGATCGATGGCGACATTTTAAAAGAAAATCGACACCTAAAGTCCGATTAAATTAAGAAGGTGATTGACAGTTCTGTGTGACGTCAGGACGCCTTTCCCGTTTCCATGGCAGCTGCCAACCAGAGAGACAAAACGTGGCGTGTCAGGTCGCTCAGTTGCCACTGCCGAACACGCGGAACATTTGAGCATCGCACAGCGACTTTCCTGCCGCCGCGCCGCCCGCGTTTCTGCCTGCGCTGCGCGCGCGATGTGTACTGTGTTGTGATGAGTTGCGTTGAGGTTAGGCTTTTGTCGTATTTTTTTTTACACTTTTACACGTATTTTTTGAAGTGTTTGTTTTCGTGTCCCGGTAACACGTGCTCAGTGGTTTGCGACCTGGCAACGTCGCTCCCCTCCACTCACAAATGTCAATCACCTTCCTAATTTAATCGGACCTTATGTCGTGTTTTGTCCATATGCCCACGGCTTGTAGCTACAGAACACTACATTCGGATTTCTTGGCATTTCACATCTCTTGGCCCGTGGGGCCTTGTCTCCACAATGGAATATCTCGGTATTTCGCGCCGTTGGCGTTCGTGTGGCTAGGAAACGAATGATCGCCAGCGTTGCTCGATAATCGCGATCATGCGACCCCTTGCGGCACGATGGAGAACGACGCGAAATACCGTAAGATATTCCATCTTGAAGACAAGACCCCGTGTGCCAAGCATAAAAACCCAAGTGTATCTTACACCGAGGGCACGGGGATCAAGAGGAAAAGAAATATTTTTAGCTGCAGAGCATACTAACGTGCATAGGAATGAAGTATATAATTCTTATCCTTTTAAGAGGATACGACCATGGGTGGTATTATACATGATATGACCATTGTGTGCTTTCCCGTATTATTATTATTATAATTATTCCTCTCCTTTTGAAAGGAATCCCATTGGATATCATCACACCACAGAACACGGTGTGCACAGAAGCACGTTAGCGGTCTTGGTCTACAAAAAGTTCTCACAGAGTGCGCTAGTGATGCTCTACTTCTCAATTGCAATGTGTTGAACGTTGAAAACGACGATTGGATTGCGGGAGCCATGGAGTTTCAATGGGGTAGCAAATTGCAGTAACATTTACGAGATTGCTAGTTGCATGGCCTGGAATTTCGGGTTAAAGAAGGCCTGAAAGCCAGCCATGATACGTAATAGGTGAGTGAGTGTACTGTTGCAAATTCTGTGTTCGGTATTGACAAAAATTGGAGGAGTAGAATCGGTTAGTAAATTTGTTGGGGGTATTGGGAGTAGGGTGAAGTGAAGTAGGCAAATTGATATAATTAGTAAGGAGGCCAACACAATGGCTACGACAACAAACGGGAATGGAAATTTGGTGGACGAGTTTGAAGAAGCATTTCAGGCAAGTACATCATTGAAATTTATTTCAGATAACAAGAACACTTCGTCTATTAAAATAGGATTCTTATCTTTCCGCAGTCGTGCCTGAACGTTTTGACGAAGGATGAAGCCGTGCCTACTATGGAAAAAGATGAAATTCGTGTTGAAGTCGACCATACAATTCTTCGATTTATTGACCTAGCCCGACAAATGGAAGCATTCTTTTTGCAAAAGCGCTTTCTACTTTCAGCTTTGAAACCAGAATTAGTTGTTAAAGAGGTATGTTAAAAGAAAATTGGAGTTGTGGACTAATAATTGCGGATAATATTCTCATGTGGTTCTAATGTACACAGGATATAAGTGAATTACGATTGGAGCTTCTAAGGAAAGAAGAACTCATTAAACGTCATTATGACAAAATAACTGTATGGCAAAACTTGCTTGCGGACCTCCAAGGATGGGCGAAATCTCCTGCACAAGGTTCTGCACCATCAGGATTGCCTAATGGCAATGCTGGAGGACCACAGCCTCCTGCTCCTCCACCTGGAGCTCCCCCACAAGGCAATGCCATGCCTGCTAATATGCAACAACAAATACAGCAACAGCAATTACAACAGCAGCAGTTGCAGCAACAACAATTGCAGCAGATGCAACAGCAGCAAATGCAACAGCAGATGCAGCAGCAGCAACAGCAAATGCAACAACAGGTAGCATATGGATAGGAGCAAAAAATCAGCGTTAATTTGTTAGGGTACCACTTTCCCTTCAAATGATGTTGGGTAGTGGTGGTGGATAGAATGACTTCTGTCTCTGTCAACCTTTCTTACTTGGAGTCCAGACAAGTCAGAATAGCTCTCAATTATTCAATGTAATTCATAATCTATAGTGCCCTATATTGTATTTTTATAGTCTAGTGCAACCAAAGAGTGAATATCAGTGCCTTTGCTCTGTTAGTATAGAAGCAGTGATACAAAAGTTAGTATCAGAAAAAATATTTATACAGTATATTAATGTTTAATATGTATTGAATTGTTAGCATTGCAGAAGATATTTGTCATTCCAATTCTGCTGAAATGGATGTGGTAATAAATGCTAAATACTTTGAAAAATTGATGTGAGAAAAGGAACTGTTTTGTTACCACGCTGGTCCCAGATTTGTTACAGAATAAAGTTTTTTCACAAAAACTTGCTTCTCAGTTCATCAGAATGATTGTGATAAATTGGGTGCAGAATGCAAAGTCAGTTAGCGAGCATGATGTTTGTTCTTGCTGCAACATCCTAGACTGCGGTGGTGGTTATGGTTCAGGAGCAATAGGTCTGCATGGTTTCCAATTTCTGACCACATCAAGCCTTATATATTATTTGCATATATTATCTGCATGTTGGAACATTTCTGGAATTTTCTGAATGCATATTATTTTTATGTTTGTCTTAAAAGTGTAGTCTTTAACTTTTGTTTTCAAAAGGGATTGAAAATAAAATGACTTTTTTTTTTTTGAGTTCTCTTGGTATATCTGTTCTTTGCTACTTTTTCAAAATAAATCTTTCTATTTTTATTTGAAGTTATTTTTTTATTATTTCTTTATTTTGAATTTTTATTTGTTTCCTGGGTGTTTCAGTGAGCCCCTTGTGGGTTCCTCACTGAAACGGCACGCGTCTGTTTTCAGGGCCCCACTGGCATGCCAGTAGCATCTGGCAGCGGGGGACCCGGAGGGCTGGTGGCAGCCCAGCAGGCCATGTTTCTACAGCAACAGGCAGCAGCTGGCGGCCCTCGGGGCCCCCCTGGCTTCCCAGGGCAAGGCCCTGGTGGAGGTGTGCTTCAGGGCCCTTTGGCATACCTAGAGAAGACCACCAGCAACATAGGTCTGCCGGAGGGGCGAAGGTGACGGGGGCGGGGGAGGGGTCGGGGCAGAGGCAGGGGTCGAGGTCGTGGCAGAGGACGCGGCGCTGTGGACTATGGAACTGCCCCCTAAACCCTCCCACGTTGGGACCATGCGTGGTCATTACGTTTTGGGGAAAATTTAGATAGGACATTATTGTGCCATGTAGATGGTGAATTGGGACTTCTACTGAAGTAGTATGTACTGTATACGTTTAAGTGAAAAATACCACATTCATTCCTGCAACACTGGACAAACAATTCCTCTTTCTGGAGTGATTACTATTAATTTTATTCAAGCACTTTTAGATTCCCAGAGATGTGTTCCACTTGTTTTTTGCATTCTGGGAAATAATATCTTAAGTGTGCAATTCTGAGATTTTACGAATCTCTTCTTTCTTCAATCAATTCAAAAGTTCAATAAACATTCTGCCATGCAGTGAAAAGAAGTATACGATCTCCAGTCTTCAATACCAAATATGCAAGTATTGGTTTACATTACATGTTTTCAGTGAAGAAAGATGGAAAAGAATGGAAAGGAACGTCAGTGAGATTATGGAAACTTGATCAATTGCTGTAAAATACAAAACCAAAAATTAAATGGTTTGCTTGTATATTTTTGTATGCTAGAAAATATTTACCAAGAAAATAGGATTTTCGCTGTTGAAAAAGTAAATCACATGTTTTCGATAACAATTTGTAAAAAGTTTTGTTAATTTTTAAGCTGTACATTTTGTTGACTTAATATGTAAGCTTTAACCACTAAAATGTTGATATTTCACATTAAAATTTTATTAACGTATAATGAAGTGTAATTTAATGGAATGGTCTTGTGAGTGTAAAAGTACTGTGGTCGAATTGTTGTGTGAAAATATGAACTTAATGTTGATTCACATATTGAATGACAGTACAAAAGTAAAATATAATTGTGTGTTCCTATTTCTGGCTACTACCATCCTTTATAGGATCTCATCTCCCATCTCAACAGGCAACTATACACCTGTAACTTATCTTCATTTTATACATTTTTATTCATATACAGTATATACTGTTCAGGGCTTTGGTAGTAGTTATGTACATATACCTTTCTTTTACCTTTGTACAAAATGCCTAATTTTTCTGGAATTTTATAAGCTGTGTACCTGTAGACCTTGTAAATAAAAAAGCTTTTCCTTGATTTATCTTGAATTCTTCCTTGGTAAGATTCCTGGCAACTTTTGTTGGAAAGTTCACCATCACCCCGACATACCAATGAATTGCTAGTTTGTAATGTGAATAATCTTCAGGAAAGAAAAGTAGAATCCGTACTCAACATTGTAGGGCCAATAAATGAATTAAGGCACGAGTGGGTCTTCCAGTCATTCCTTTAACTAAATAAGGGATACCATCACATGGTGCTGGACCCATAACCCCAGCGATGTCCAAATGCATCCAGTCTACCTTAGGAGCAAATTCCTGAAAAACAAGTATTCAAACTGTCAGTAAGGATTCTGTAAAAGCAATAAACAATAAAAATGTCCCTACAAGATCTGGATCAATATTTTAGTTGCATTTTAACACTAGAACGCCTAGAGATGTCATTTCAACTCCTGGCGATCTTTATATTCTTGTAACGTATTTGTTTTTCAAGATAGGATTTTGTGATTTCGTGACTTTTTATCATTTTCTTATATTTATAGTATGCTAAAAGTTGAAACTTTAAAAAAAATATATTTCATTAAAAATTAGCAAATTTACCTAAAAAGCCTGAGGAGAGTCATTTCGACTCCTTGTGTATTGTCCCCATCCTGAAGCTTTTGTTTCAAATATTTCAATGCCAAAATTTTGTAAACTTCTCTCCTAGTGTTTCAGATACCTTCTGAAGAAATAAGCAAGCATTCCTTCCAGTTTGTATTTTTTTCTACCCCTTCTGTTCACTACATGCATATTCATGAGCTGTTTCGTGACGGTACCAAAAATATTACTAAATTTCGAAAACAAAATTATTGTTACATGAAGGAATAACAATTTTATTGCAAAAACGTTCAATGGAAAAAAAATTTTTCTTCAAATAATTCAGAGAAATAGTTGAGTATAAAATATATTTTTTATGTACAGGAGGGCATTTCGGACTCCAGGTGGTAATGATGGGGTCAGATATTCTTTTTTTGTCATGTCTTGTTTCATAATTTTCAAAATAATAGAGAGGTTTGAAAAGAAATCACCAGCAGATTTTACTGCTTTCATCTGAAAAATAATTGTTTTTAATATGAAGCGATACCTTTACAAACTGTAGCAATATTATGCATTTGAGAAAATTAGTTAAATGGCCGTCATTTACCTTCCAAATTCAATGAATTTCACAGTTCATAGCATAAAAATTGGACAAAAGCAGCACACAATTGTGATGATCACTAAAATGGAATGTACAAATGTTCTTATATTCCTTGAAAATAATGGGGAAATATTGTGAAAGACTAGAGGAAACTCCTGGAAAATGTAGCTATGAACCATGTAAGGGAATGAAGCTTATGGTGATGGAACATATGGAGTATGCCACAAAATTTGCTCCAAAACTACTTTAGTCTGTACAGTCGTTACTGTTTTAGATCTACAAATACATTTATATGGTACAACATGCCTCATAAGGTCAGATATGTAGAAAGTAAATACACTGAAAACCTGAAGGAGAACTATTGCCACTTGAAACATGGAATTAAATTTCTTTTAGAACTCGGTCATGTAACTCACATCAAGTTTCTATCGGTAAGAAATAAACAATTGTAAAATACTTCGAAGAAATTTGACTTATTGTGAGACAGTATGGGAAGTGCAATGCAAGGAAACATTTGTGTCACGTGTGAAATTAATATTTTTTAAAATTAAATGTTTATAACATTTTCTATTATTATTACAACAATATTATTAGTACTATATTAAAATTACTTGTGGAATCCATTCAACATATTACTTTTACTTCCATTTCACAGGACAGCAATGACAATAAATGTTTAAAATATATTTAAGTTGTGGCATAGTACTTAAATTATACATTAAATTATTGTTTTTAATAATGTTGTAGTGGCGTCGATAAATATTTTTTCAATATTTACTTTAAAGAAGTAACATTGAAGGCTCAGAGTCGGAACGACTCTGCTGGGCGTTCTAGGGGGTATTGGTAAGCCTGGGTGTTCTAGTGTTTAGGCAAGATAGAAAGTTGTGCAGAAAAGGGGTGTATTTAACCCTAGCATTTTGCGCGCTGAAATTCTGTAAAATTCTATGGTCTGAAGAACAAGACAAGGAGAACGAAGAGAATGAGAAATATGTTTCAAATAGATAGAATAGAATATCTGGAACTCAAAGAGGCTTTACAAATCTGTAAAAATCGAAGAGCACCTGGAACATAATTTAACACAGAATTATACAAATGTCTTCCAGAAGAATCTAAACGAATGTTCTTGGACTTTACAAATCAATGTTGGCAGCAAAGCTACATACCAAATAAATGGAAGAGAGCAATGGTAGTTCCTATCTTTAAAAAAGGCTCAAGAACAGAATGTGAGAATTATAGAGGAATAAGCCTAAACATGGCGTATAAAAAATATGTCAAAATACTTGCAAACAGACTAAGAAACATAGACACCATATTATTAGAAGAACAATCTGGATTTCAGAAAGGAAGGTCCTGCTCAGACAATGTATTTTTCCTCAAGAATATGGTCAAAAAGGGACAAGAATATAATAGACGTATATTGTGTTTGCTAGTGTTAATAGAAGGGAATTGTGGAAAGTTATGGAGGCAAGAGGTATACCACTCCACCTAATAAAAACTATTCAAAATATGTACTCAGGTACACAGATTAGTGTACGATTAAAATGTGGAACTGTTTTACAAGAAACCATACATAAGGGTTTTAGACAAGGGTGTTCTCTGTCACCGATACTTTTAATTTATATCTAGACAATGTGGTACGTGAGTGGAAGAAACGGATTTTAGATCTTAATATAGTAGACAATTTTAAAGGGATTAATTTTATTAAAACACTTTATTTTTGCCGATGACCAAGTTATAGTTGCTGACGATGAAGACAACTTACAGAGAGCCATATATGAACTTTATAAAATAACAAAGTCGTATAATTTAAAAATATCCACAAGTAAAACCAAATCCATGGCATTTCAAGGACTCCAACCTCTTAAGATGCAAACTCGTTCTAGAAGATGGAATAATAGAACAAGTCAACACCTTCAGATTTTTAGGATGTCTTATCTTGGTGAGGTAAATGTGGAAAGGAACAATGAAAAATTCAATCTGATATGTGGCACAATTAAAAGAACTCGCAGAGGCAAAGTTAGGAGGCATACATTGCTCAAGTTCTATAAAGTGATGGCAGTGCCATGTGGATTGTATGTTAGTGAAAACTGGACACTGAATTCTAGGACATAGCAGAATCCAAGCAGCGGAGATGAGATTTTCAAGATCAATTTTAGGAGTAGCAAGAAGAGACAGAATAGAAAATGAATGCATCAGGAGAACGAATGCATGGAAAGGCCATATATTAAGAATGAATGATGAACGCATTCCAAAGCATATCCTATACCAGAGGAAAAAGGTATATCGGTAGACCCAGGAGAAGATGGATTGATCAATGAGTCGCAATGGACCCACCAGTAATCCATTAAATCATTAATTGAGTTTGAATTTTTAAGCACAAATTTATTTTCCCAGTACAGCAGTTAACTTGTTGATATTTTTACTTTCCCGTATAAGTACGTATATACGGAGTAATATATATAGTATATGGAAAGTTATGTAAGTTATGTATACGTGCTCCCTATATGTAGTATAGGGAAAGTTATAGGTTAAGTTGATTCGCTGCGCGAAAAAATGGCGATTTTTTGGCAGAAAAAAAATTCGTTGCCGGGCCCTGATAACGAAAAAGTGGATAAATCCAGTTTCTAAATTAAGCAAAAAAATCTCCTAACACTTGGTGTAGCCAGAATCCCTGTTTCGTAAGACCTTGCTACCGAAAAAGCAATTGAAAGCAAAACGTCTGTTCGTCCATGTGTGAACACTACTAGCGCCTAAACCATAATTATGATTTTTTTTCAAATTGAAGAAACCCCTGTCAATCTGGCTAGAGTTGAAGCTTTGAGATTTTGAAAAAGATTCTGTAAAATTTGGGGGTACTTTACATGAAGCCTCCCGGACATTTTCAAAATTTTCTCAAAAACGGCTCCAATTTTTTTTCTTAAATTTCTTGTAAGAATAGAGTAAAATAGACTTATAAAGGTGGTATAGGTACGAATTTTGCTGTTAACTCTGGATTTTCGAAAATTGCAAAAGTTTGAATTTTTTCGGCTTCTTCCAACAACTACAAAATTAAAGAAAGTGATTTTTTCTTCAAATAAAATTCGTTCTTCATAGTGAGTTCTTTCTTTAGGGTCATGTACATTCTTTTGAAAATTTTAGTAGTTTCCGCGCAACATTGCATGCAATATGTGCAATTGAAAAAAAAAAATCTAAAAAACGGCTCCAAATTTTTTTTCTTTAAACTTTTGGTAGGTATAGTGCATAATGCACTCTATGAGATGGCATAAACGCCATATTGCTCTATTCTTTTGTTTTTAAAAAAATTACAAAAATGTAATTTTTTCCACTGTTCTCCCACATCCACCACATTTACTTTAGCGGCGATTTGTTGACATTATTATATTTACGAGTACATGTGCTTTAAATAATATCAAGTAAAGTTTCTTGAGGACTCAACCATTTTTTGTGAAAAGTAGCTCAAAATTCCGCATTTTCAGAAACGCTCAAACGCCACTTTCTCATAAATGGCTCCATATTTTTTTTTCAAACTTTGGAACGAATAGTGCTAAATGCACTTCTTTAATATGACGTAAAGTTCATTTTGAGGTATTTTTTTGTTTTTTCAAAAATTAGATAAATGTAATTTTTTGAAAGATCTCTCATGTCTTTAAGTCCTCAAATTTACTCCATTTCAAGATCCTAGTTTTTCTTGCAGAATATTTACTTTTTATTGATCATATATAGTTTACATAGTAAGAAATTGCAATTATACAGCAAAATATAAATTTTACACATTCATTTTGTTTATAAGATTGCACAATAATGTAAAATAATTGTCTCTGAACAAAATGCGAGATAGTCAAATAAATTGCAAATATAGAAAAATTGTATTACACACAAATAGTACAAATGTGATTGATATATTTATCTCAAAATATTTTTTTGGCACAGTGCAAAGCAATTTTGTTATCTGTTTTGCAACACAAGCACCATCTTCCTCTTTTTCGAGTAGAATCTGAATTTTGAGGAGGTGAATTATTCATCAAATTTCCAGTTTTCAATGACTTCTGTTGATGAAGTTTGTGGTAGGTGTGTCCTACGTTCAGTAACAGTTTTACAAAAGATTCACCAAGTTTTCCATAAAATGTCTTTATTTTGTGTTTAAATTTTTCTTAGCAATTGGGATTTATTTTGTGAACAAAATATTTGACTTTACGTAAAGTATCTATATTGTTAGATAGAACAAGAATAGGCCACTACATTTGTTTTTCTTTTCAATGAATAAGATCTGATTGTATCAACAGCTCCCTTAGTAACATACATTGTCATTATTTCTGGTTTCTTTTCTCAGACTTGCAGCCTCTTGCATCATGCTTTGAAGAACATGCTTGTTCTTTCATGGCACACACAACACTAATTTCGTGTCACTCGCAAGATTCCAAGAAGAAAATTAGTTTGCTATCCGCTTTGTCTGGGGAAGTTTTGACATAGATTTGTGTTTGTGCATAGTTCCGAGTGATGTTCCGTTTCAGAAGCTCCTGACCCAACTGATATGATGTAAAGAAATTGTCACAAGTTATATTGTGACCATTCAGACGTGAGGATAATGGTAACATGTAACGTGCCTCATTGTCAGCAAAACAACAACAACAACAACAACAACAACAAAAGTTCCATCTGTATTTGCCAGGTCTTTGACATGTACTGCTGAAATGGACAATTGTCTCAAAAAACAGCTAATTATACATACAATTCTGGATTATATAATATCGAAAGAGGAAAAAATAGATCTGAATACTACGTTCGAGTATTAGAAAGAACTGTTTTGTCGTAGTATAGAGAGCTGAAATTTTGCAAGAGAATGGAGCAGCTTTTCATTGAACTTCTATAGTGTATTGCTCGTCATCGCACACCTTATTAGAAGATAAAGTCTCCGATGGCAATACGATCCTTCTGTAGCTAATTTCTATGAATTAACTGAGTTATTATATCAAAAGTCTCAAGACAGTTCAACATGAGAAATGTGACGGGTCCAAATGGACCCGAAGAACTTATGTGTGAAAAATATTATAATTCCTCCCGTATTGATAATAAATGAATGACATTTTATACAGGGGCAGATAACAGTCAAACAGAGAGTAATAGAATGACCACTTTCTTAAATTGTACAAGGAATTAAAATTTTATTTGGGTTGAAATGGACTTTGAACCAAAATATAATTTTCAAACTTGACAAGAATCCAAGCACTGTCTCTGCGTTGGTAAATTTCATTTTTAATTAAGATGATCATTCATTCACTTCGCAACCATATGCTGTTCATAAATGGAAAAGAAAACAGTACACTTCCATTTTCTGCCGTGGATTTTTAAGCTTGAGGCAGCACACGGCGTTATGAAGTGGGAAACTCTCCAATCAGTATTAGCAGTCATGACTGCAGATGTGCATTTGTGTTAAAGTTTAGTAAATTTACACAGAGAGTCGGTCAAAAGTGTTTCAAAATTTGTATTGCTTTGTTCTTTTGGTAGAGTTTAAAAATGGCGTTCATTAAGAGTAAATAAAAGAGAAAATGTCTACCCATCCATTATTTGACGAATTAATCAAGATATTACAATAAAAATCTTTAAGCATTCATTCCCTTCCCATGTTTTAAAATGAGAGCTTGTTTCTGCCATAAAACACTTAGCTTGGTTCTCGATTTTTGTAAGTTTGAAAAGGATCTTTATTACTATTGACCTTTCGCTACAAATTATTTTTATTTTGTTCTTTTCGATGATCGTTGCTTTGGAATTTCAGTAGAAGAAAAGTTCAATTCAGATGAACAAATGGGAAAAAGTCTCTCATTCTGACCTTTAATATTGATGTTTGTTCATATGATCTTCATGTCAAGACCATGAATTGCGTTGTTACACCCCTATCCTTCACGGCCATCCCTCTCACACTCCCAGTGGCGTAGCCTGAGTTTTGGCTTAGGGTATGTAACTTGAGAAATGAGAAAACAATTTAAAACTAATTATAATTTAAATATTTTTCATTCACCAATACCATTTCTGTCACTTTGATCAATTAGAGCACAGAAAACTGATCCAGTAAAAGTAATAATAGCTCACCTACTTCATGTAGTTTACTGGTTGAAAATTAGAAAAAGTTAACTTAAGTTCACGACCTAGCAAAATATAAATGTGTGTCTTCGTACTTTAATAATAAGAGCTCTATCAAACCCAATGATTTTCAAAATTGTCCAATCCATATGATTTCGAATCCAGAAGAATTGGCATAATTTATAAAATGGAAAACAATGATCTATAATAAAAATATAATAGGAAAGAGAAAATCAATCAATTTACAGACACGTAATGAAAAACAGTAGACAGCTGTCCTTTGCTGCTTACATCAAGGGTTTCATCCAGTATGGCGGAGACAAAAGAGACTTTAGAAATTTCATTTTTAATTTCATGGGACATAACCATGCTCACACTTGAAATCCAATGAATCTGAATTTCTTGGTAAGATTGCACGAAACACTGGAATTTTCATATCATCCTTGTCAGTTTTATCATATTTCATTATTTCACTTATATATTCCATGAAATTTTCTCTATTTGATGATCCCCAATTTTCATTATGACTTGAAAATACAAGCCCTTGTCATCCAAAAGAGCATACTACTTGAATGAAGTGTCCCAGAATTTCCCTATTTTCCCTCATATCACCGTTGTGTTTATTTCCAATGTCTTTGGTTGTACTGCTCAACATAGCCAGTGTTGGCTGTTTAAATAACATTCTATCCTCTCATATTTTTTTCAAATATTTTTTACTGTTTCTCATGTGCTATAATTTGTCCATGGCACAAAAATACGACTCCATAATTATGCAGGCACTTTGGATAGCGTGGTGCTCGCCATTCCAGGGCACAGATGTGGATTGCACAGTCACATACCCTTGTGCACTCAACCAGCACAATCCCTAATCTAAATTGGCTACAAATATACAGGAGTGTCCCACCAACTATGGACCACCCCCATAACTTCTAAACGGTTCAGGATATCGAAATACAGTTTTTGCTGAATAATGCAGAATCATGGGGCAAGTAACATGCCGTAGAGAAATTGGATATATTTTTAGTTTCAGAGAAATTTGATCATCTTTGATTTTTTATCTAGAACTATATATTTTTCTCACCAGCAATGGATAGATCACGAAACGAGGAATAAAATGATGTATCATATGCTAATATTTTGATAGTAATTTGCGCATAAAATTAGACTTTCTGATATGTGATTTTGAATGAAACGGACAATATTTCGTGTAGCAGCCCTTGCAACAGTCGCCTTCGGGGAAAATGGCCTTCATGGCGTCAAGACTGTTGCGTGGAGAGAGAAGACTGAGAGGGGTGGCAATGAGGGATAAGAGGCCTAACTACAGCAATCCAGGGTCTTGACACAAAAGTCACATTGAAAAACACCAATTTTAACTAGCAGAATGAGAGATATTTTCCATTGATTTATCTACATTTTACTTGTCTTCTTTAGTGATAAATATCATTTTCAAACTTGACAAATGCAACCACCGTCTCTTTGTTGGTAAATTTCATTTTTAATTAAGATGATCATTCGTCCACTTCGCAATCATACCTCTACTGCTCATCAGAAATGGAAAAGAAAACAGTACACTTCGGTCTTCTGCCGTGAATTTTCACGTGTCGTCATGAAGTGAGAAACTCTCCAATCAATATTAGCAGCCGAGACTGTAAATGTACATTTGTGTTAAAGTTTAGTAAATGACACTGATAGTCTGTAAAGAGTATTTAAAATTTTTTATTGCTTTGTTCTTTTGGTACGTGTTGAAGTAAGACGTTTATGACGAGTAAGTGCAAAGAGAAAATGTCTACCTCTCTATTATTTGATGAACTAATCAAGATATTACAATAAAAATCTTTAAGCATTCATTCCCTTCCTTTGTTTAAAATGATATCTGGTTTCTGTCATAACACACTCAGATCGATTCTTGTAAGTTGAAAAGGACCTTTACTATTATTATTATTATTATCCTTCCGCTACAAATTATTATTATTTGGTTCTTTTCGATGAACATTGCTTTGGAATTTCATTAGAAGAAAAGTTCAATGCATATGAACAAAAGGGAAAAAGTCTCTCATTCTGATCTTTAATATTGATGTTTGTTCATATTATCTTCGTGTCAAGACCATGAATTGCTGTCGTTACACATCTATCCCCCACGGCTACCCTTCTCACACTCCTTGTTTCCACAAAACAGTCTCGACGCCGCGAAGGTCTTTCACCAACCATTCACCAACGGCGACTGTTGTAAGGGTTGCTACATGAAATATTGTCCTTTTCATTCAAAATCACATATCAGAGAGTAATTTTGTACGCAAATTACTATCAAAATACTAGCATATGAACATCATTTTATTCCTCTTTTCATGATCTATCATTAATAAAATGAAGCTGGGCTATCATTAATAAAATGAAGATAAATGCCGTAAAAAGTAAATCGCTAAGCTTTTCTAAATCAGCAAAGAAGGTTTCTCTAAATTACAACATGGGTGGCGTAGCCATTCCACAAGTATCGTGTTGTAAGTATCTGGGTGTTATTTTATGCCAGGACCTGGGATGGGGGGAACACGTTACTTCTATTGCCCGAAAAGCGTGGAAGTCACTACACTTTATAATGAGAACACTTAAAAATGGGAACATGGAGAGTCGAAAAATGGGATACACATCTTTAGTTAGGCCGATACTTTAATACGCATCAGCTGGATGGGATCCCTACAGATTAGGTCAGATTGAAGAGTTAGAAAAAATTCAAAAGAAGGCAATCAAATTCATTAATAAAGGATATTCTGCTAGTTCAAATCCACCAGAACCTCAGTGTGCGAAGAAAAAAAGCCAGGTTGTGCTGCCTCTTCAAGGCGTACAGTAAGTCACCTGCATGGGGAGAAATAACCAAAAGACTAGGCTCCCCTTTGAGAGTTGGGAGAAACGACCACAATTGCAAAATAAAAAGTAGAGGGCAAAGATCCGACGTAGGGAAATATTCATATGTAAATTGTACGATTAAAAATTGGAATGAAATCCCTGCAGCAGTCGTAGAGCCTTTTCCTGGCTCTGTTGGCTGTTTTCAGAAGAAGACTTAATCAGTACATGTAGAAAACGTATTATACCACATAGCGCAGCTGAGCCATAATTTCATTGATCCGTAATTCAAGTAAATTGTAATGTAGATAGTGTGGATGTATTATAGATTAAGTGTAGTGCAGTGTAGTGCCAGTGCAGTGGGAGGGTAAGATACAACAATGAGTTGTTTGGCATAACCGAAGAAAGATATGGTGAATGTGAAGTGAAGTGAGGTGAAGTGTAGTGAGAGAGTGTGTGGGGAATAATTCGTATGTTTAAAGAGCTAACTTAGGAAAATCCACATTATGATTCTGAATTTAAAAAATTGTATAATCATGTATCTACGTTTATGTATGTTTATGATTATGTACATGTATATCTTTGCATGTATACTATGTGTAACTGTTTGTTTCTTTATGTAAATGTAGGCATGTATAATAAGTAGGTGTGTGATCGGTTATGTGTGAACATGTGAGTGAGCATTCATGTATAAGAATGTGTATGTATGTATGTGTATGTGTGTATGTAAGTGTATGTATGTACGTGTAAGCATGAATGTGTGAATGTATGTGCACATTTTTAAAAGTATTAATAATGTTAACGGTTGGTTTTGAGGGTCTCTAGAGAAATCTATTGTATTGTTCCATCCTTTGACGTAGTAGTAGTTATGATTTATTTTATTGTGTTATATTGTAAATGGTTTTTGTTAATTGCAAATGTAGATGTATTGTAAAGCTACAGACGTATGGTTACCACCTGGCAATCAGCCAATTGTAGCCTAATAAATATATTATTATTATTATTATTATTATTATTATTATTATTATCTATCTATTGCTGGCGAGAAAAATATATAGTTCCAATTAAAAAATCAAAGATGATTCAATTTCTCGAAAACGAAAAAGATTATAGACAATTTCTCTACGGCATGTTACTTGCCCCATAATTCTACATTATTCAGTGAAAACTGCATTTCGATATCCTGAACCGTTTAGAAGTTATGGGGGTGGTCCATAGTTGGTGGGACACCTGTATAGTTGCTAAATGCATTAAAATAAGGCAATAAAACTTAAATAAAACGACAAAGTTCATTAATTAACCTTGTTCTCTTACAAACACTGAAGAGAACAATGAAATTTCATAAAACAACAGCTATTTCATAGGCACCACGTTAGGCACCCTGGATGACCTTAATGGGTCAGTGTGCATCTGATTCTCAGCGCAGGCTAGGTGGTATTTCAGACTGATTCGTTCATCCTTGTGAAGAATCGAATTCTCAACGGCACAATGTTTGAAATATAATGAAATATTTTGTAGTAGAAAAAGAAAATAAGAAATTGACAATTTACAATAATTTTAAAATAAAATAGCTGATATTGTCAGGGTATGTAACACATCATCCATATCCATGGATGCTACGCCCCTGTACACTCCCTGTCTCCATGAAACAGTCTCGACGCTATGAAGGCCACCTTCACCAAAGGTGACTGTTGCAAGAGCTGCTACAGGGAAGAAGCGTTTACTTAATAATCACATAGAAGAAAGTCTACTTTTGAACTCAAATTACTACCAAAATACTAACATATGAAACATCATTTTATTCCTCTTTTCATGGTCATTGGCGGTGAAAGAAATATATAGATCCATTTAAAAAATCAAAGATGTTTAAATTCCTCTAAAACTAAAAATATTATAGACAATTTCTGTACGGCATATTACTTGCATGGGGCAACAATGCGGAATCGTGGGGATTCCGCATTGTTAAGCGAAAACTGCATTTCGATATCCTGAACCGTTTAGAAGTTACGAGGATGGTCCATAGTTGGTGGGACATCCTGTATAGGTGTGTTCACACCCATTCTAAAACTGAAGCTTATGTGAGGCTAGTTCTCAATTTTGCGTTGCAATCTTTGGGTCTCAGTTGGCACGGTCGTGATTGGTCGTGATCCATTCGACCGCTCTATGGCTGATTTCTAATTTCAAGTTACTGATTTGTCATTTCTCAGTGGAATTGGTAAAGTCTAGAACAGTTATAAAAATGGGTAGGAAATGTTTTGTAAAACTGTGTAGTAGCTACATTTTAAGATGTCATCTTAAGATGTATATCTTTCACTGAGACCCAAACCGATTGTGCGCACCGTACGGACAAGCGAGGAATTAGCCTCAATCTGGCTTCAGAAAATTTGCTCCAAAGGCGGCTAGTTGACACACCTATATATCTTACACCATGGTTTATACTGAAAATATGTCTCAATAGATAACTTCTTAAACTGGTTCCAACTTTTGACTGAAGCAAATTAGTTCAAAAGATTACTAACTAGCATTGCTCCTCTTTCTAAAGATTCACTATTTTTTTATGAAAATAATTTTGAATAAAATAATAATCTTGGTATTTTGGACCTGAATGTTTTTCTCTTAATGTGCCTTACGTGCTGTAATTTTGTTATTTTGTATCCATGTTTTGAACTTAATATGTCTTAGATGTGCTTTGTGTTGTATGTAGAGGGTATAGCCCGTTTATCGAAATAAATAAATAAATTGATGAAATCCAAAAGCGAACTTGAAAGAATGTATCTCTATGACCCCAAGTTTCAGATTTTTTTTACAAAATAGGTTTTTATAGTCACTGTCAATATCATGGAGTCAGCTTGTATATTTAAACACACGTTTCCACGAATATACTATTTCACACACGTTGAATTGTTTTAAAAATGGCAAGTCTTCTTAATATTCCATTATAATTCGAATAAAAACATTGAGTCCATTGACACTTGATCACTTGTGACGCTACCTTCCAATTGGGAGCGAGTGAAATCTTCAGGAGCCAGTGAAAAGAGAAGCGCTTGGGTGCGAGTGAAAGGGCAACGATAGGGAGCGAGTGAAAAGGGAAACGCTTGGGTGCGAAGTGCAAAGGGAAAGCGTTTGGGTGCGAGTGAAAAGGGAAGCGCTTGGGTGCGAGTGAAAAGGGAAGCGCTTGGGTGCGGGTGAAATGGGAAGCGCTTGGATGCGAGTGAACGGGAACGGTAGGGAGCAACTGAACGGGAACGGTAGGGAGCGAGTGAAAAGGGAAGAGCTTGGATGCAAGTGAAAGGGAAACGATAGGGAGCGAGTGAAAAGGGAAAGCGCTTGGGTGCGAGTGGAAAGGGAAGCGCTTGGGAGCGAATGGAAAGGGAAGCGCTTGGGTGCGAGTGGAAAGGGAAGCGCTTGGGTGCGAGTGAAAAGGGAAGCGCTTGGGTGCGAGTGAAAAGGGAAGCGCTTGGGTGCGAGTAAAAGGGAAGCGCTTGGGAGCGAATGGAAAGGGAAGCGCTTGGGTGCGAGTGGAAAGGGAAGCGCTTGGGTGCGAGTGAAAGGGAAGCGCTTGGGTGCGAGTGAAAAGGGAAGCGCTTGGGTGCGAGTGAAAAGGGAAGCGCTTGGGTGCGAGTGAAAAGGGAAACGCTTGGGTGCGAGTGAAAAGGGAAGCGCTTGGGTGCGAATGAAAAGGGAAGCGCTTGGGTGCGAGTGAAAAGGGAAGCGTTTGGGTGCGAGTGAAAAGGGAAGCGCTTGGGTGCGGGTGAAATGGGAAGCGCTTGGATGCGAGTGAACGGGAACGGTAGGGAGCGACTGAACGGGAACGGTAGGGAGCGAGTGAAAAGGGAAGAGCATGGATGCAAGTGAAAGGGAAACGATAGGGAGCGAGTGAAAAGGGAAGCGCTTGGATGCGAGTGAAAGGGAAACGACAAGGAGCGAGTGAAAAGGGAAAGCGCTTGGGTGCGAGTGGAAAGGGAAGCGCTTGGGAGCGAATGGAAAGGGAAGCGCTTGGGTGCGAGTGGAAAGGGAAGCGCTTGGGTGCGAGTGAAAAGGGAAGCGCTTGGGTGCGAGTGAAAAAGGAAGCGCTTGGGTGCGAGTGAAAAGGGAAGCGCTTGGATGCGAGTGAATGGGAACGGTAGGGAGCGAGTGAAAAGAGAAACGCTTGGGTGCGAGTGAAAAGGGAAGCGCTCAAGAGCGAGTCATTTTCACTTCTGATCCTTATGAACTGCAGGGTCATCTGCCACGACGTTTGCACTCACGTGCACAGCACATGATTAAAGTGGTAACAATTAAATGTTGTTAAGGAATTGCTCAAAAAGGTGTGATTACTTTTTTGGTGCAATGTGCACCTTCCTCAACATTTGAAATTACCTTGAGAAATGCTGCCGCTGTACACGACCCCGCCATTTTGAGTTTGCTCACATTGTTCACATCTGCCGCAGGAAAATCTGAAATAAATAAAAAAACTAATGAAGTACAGTATATATTGCATGCCTGTTTTTATGGTGATTGGTAGTTACACAAACTAGGCAACTACATTTTAAGGGATTGACATGCCTCTAAGATATTTGTACTTTGTTATTGGCTAATGAAACATTGAGTTGGAACTACATTTTTAGAACTATTATTCTAATATTTATTATAATGCGGCCGTCCCCAAGGCTCCATTGTTCGCAGCAAAAAAAATATTTGCTTTTAACATGGGTGCCCGACCGATCTCTCCTGGGGGTGACAGTCCTTATGGGCCACCCCCCTTTACCCCACTGTCAAAAACAGCGCAAGCAGCCAACCGGCACCACCACCCCCCAAAAGAAATCTTTTAAACTATGTAAGTTAAATGGACCCATGTTGTGATATTATTTAAATTATGACAATTGACTACTGTTAGTGGTATAAATAAATTTATTGCCATCACGTGAAATGAAGTAGGCGGAATTCATGTTAGAAATAATTATTTTATTTTACGTAACACGACTTTTCTCACAGAAAATTAATACTAGTACAAAGAATTAATTTATAATCATTGATGTCACTGAAGTTAAAAAAAACTATTTATACTATCAATAAAAGCAGTTTATAACGTAATTTAAGTATTTCTTTCCACTGAGTACATTGACATTCCAATAAATCCCTGTGTGATTTGTAATAAAATATGTCATTACTGGTTTAAAATCTTAGTAGGTTAATATTAAAATACAAATTTTCAATTCCTGTAATTATAAATTATTGATCAATGATAAAATGGATGCTCTGAATTAGTGAATGAAGTTTGTAATTCCCACATCCACTTAATTTCAAATTTCTCTTTTACTACCATGAGATTGGATGATAGAAGATCCTAACAGGATTTAATACAGATTAAGATGATGCTACCAGAAGTGGGACAAATAGGGATTCTTGTTTTAACATTGAAAGCAGTGTCTTAGTAATACTCTTTGGTTGTAGCTACAAGAAAATCAACACCGTCACCTCTCCACTATTATAATTTGAAAAAATGGAGGTGATACGAGATATGCTCTCTCTATTTAGTTACTACTGATGCACCATTCTTTGATGATGTTCCTTTCGCACATATTTTTAATTTTTGAAATTCTATGTTATATTTAATTTTCCCAGATGGCTTTATGCTACATTGTTCCAAAAAGGCTCACATATGTTAATGTTTTCTAAGAATTCCAGAAAATGGTCACCCTGTTAAACAGGTAATTTACCACTTCAGTTTTGAAGATTTTACTAAGCATTCTTGATAATCAGGAATCAATAATAAGATTCATTCAGATGATTTCTACACAACATACTAAAATAGTTATAAAAACTGTAATAAAATCCAATAACAAGCAATTCGTACCTGTAACTTGTGAACTAAAATATTTCCATAAAGGCATCCTCCAAAACCGGTCACCAGTAACAGATCCAGCTTCTTCCAGTTGCTTCCAACGAGCTGTCGTGGTTGTGTAAGCTCCCGTACAAGCATTTCCCAAAGCAATTCGTATGGCACCTAAGAGAACATGACATTTCACTTTCCGAATTGGGCCTACTATTTTTCAATTTCGTTAATTACATGTTTCATACCAGTCAAAGTAGCAATATCAATAACAAATTGTCCCCCAAATTTCTCTGAATAACACAGAGCATCAGCAAGAAGAAGTCGTCCTTCAGCATCAGTGTTATCAATCTGGATGGTTTTACCGTTCATTGCAGTAACAATATCGCCAGGCTTATTAGCACCACCACTTGGCATGTTTTCACATAGAGGAATAAGTCCTGTTGGAAGAAATTATTGATTTAATTGAATAATATTTAATACATTAGCAGTACAGAGTAAACTAATGCTGCTTCAACAGCATATACTTTCATGCATTATTTGCATAGACTACGCAATAATATAAAACTACATGAAACTGAAAAAAGCATTTCCAACCACCAATTTTTCTTTGTGCAGAGATTCACACACTTCATTCACTTTGTGCAGAGATTCACACACAAGCCTTTCGAGTTAACATGTCAGACATGTCATTCAAGCACCCCTAGCCACATTGCTAAACTTAATGATCCCAAAGCTTACCTAATAAAAATCTCCAATTGTATTTGCAATTTACAACATTTAGGTGATTTTAAATTAAATTTTTTATGATCTAGTTTTAAAGCATAAATTACATAATGAACTACCAATGGAGCTAAAACAGCACATACTTTCTTGTATTATTTGTAACTGTTTTGTTACATTATACTACTACATAAACTTGCAGTATTTTCAACCAGTAAAACTGAAACTAAAGCTGTTTCTGACAAAACAATATATGTATGTGTGTGTGTGTGTGTGTGTATAAATTTAAAATTGCCTATATTTTGCGCGAAATTGCACGAAAACTACTCATACTTTAGCAAAATTGAAAATTTTTTCCTAATTTCATTAAGGAAGAAAGTCTATCTTCTACATTATGGTAGGAAGACACCCACAAAAATTGCACTTTTGCAATATTTGAAAAATCAAAGATTTCAACGAAGATGAGACGAACACCATTCTCTTAAGCGTCCTTTACGCTATCTGAGGGAAAGAAAAAAGAAAAAAAGAAAAAGAAAGAAAGAAAAAAAAAGCCATTTTTTAGAAAATTTTGAAAATGTTGAGGCTTCACGTAAAGTACCCCTCAAAAATCAAAATATCCTTTTGAAACTCCCAAAGCCTTAAGTTCGTTCAGATTGATCGGGGAATATCAATTTTAGAGTAATTCGGTAGAACGTTTTACGCACCAGCGTTGATCGCGGACGGATAGACGTTTTGCCGTGAATCGATTTTTGGGTGTCAAAGATCCACAAAACATGGACTCTGAACACACAAGGTGAGAGAACATAGACAAACACGATTCGGCTACTTTTTCGTTAGCATGGTCCCGCAATAAGAGTTTTTGTGTCGAAAATTCGCATATTCCGGCAGCATTACAATTCTTTCTCTAAACTGCATAAGCAGTACGCGAGAAAGTAAAAGGAAGCAACAAGAACAGTGTAATGATTTTTTACTAAATCATCCCTTGGGAAATCAACTCTGAAAACTGACCAAAAACTAATGCTCTCAAATATTGCAAAGCAAATATTTTCTGTCAAGTAATGAACATTATTATTAACAAACTAAGAATGCATTTGTTTTTTCTCTATTTCTTCCAATACACACAAAAAGCGAATCAATTCGAAGCCAATTGCAAGGATATATTTAACATTGGTGATATTCTCGTGACCCGACTAATTCTTTACCGTGATTAAAAATTTAAATCAATATTACCAACAATGTTAAGTGGTATCTTCAAACTGGCTGCTCCAAATATAGCTCCTACAACACAAGCTGCGCCTCCCATGTCAGCTCGCATTTCATCCATGGCAGCAGCTGATTTGATAGATATACCTCCACTATCAAATGTCACTCCCTTGCCTACACAAAAGAACCAAAAGCTTAAGGTTGGTGCCCTTGAAACAGAATCTTTCAAGAAAATTAAGAACGTTCAAAATTTATACCTATTAGCACAGTTGGCTTGTCCTCTTCATCTCCACCAGAATAAGATATTTCAAGAAACACCGGAGGTTCTTTTGAACCTTTAGCAACTGATAAGAATGAGCCCATTTTTAATTCTTCGGCCCATGCTTTATCATGCACACATACATCAACACCCAGAGGAGTTAAAATATTGACAGCATTCTGTAACATTTGGGAGAGAACGAACTCTTAGTACAATAATTAACCTTGAATCCTACAGCATTCCTAGAAAAGGAAGAATTGGTATCTCATAAACTCATCAATTTATTGTCTAGGCGAATCAATCTCCTTGTAACTTCTCACATAGTTTGTCGAAAACCTGTCAAATTGAAGGTGCTTGCATACCTGTCAGGACTTCTGTAAATATCTCGCAGTATCTTTTCGAAAATGGATATTTTCCTATGTACGTTTCAACTTGATCGAAATTAAAAGGAATATTTTGATTCTGGAGATTCCTACTTTACATTGCCCTATACTGCATTTAAATAAATAAAGCATGGTTATTTATACAACTTTTAAGTATCCAACCATAATATCTATGAAAATGAAATTGGAGTGTCTCTTGACTGACCAGGGACTCGGCGCCGTTAGATCCCCGGGGTTCCCAGACGATCACCCATCCAGAAAACCGCGGTGGCTCAAGCTGCTTAACCTCCATGACTTCACGGAGCATAGTGGGACGAAAATGGGGATAAATCTTGTTCCTGTACATAATATAGTATATCCGTCAACGAGCATTCAATGATGCTTATTATCCACTCGTAGAACATACGACACGAGCGACGTAGGAGAACGTGTCGTAATTTCTAAGAGTGAATAATAACCATTAGTGCGAGTAGAAGACTATATTTTCTCTAAGACTTTGAGATACAAATAATCGGTACATGATTTATAACTGATTTTTGCCCTCAGCGATAGAGTCGAGAATGCAATTCTGCCCGTGAATTCCGAAGTGCGATCTAAGTTTGACGCGACAGCATGCTTCACGGCACAAGAACTAATGACAAGTCACGTTGGCAGATTATAAAGATCACGGAAATGATTGGAACAAGCTACAAGCTTCCTTAATGCATTAGTTATTAGCAGTATATATATATATATATATATATATATATATATATATATATATATATATATATATACACACACACAGGGTGAGTCACGTAACTTTAGCACCTTCTGTAACTTTTGAACGGTGTAAGTTATTGCAATGCAGTTTTCACGGAATTGCGTGACGGAAAGAGGCTAATTGATATGTGCATTAATTTCTATTTTATCACTTGCATTTTACGAGATTTTTGAGGTAACTTTGTTTTTTTTAAATGGAACTATACATATTTTTCAGTCCACCATGACGAGCGTAAAAGACAAATCCAATGATATACATATTGTCATATGTTAGATAGCATTTTTTTGAGTAATTTTGATTTTTGCGAGTGGGGTTTAACGGACATTTTGAATAGTCCACCACACAAGGTCGCGCAGCGCTCCACCAGCAACGCGCGCCCGGGCAAGAAATGGAGATTTGAAGATACGAAACATATTCCAAATATTCACAAAACCATTACAGTTTTTTCCTGAACTGTGCTTTCCATCCTTCCGCATTTTCAGATTTTTGTCTTTCTTTGACTGAAGGATGGAAAATAAGGATTTGACATATGTATTGTAATAAAATTATTTATAACTTCAACTTCGTTTAATGGGGTTTCATAAGATACGTATTAATGGGATCTTGAAACAAAGCCCAATAAGAATAAATACTGTACAAAAATATTGTATATCTTGAGCAAACAATTTCAATGTTAATAAGCATATAATAATAACTTAGGGATAGAAACAATCTTATTTCAATCACAGTACTTATGACAAATCCATATTTTCAATTCCTAGGAAACACAAAATATTTGAAAATAGGGCAGGATGGAAAGCAGAGTTCAGGGAAAAATGCAACAGTTTTGGGAATATTTGGAATATGTTTCGTATCCTCAAGTACTAAAATCCCTTCCCTTCCCCGAGCCCGCGTTTGCTAGGGGAGCGCTGCGTGACCTTGTGGGGCTGAGTTACAATGGAAATATCCGTTAAACACTAGTCGCAAAAAAATCAAAATTACTCAAAAAATGCTTATCTAACATATGACAATATTTATATCTTTGGATTCGTCTTTTTACGCTTGTCATGATAGACCAAAAAAATATGTATAGTGCCATTTGAAAAAACAAAGCTACCTCAAATATCTCGTAAAATATAAGTGATAGAACAGAAATCAATACACATTTCAATTAGCCCCATTCCCTCATTCACTTCCGTGAAAACTGCATTGAAATATCTTCAACCGTTCAAAAGTTACAGGAGGTGCTAAAGTTACGTGACTCTCCCTGTATATATAAGAACACCTTGTCAAACGATATCACAAGTCCCGTATGAATTATATTCCAATGTAATAGGCTCAGTGTTCAGTATTTTTACAATACCAAGCCAGCGCAGCTCAGCAGCCGCATTTCCTCGTGCTAATCTGACTTCTCTACGGCGTAGCTGCGCCTTCAAATTTCAGAACTGCTCGCACATTGCGATTGCTGCGACAATTCTTTGAATCGCGCACGGGCTGAACAGTCACTACAACACGCGACACTTCTTGGAATAATTACACCATTTAAGTCATTCTGTATTTTCGCCTTGTAAAATATCTTAATTCGCAACTTTTATATTCCTGTACATTCCTTTTATATTCTGTATATTCCACGTAACTTTCTTTAATTATGATTCAAACATACTCTAAGTTCGCTTCAATTACACTACGTTAAACTGTCCCTGATTGGTTGAAACAAAAATAGGCCGCGAACATTCTCTCGCACGCCTCCGGCGCTCACACAAGCCAGACGCTATGTTGCTGCATTGTATTACTTTTTGTGCCAGTAACCACAAAACTGTTTCACAGTGCCCATAAGTGTAAATTCTGTTCAATCATGATGCGTCGTACAAGCACATCTATTTCACATTATTATTTGTGATTGACTGTGAGTGATTAACTGTGAGTTAGGTACGTGCTCGATGCCATGCCGCCTTCCTTGCCAATTACACATGGTGTCTGTTCATTCATTACGTGATCAGTAAATTACATGCAATGCAATGGCCGAACTCGTGTAATTCTACTCCAGAGACTGTGTGTTTTAGCTATTCAATGGTACATTACGCAACTGATTCATGCAAACTTTGTGTGCAGTGCATGTGCCTAGAAATAATACTGGTCAATCTTAAGCAACGAAAATTCTAGTGTCCCATAGACACCGCCGACCGCAGTCTATCGGGCGCCCGACGCGCACAGGCTACCTATATGAAAGCCTCGCCTGTTCAACTGTTCCCAAGGGACGCATCTCCACTCACACAGACCACCCACGGACACTAATACTACGACAGTTTTCGCCGGCGCCGGCTGCATCTTCTTCACACAATAAGCGACTACCTCTCTCGCTTTAAAACTATTGTACACGCCAGATCGCTGTTTTGATTGATTGAATAGGGTTTAAAGGGCGCTTCGACTGCTGTGGTCATTGGCGCCCATGCCAGAGTATTTGGAGAAAAGAATATTCAGTGTTGCATATGTAACTTACTCACTGTTTAAAAGCATGTAAAAAGCTAAAGCTAAAGCATGTAAGCAGCTAAAAAGGAGGCTCGAATTCTGCATCAAGTATACATGTAGAAATGGCAGAAGGAAAATAGAAAAAGGGCGCGTAAAATTTATCTTAAAACGTAAAATTGGCTGTAAAGGGGCCAAAAAAACAACATAAAACATTGTTCTTTCAAATAAAATTATATATTCTGCTTTCTCTCAAAAAACAAAAAAGTTTTGAGAGCGCAGAATCGTCATCCCCGAGCACCACTTGTAGCGAGTTGCCCAGGTCATGTCTTCGTCGACTGCCAACAAATTTCCTACAGTACAGCAGGACGTGTTCCACGGAAAGAACAGTCTGGCACGAGTCACAGATGGGGGGAGTTTCATTTCGAAGAATGAAACCGTGAGAGAAATGGCAGTGTCCGATACGAAGACGGGTTAAAATAACTTCCTCGCGTCTACAGGACCGTGATGAGGAGCGCCAGGGATACACAGAATTCTTTATCGCACTTAGTTTGAAAGTGCTATTGTGCCACTCTGTTTGCCACGCTCTAAGCACGGATCGTTTCAAGAAAGCCTGAACATCGGATAATGGCACAGAAGGGATGTCGATACGAGTTTTACGAGTCGCTGATTTCGCCGCCTGGTCGGCCAGTTCGTTCCCTCTGATACTCACGTGGCCTGGGACCCAACTAAGTACCAGGTCATAGCGGCGGGACAGAAGACGATGAATCAGGCTTTGAACGGATAAAGTCAGGTAGTCTGACGAAGGACGGGAGACAGCTTGAAGAGAGCTGAGAGAATCGGAACAGATAACTACTCGCCGCAACGTCGCTGATTCAATGTATTTTAGGGCCTCAAAGATTGCACACATTTCGGCAGTGAAAATACTGCATTTGGAGTGAAGCCGAAATGATTTGGTGGCCCTGATACAGTAAAAACCACATGCCACCGCGTCGCTGCACGATGAACCATCCGTGTATAAGAATAAATGATCCGGATAGGATTCTCTCATATCCAGAAACTGCTTCTGGTAAACCAGAGGACTAGTAGTTTGTTTGGGTAAATGGGAGAGTCTGAAGTCAATACTGGGAAGGAGGAGTTTCCAAGGGGGATCCGGTCACTTGTGGGTCTCACAGGGGTGGGAAGTTCTACATTTAATTCCCGGAGAAGATTTCGTAATCTAATACCTGGGGGATGGGGTAACGAAGTTCGAAGATTGTACGAGGACTCATACTTTGGGTGGATGATTATACGACGACAAGGGTGGTCAACCAGTCCCGACACTTTAGCCCCATAAGAGGCTAATAAAATATCTCGCCTTCGGCTCAGAGATGGTTCTCCAGCTTCGGCCAAGAGGCATTCGATGCGACTCGTGCGGTAGGCGCCTGTACTAATTCTTATACCGGCGTTGTGAATGGTATTTAATGGCCGGAGGGTTGATGGTGACGCTGACCCATATACAATACATCCATAATCCAAAATAGAGCGGATGAGGGTTCTATACAAACGCAAGAGACACACACGGTCTGCTCCCCAAGAGCTGCCTGTAAGGGTGCGGAGGAGGTTCAGAGGTGAGGCACATCGGCTCTTCAGTTTACGTATATGATTTCGCCAAGTTAGGCTCTTATCGAAAGTAAGCCCAAGGAAAGTTGCAGAGTCCACAAAAGGTAGAAGATGGCTTCCAAGAGAAAGATCGGGGTGGTTATGAAGATGATAAATCCTGCAGAAGTGCATACAGCTAGTTTTTGATGCGGAGAATTTAAAACCTGTCGCATCAGTCCATTCCTGCAATTTGTTGAGGACAAGTTGTAATTGTCTCTCTATCACTTGAATACTCTTGGAAGAGCAGAAAATGGCAAAGTCGTCAACGAAGAGCGATGCTTTCACCGGCTCTCGGATTATCGACGCTATACTATTGATAGCGATGGCAAACAGAGTGACACTCAGAATTGAGCCCTGAGGGACCCCGTTTTCTAAATGGTGGCTGGCGGATAACCTGTCACCAAGGCGAACGCGGAAGTATCTTGAGGAAAGAAAGGCTACTAAAAAAAGGGGGAGCCGGCCCCTAAGACCCCAAGAATGGATGGTGCGAAGAATGCCGTACCTCCAGGTAGTATCATAAGCTTTCTCTATATCAAAGAAAATTGCTACCAGGTGTTGACGTAGCACGAAAGCAGTGGAGATCTGTGTGGTAAGGGTGACAAGGTGGTCCATGGTTGACCTGTTCTTCCTGAAACCACATTGGATGGGGGTAAGTAGGGTTCTCTGCTCCAGGTGCCAGACCAAACGCGTATTCACCATTCGCTCCAGAAGTTTGCATATACAGCTTGTGAGCGAGATTGGACGGTAGGTTGACGGCTTTGTCCTGTCCTTTCCATCTTTAGGAATAGGAATAATAATCGCTTCGCGCCAGGTTCTAGGGAAGGTATGTTCCATCCAAATCTTGTTGAAGATACGGAGGAGAAAGATACGTGCCTCTTCCGGCAGGTGTTTTAACATTTGGTTGTGTATTTGGTCTGGTCCTGGAGCAGAATCTTTCCCACGGGTGAGCGCACAGGAAAATTCATCCATGGAGAAAGGGGCGTTATAATCTTCCTCCAGGCAGGTAGAGAAGTCCAATCTGCATTTCTCCATTCTACTCTTCGTTTTCAAGAAGCTAGGGGAGTAGTGTAAGGAACTGGAGGAATTTTCATAATGACAGGCCAATTCCTCAACTACTTTTTCTGGAGAAGTAATAAGATTTCCATTAATAAGAAGTCCTGGGACAGATGATGGGGAAAATCTTCCTCCGATCTGTCGGATCTTTCGCCATACTACTTTAGGCGGGGTATGGCAAGAAAGAGAAGAAATAAAGGCTCTCCAGGAAGCGGTCTTACTTTCCCGTATTACTAATCTGGCTCTGGCCCGCTTTCTTTTGAAATCGATCAGGTTTGATGCGGTGGGGAACCTATTGAGCCTAGCGAGTGCTTGCTTTCGGTCTCGCACCGCGGTGGCACAGTCAGCATTCCACCAAGGCACAGGGACGCGTCGTGGCCGACACGTAGACTTCGGGATTGCAATGGTGGCTGCGCGAAGAACGGCGTCGGTGAATTGGGCCACCAAGGTATCGATATTATTTGAAAAGTGGTCTGGCATTATAATTTTCTCGCTGAATGTATCCCAGTCGGCTCGATGGAATAGCCAGCGAGGAGGGTAGATGACGTCTAAATCAGGGACATTAAAGTGGACCAAAGTGGGAAATGGTCACTCCCATGTAGATCATCGAGTACGGTCCACTCTACCATGGTAGATAGGGATGGACTGCAGAGTGCCAGATCGATTGACGAGAAGGTGTTTGACGCCATGGAGAAATGAGTGTGGATTTCCGGAGTTCAGAAGAATTAAGTTTTGCTGGTCAATAATATTTTCGAGGATAGAACCTCTCGGGCAGGTCCTCGTGCCACCCCAGAGGGGATTGTGGGCATTAAAATCCCCCGCAATAAAAAAAGGGGCGGGCAACTGAGAAAAAACATCTTCGAGTTCCTCTTGTGACACGACTTGGCCAGGGGGAATGTATATACTACACACCGTAAAAGAGAACGATGGTAGGTGTACCCGTACGCAAACTGTTTGGAGGTCGGTTCGAACGTTGTGTTCCTCCGAGAACAGGGAGTCGCGGATGAGTACCGCAACGCCGCCGTGAGCACGAAGTCCGTCGTCTTGATCAAACCGATAGATGTTAAATCCGCGAAGAGACAGGGGATGATGAGGGAGAAGATGAGTTTCCTGAAGACAGACTATAAATGGTTTGTGGCGAGAAATTATTAATCTTAATTCTTCTGAGTGAGCACGAAGACCATTTAAGTTCCATGAGAGAGCCATTATGTGAAATTATTTCTTTGGTTGCTTTTTTTTTCTTTCTCACCTTCTGAATGGTTGTAAGGGAACTCTCGTGGGGTTCCTCATCGACAGCAGAGTCATCCTGACTGCTGCTGGATATGGTCGGGGGGTTTTCCCGACTTTTGGCCACGGGTGACCGAGATCTATAGGGGCTGGAGGATCGTCCGATGTGATTCTCAGAGACAGAAAGAGGTGGACGGGATTTGGATGACGTATTTTTCCTGGGAGGCGGTGTCTGTTTAAGATCGATTTCAGTAGAAGTCTCAGTGGTCGATTTCTGGTGGTGTTTTTGCACAGGTTTTTTGTACTTTGTGGGAATTATAATTTTCCCACCTTGGATACATGCCGAATCTTCGGGGAAGTCTGTCGGCGACACCTGACAACTAAAGTGCGAAACTACCGCTGGGGTACAGTGAGTTTGACAACTCGCTGTTACCCCCGGGGACTTAGGTTTTGCAGCACTGGAAAAGGATCGAGATAGGTCCACTGGATTCCTGATTTGGAACCTACGCTTCGCCTCAGGGAAGGAAACCTTTTCGGTTACCCTTATTTTTTGGATTTCCCTTTCCCGGAGAAACGTGGGGCACTGGTTGTCGTTGGCTGGGTGATCGCCTTCGCAATTCACACAGTGCGGTGGTTTGTCGCAGGGTTGTGGGTCGTGAACTGACGATCCACACTTCCCGCAAACCGCGTTAACGGACATACATCGCTGTTGGGTATGCCCAAACCTTTGACACTTGAAGCAGCGCAAAGGGTTCGGCACATACTGCCGCACACGGAGGTTGTAGAAAGCGGTAACGATCCTTTCCGGGAGGGATGGTCGGTCAAAAGTAAGGATCAGGGTAGAAGTAGGGATCACTTTCCCCTGCTCCTTCCTTCCGATCCTGTACACCTCAGTCACGCCATGGGTCTTAAAAAAGTTTAGAAGATCTTCCTCCGTTTCAGTAGCAAAGTCCTCGTGGTTGACTACGCCTTTGCTCAGGTTCAAGGTGGATGAACCGTGACTACTACCTGGAGGCCGGCAATCTGCTTCGTATTTGAATTTTTACAATCTGCTCGTCGGTACGCGCTTCAAAAAGAATGGTTCCATTCCTTTGTCGCACGACCGCTTGGAGCTTCCCGTAGGCTTCTTCGATAGCTCGCGCCAGACGGACAGCACTCACAGTTTTGAAAGTCTT